>JAKSZT010054193.1:1419381-1644670 GCA_026826555.1 Tolypeutes matacus | reverse complement strand
AAAAAAAAAAAAAAAAAAAAAAAAAGAAAACCCCCAATTAATGTAAAAAAAAAAAAAGAAATTTTTAAAAGACCTAAATAATTGGAAGAACATTCCATGCTTACAAATTGGAAGACTGAATATCATTAAGATGTCAATTCTACTCAAACTGATATACAGATTCAATGCAACCCCAATAAAAATTCCATGACCATTTTTTAAATAAATGGAAAACATGATTATCAAATTTATTTGGAAGGGTAAGGAGTCCTGAATAGCCAGAAACATCTTAAAAAGGAAAATTGAAGTTGGAGGACTCTCGTTTCCAGACTTTAAATCATATTCTTAGCTCAGTGGTAAAAACAGCATATGTGTCTGGCATAAAGACAGACACATAGACCAATGGAATCGAATTGATGGTTCAGAAACGGACCCTCACATCTATGGTCAAGTGATTTTTGACTAGCCTGTCAAACCCACCCAGCTCGGGCAGAACACTCCATTCAACAAATGGTGCTGAGAGAACTGGATATTCATAGCAAAAGAAGAAAAGAGGAACCCTATCTCACACCTTATACAAAAAATTAACTCAAAATGAATAAAAAATCTAAATATAAAAGCAAGACCCATGAAGCTTCTAGAAGAAAATTTTGGAAACTATCTTCAAGGCCTGGTGGTAGGTGGTGGATTCTTAAAGGAGATAAGAGGAGGACTGAGATGGACTACTGATATTTAATGTATGTAGAAGTTTTAATTAGCTTTATTGTACAAGTGTGGAAATGTACAGAGTTGATGGAAACACATTATAGTGAGAAACAGCTGGTTTATAAGTGGGGATGTGGCTGAAAATGGTAGTCTAGGGATGTAAATGCCAATTGACAGAAAGCTAGAGAATAATCTAGGGACTGAATAGCACAGTAAACCCAGAGGTAGATAAGAATCATGATTGATGGTATAGATGCAAGAGTGTCCTTTGTGAGCTAGAGCAGATGTACATCACTATTGCAGGGTGGTGGGAATGTGGAGAATTATGGGAAAAATACAACTGGAGTGACCTATGGACTGTGATTAACAGTAATAATGTGATATTCTTGCATCTATGCCAAAGATGTACTGTGTTGATAATGGGGGAGTATGGAAAATGTGGACCAAATGTATGTATGGTCCTGGTAATAATCAGATGATATTATCTCATAATCTTTAACAAATGTCCACCACGATGTGGTGTATTGATAGAGGGGTGTTGTGTGGGAATTCTGCACATGTGCATGATTGTTTTGTAAGTTTACAACTTCTATCATAAAAATATATTTAAAAATAATAATAGGGTGGATTGGGGGGGAAATACACCAAGTGTAAGATAAGGACTATAATTAGTAGTAAGACTTTGACAATATTCTTCCATAATTTGTAACAGATGTCTCACGACAATGCAAGGTGGATAGGTTGATGTATGAGACCCCTGTGTGATGTTATGAATGTTTGCTTTGTAAGTTCACAACTTTTACTATACACTTACTGTTTATGTATGTTCATGTATAAATGATATAAAAATAATAATAATAGGGTGGGTTGGGGAAAATACTTTTGTTAGTAGTAATATTTCAAGGATGCTCTTTAATCATTAGTTAAAAATGTTTCACAACAATGCAAGGTATTGGCAGTAGTGTGAGGTATGAGAGCCCTGTATGATGTTATGTATGTTTGTTTGGTAAGTTCACAACTATTGTTATACACTTATTTTTTTTTTTTTTTTAAGATTTTATTTATTTATTCATTTATCCCCCCTTGCTGCTTGTGCTCGCTGGGTCAGCTAACCATGCCGTGCGGGCGGGCTTGCCTTCACCAGGAGGCCCCGGGAACCGAACCCAGGGCCTCCCATATGGTAAACGGGAGCCCTACTGATTGAGCCACAGCTGCTTCCCTACACTTATTATTTATGTATGTTCATGTATGAGTGATATAGTTCAATAAATTTAAAAAAAGAAAAAAGAAAAGTTACATTAAAAAATATAAGGGATTCCCATATGCCTCACTCCCCACACCTCCCAGTTTTCCCCACATTAACAACTTCTTTCATTTGTGTGGTACATTCATTGCAATTGATGAGCCCATTTTGGAGCATTGCCACTAAGGATGGAGTATAGTTTACATTGTAGTTTACACTCTCTCCCACTCAATTCTGTAGGTTATGGCAGGATATATATAATGGCCTGTATCTGCCATTGCAATGTCATTCAGGACAATTCCAAGTCCCAAAAGTGCACCCATATTATACCTCTTTTTCCCTCTCCTGCCTTCAGCATCTCCAGTGGCCACTGTCTCCACATCAATGATATAATTTCTTCCATTGCTAGAATCACAATAAGTCTATAGTAGAATATCAGTAAGTCCACTCTAGTCCATATTTTATTCCCCAGTCCTGAGGATTCTGGGATGGTGATGCCCACTCCACCTCTGATTGAGAGGACGCTGCAATCCCATGTGGCTGATGGATGGGACTCTCTTGCTTGCAGTTGTAAACTCTCTCAGTTCCCTGGTATGATAGTTGTCCATCCTCACCTCCTTGTTAGTTGTCCTGGGGGAGACCAATGAACTGGAGAGTAGGTGTTGCAACTCCACTGAGGCTCAGGGCCCAGCTGGCACATGGACAGCCCAAAGATTCAAGTCTCTTGGATGTACACCTACCAACTCCAGCACCAACTATAGGTTCAAATAGAAGGGACAGAAGAGGCATGTGTAGAGAAGTCACAACTGAGTCCAACTCTGTCACACTCAGGGGCACAAATTCTAAAGTAGGGCCCACTGGCAAGGCACCAAACTCCAGAGATATCTGCCACAACCAAAGGACCTGGGTGTCTCCAGAGCCCTCAGGAGCCCCACTATTTGGGGTAGTATCTACTTTGGCATTCTATGCAATCCTGCTGAGACGTGCATAAGCATTAACTCTGGGATGACCTCCCGACTCACTCTGAAGTCTCTTAACCATATAAACTCATTTGTCTTTACCTTTTCCCCCTTTTATTCAAGGTGTTTTTCCAGTTGTATTGCTAATTGGTGCTTGGCAGTAATCCCTCAGTGCCAGGGAGGCTCATCCCCAGAAGTCATGTCCTACTCTTGGGGGAAGGTAATGCATTTATATGCTGAGTTTGGCTAGAGAGAGGCCACATTTGAGCAACATGGAGGCTCTCAGGACATAATTCTTAGGCACCCTAAAACACTAAGCTAATTTGCAATTTCAAGAGCAAAGTCTCATAAGCATAATCACCAATATCAAGGACCCATCAAGGGTCGGATATGGCTCAACTGGTTGGGCATCCGTCTCCCATATGGAGGGACCCGGGTTCGATCCCCGGGACCTCCTGGTTGAAAAAAAAAAAAAGGACCCATCAATGGACCATCCTTCTTCACTAGTCATTGCCCCTGTACTCAGGGGATTGTTGCTGTTCCATTAGAGAATGTGGCAGAGCTCCCCAAGATGGGGATTCAATACTCTTTCAGTTATTGTGTGAATCATAATTGCTTTTAATCTCCATGAGGGCACTAACCATATATATTTTGTTCACTACTCTCTCTCCATGTCCTAGCAGAGCACCTCGCACCCAGCAATTGCTCCCCAATAGCTTCCATGTTCTTGGTAGCAGTTTAGACCCAGTTTCTTTCACAGAGGCTGAGGAATGCAATACAGAAAAAGAAGGGCTGGGAATCCTTGAATTAGCTCAAGCATGATCCCTTAAGTCTCATCTGTAGCTGGACATTCATATCCAGGTGTCTGGAGACCCAGGAAGCCAGATGGGAGGCAGGGTCACCATGCCCGTTGCCTTTGGTGAAAAGGCCCCCACTCCAAGTGTGGAATGCCTTGCATTTCAGCTCAAGCCTCTCCCCAGTCTTGCAGGAAGTCTGGGGGAGGGTGAGAAGGAGGGAGCTCTGCACGCCACCCAGCTGGAAGCAAGCCTCAGTCCAGGAGCCCCATACTGCCCTGCGCCCACATAGCTTATCCACTTCCCACCCCCAGGAAGTAGCCTGGAAGAACTAAGGTTGAGTAAACAAGGCCACAGGAAAGCAAGAGCCCTTATCTGTTATCTCCCAGAGATCTTTCTCCAGTGCAGCCACTTGGCTGGGAGGCAGCTGGGAGGTGGGAGCTGGCCAGGCTCCTCCCTTTTATCTTTTCTCCCTGGCCAGCTTTTCCTCCCCCAGCAGATCCAGCTCCCGGGGTCACTGCTCCCCGCCAGCTGGAGAAGGGAGGCGGTAGCTATCTTAACAACCCCAGTCAAGGCCGAGTCTCTGACTGTCCGCATTGGGGAGGCTTCCTGCTCCTGCCCTCATTCCCTCCCTCCCTCGAATGGGGTCTCAGATGTGTTTATCTTAGAAGAGGTGGGGAGGGTGGTAGACAAGCAGTCTGTAAATTAGTTGAAGGGGATGGCGTGCCCATGGAGTACTAGGCTCTGGCTTTGATATCTAGTACAAGAGGGTGGTGCTTGGGTCCTCACAATGTTCAAACAACCAGTTGGAACAAGATGGACAAAAGTTCATTAGGTACAAGGTTTCTGTCTTCCTGCTCTAAAATACTGTGACAACCAGATAGAAGGCTGCGTGGGAAGGTCGTTGGCCAGGCTGATTCTGACTATCTAACTCTCCTCTTCTTTGGATTTCTAATTACATAAACCTGGTACTGACCCAGAAAGAAGGGTTGGTCGGCTAATACTCTCCAGGCTGTCACATTATACCAGAAGCACTCCAGCCGGAAGAAAAAAAGCTGTGAGTCTAAGGCATCAGGTTCCCTGGAATGAAAATATCTGAGCCATATCTTTAACAAAATAGGTTTCCATACTTCTCAGGCCAACTGAACTGTGAAGGTAGAGGGAAGAGGCAAGGTTTTCCTCCCACCCTCAGGCAGCCACATGCCCTTCTCTTCTTTTGCAATATTCCAGGAGGTCCTTGGAGAATGTCAAGCAGGGACTGTGAACCCATGTCCAACAAACGTGACAGATAAAGGTCCTGGTGGGGTGAAGTCCCTGGGATTTAAACCCACACGCAAGATTCAAACCCTCCTGAGGTCAGGGGATGTTTGGGAATGGTCATGCTCCCCAGGACAAAGAGAAGCCAAAACCCAAACACTTGAAGCAGATGCCAGGAGATCTTGAAACTTCAATATTGTGATGCTTAATTTATGGACATGAAAGTATGAAAAGTATGACCCTAAAATGGTCCTGCAAAGGCCACAGGGAAAAGTAAGAGATCAAAAAGCCAGCCTCATGGCTAGCTTAAAGATTGGCACACTATAGGCCAAATCTGGCCCATTGACTGTTTCTGTCAATAAAGTTTTATTGGAACACAGCTATGTTCATTTACACATGTACTTTTTTAATGGCTGCTTTTGTACTACAACAGCAGAGTTAAGTCATTTTGACAGAGACCATATGGCCTAAAAAGCCTAAAATATTAACTACTTGCCCTTGACAGGAAGTTTGCTGAGCCAGGGATAAGCCAAAACAGGGACCCAAAACACAGGATCCAAAAGCAGAAAGAGAGACCCCAGCTCACCTGAAATACAGGTTCTCTGAGAGTGTGTCCCTCTCCAGACCCAAAGTCATGGAAGGAGTAGAATGAGGATACTCCTTGGCTGAGGCAGGAAGGGTCATATTGCATCTTAAATTCATTTATAACACATTCAGCAACAAGTATATGTGGAACACCTGTTCTAGACCCTTGGAATATATCAGTGAACAAAAGAGTCTTCCCTCATGGAGCTTATATTCTAGTGATTCATTTAAAATCCCATTCCAAGACAGTCATCCACCAGCTGGCATCTGAGGTCTCTGCATCTCACAAGAATTGTGAGGCTTGACCCTAATATGGCTCTAAAGCAGAAGTGACTTCAAGAACCCTTTGTGTGGTAGGTTTTATTATTCTTCATTAAAGGAGAAACATACTTCCTGTCCCCATTGTCTTTAGACTGGGCCATTTGACTTGTGTTGACCAGTAAAGTGTGAGCAGACGTGACAGGTGTCAGTTCCAGGCAAATTTTAAGGATCAGTTACAGGCTCTTTTTCATCTGCCGTGGGACCATCAATGTCCCAAATGAAAAGTCCCAAAGTCACTCTATCAGGCTGGGAGTGAAAATGACTGAGTGCAGCTGTAGCCAAGTTGCAATGGACATGTAGTAGAAATAAAAAATAAACCTTTGTTTATTGTAAGAGTCCAAGATTTTGTGGTTGCTTATCACTGCAACATAACCACACATGCCCTGACTCAGTCTTTATACACTACCTGTGTCCTGTTAAAGTTGGTTCCACAGTTTTTCCCATTTCCCCACTGACTTTCATGGGGAAAATGGAGATTAACTGACTCCAGAAGACAACATTGAATAGCTGTGGACTACAAGTAACTTTCACCACCGCTCTTCCTTTACACCACCTGGCCTCCCCATAAGACTTCTTTATTATGCTTGATTGTTACATTCACAGCTCCCATCATCTTCTTTTTATGACTCCTAAAGGATAATGTCTTATAGATCTGTGTTGTAATCTTAATAGGTGGAATCATCTAACCTACGCTTGTATGTCCTGAAAATTCTAGGTGAGTCATCTGGTTAAATACAATATATCTTGTGGCCTCATCTGTCAATCTTGTTAGTTCAAAATTATAAATATATCAAATTTATTTGGGCCTAACATGTAGCCAGGCCTTACCAGCATGTCTGCACCCAGCTGACTTTTCTCTTTCTCATCTGACACTCCAATTTCAGCGTGTTTCATGCTGGCCCACTTTGTCCTGTCTCTGCATGAGACGCCGCCCTCCCCTATGGCCAAACATTCTCGTTCCTCAATACCTGCCCCTGTTGTCTTGTCAAAAACATTTGTCTCCTGGGCTTCTGTATGCCTTTCCTCTGACTCTCTTAGTTCCCTGGTTGGAGTTTCCAAATCTAGAATCTCTAGGTTAGAAAGATTGGTGTGCTTACAGGGAAATAGTAGAAAGTTTGTCAGCTCATCTGTGTCATTTGGCAAGAAGGAGTCTGAGAGTCAGGATGGCGTGGAGGATATGCACTGCCCTTTGCCTCACATGGCAGGCGGGCCCACAGAGCCATTGCCTGAGGAGGAGGAGGAGGATGGAAAGCCAGGCGTGGACCTTGTGGGAAAGAGGTAGAGGGCAGGATCAAGGGAGAAGAGAAGGGGCTGCAGTGGGGAGAACCCTTCAAGAGCCTCATCCCTTCTTCTCAGCCTGCTCCAAATCTGTACACAGCAGCAGGTCCCAGGACAAGTTCTCTGCCTGGGAATGACAGGAGGATCAGGGTTAAGGCCCTCCTGGGAGTATATGGGAGTGGAGGCAAATGAATGGTGGTGCCTCAATCTTCTCCCTGTTCAAGAGCTAACAGATGGGAAGCGGCTGTGGCTCAATCAGTAGGGCTCCCGTTTACCATATGGGAGGCCCCGGGTTCGGTTCCCGGGGCCTCCTGGTGAAGGCAAGCCCGCCCACACGGCATGGTAGGCTGACCCAGTGAGCACAAGCAGTAAGGGGGGGGATAAATGAATAAATAAATAAAATCTTAAAAAAAAAAAAAGAGCTAACAGATGTGAAAGCCCTTGGCACACTATGAAACACCACACAAATGTAAAGTATTTCTGTTGTTGTTGTTATTCACTCTCCCAGAGGCCAGCCCAGGTTCTCACCTGATCATAATTCCATAAGAGTCTCCTAGTGACTCTGGCACCTGCCATGTGTCAACCCCTGTGCCCAATTTCTCCTTAAGGACCCAAGGTCTGGTCACATGTCCAGGCTGCCAGGAAGCCCTGTGGCCTGTGGCATTCTGAGTGCCCTGAACACTGTCATCTTGGTCACCTCTGCTCCTCCTGGCCAGTGGGTCATCCTTTGGTTCTGTCCACCCCAGTCCCCATCTCTCCTGAAGACATAGCCCGTTCACCCTTCCTGGCATACCCTCCATCCAGCTGAAGGTCGGCAAAGGCCTGCCTACTCTGAACCCTACACTGATATGAAGAGGGAGGGCATCCAGGGGATTCCAGAGCTGATTCTCAGCAAAACTCTAAAGTAAATAAATTGTCTTCATTGTCCCAATACCTCTTCTTTGTGTCCCAGCACTTCCTCCCTGGGATGCCAGAGTTCTCTGGCTAATCCTAGCACTGAGCCCCACTGCCCATGCCCCCTCTGTGGAACCCACCTTCCTTAGGCAACACCCCAAACTCAACAGCCTCTTCAAAACCTACCCGTCCTGTGACCCATATTCCCATTTTCTGCTTTCCCTTAGTGAAACCCAGCTAATTACTAGAAGGCCTCAGTAGATGCTTAAGCAGTACCCTGCACAGTGATAGGTGAAGCATGGCTGTCCAAAAGGACATGGTCCTCGTCTTCAAGGGAGTTAAAGAACTAAAACATGTACCTGGAGAAAGACTGACCAAGGAGTCAAGGCCAAGGGGCAGATGAGAGGTGAAGACCAACCATTCGTTCAATGGAGTTCAGAGGTGGGGCCCAGTCCCACATGGAAGATGAGCTTCACTCAAGCAGAGAGGACAGGGTAGGCCTAAAACATTCCAGAAAGATGAAAATCTACCCCACTGCAGCCAAATAACCCTCTCTTAGACCCTGCCGCACACTGCAGCCTAAGCTCCCTGCTTGTCCCCAGGAGGTAGGGAAGAGCTGATCACCAGCCTCAGGACAGTCACCTTTACTGGACCTGAAGATGGGACTCACAGACACCGATGTTCCTGAGAGCCGAGAAGTAGACAAGAGGGGCCTTTTGGAAAAGGACTGAGCGGACAATCCTAGCCAGTCACCCAACATCAGCCTTTGGTTTCTGTGATTCATGGACACATGATTAACACCATCCCAACAAGAGGATGGAAGGAAGGCAAAAGATGATCGATGAGGCTAGTTTGGGAGATGCTAATGCTCTGAAGAGCCTCAAGGGCAGGGGCGAGAGCCATCCTGGACCAGGAGAAGCACATGAAGCATTCACACTTGGTCTTCAACAACCAAGAGACAGGCGTAAGGATTATACTTCCCGTTGTGCAGATGGATAAAACTGAGGCTCGGGGAGGCTTGGGGGTTTTTCCCAGGATCACACAACAGGAAGTAGCTGACAGGGTCCTGCACTAAATCTTGCGGCTGCAGATTTTCCCGACAATTACACAGACTAGAAGCTGTTTGGAACCAGCAAATTCTACCATTGCAGGGGGGAGGCGGGAGGAGGTGTCAAGAAGGGAGGGAAACAGGAGAGAGAAAGCTCAGTAAGCTATTGCAGGTTCTGAGGGAACAGCTGTGTCTTTACTGCTAGGGCTCCTCTAACAAAGTACCACGGACTTGGTGGCCTAAAACCACAGAAATTTCTTGTCTCATAGTTCTGGAGGCTGGAAGTCTGAATCGAGCTGGTGGCAGAGCCATGCTCCCTCTGGACTCTGTAGGGAAGAATCCTTCCTTGCAGCTTCCTAGCTTCTGGTCGTTTGCCGACAAGCCTTGGCATTCCTTGACTTGTAGCTGCAGCACTTCACTCTCTACCTCCATCGTTGTGTCCAAATTTCCCTCTTCTTATAAGGATACCAGTCATGTGGGATTGGGGCTGACCCTAGTCTTGTTTGGCCTCATCTTAACTAATTCCATCTATTCTGAGGTACTGGGGGCTAGGGTTGAAACATATCATTGCGGGGTGGGGGGCGGGGGGCACAATTCAACTCATAACAGTGGGATTCAGTGTCAAAATCCTGGTCAGGCTGCAAAGGAAAATGAAGCTGCCACGGGGAAGAGTGGGGAACTGCCCCCTCTGAGTGTATCTCCCCCATGCCCAAGGGCTTGCACACCTGCCAAAAGGCTGCAACCCCAAATGCCAACACTGCACAGCTTAGGGCCTTGGCTGGGCTCAGCACACACACCAGACAGCATGCTGGTAGGAGAAACTCCCTTGAGGAAGGGAAGGCTACGGGTGCCACAGGAAAATGCGCCCCACCTCCAGGAAAGCAGGGAGCCTGCAGGGGCCTTACTCTGGGGAATTTGAAGAGGGCCTCATTTTCTGATTTGCCAGCCCCAAACTATTCCCAAACTCTTCCTGAAACTGTTTTGTTTTAGTTTTAGTTTTTTAACTCAAGAAGATCAACCTGACTCAATTGAGACTGAGCCAGGTAAGAGGAGTCCCAGGGCAGAACGGGATATATATGGGACACAAGGCCAGTTCCTATTCAAACTTAGCACCATCCCAGAAAGGACCTAGTGATGGCTTGATTTTCTGGGTATCCATACTCCTTTTTGTGTGTCCCCAGCGCCCCTAATGGGTGTGATTTGGGTTGCTCTGGCAAGGTAGGGTCCCGCCGTGGCTTCACAGTCCCATGGAGACAGGTCTGGTGGTGCTTCGGCCCTGGGCCCAAGCAGAAGAGGGCAGAGGCACAGCCCAGCTGCAGCAGGGATGGCGGGTGAATGGCTATGTTGGAGCATCTCTAGGGCAGCAGACAGCAGAGTCCAGTCCTGGTTCCTTCCCCTCGCCACCATCTTGTTGAAACAAGATGGAAAAACTCAGGCCTTCCTGGAAGCCCCCTCACCTGCACATCTCTCCAGTAAGCCAGAAGAACGAGTCTTCCCTGTCTGTCTGTCCCTCTCGAGTGGTAAAGTGGTCAAGCAGCACACTCCTCACTATTATTTTGCATATCTTGTCTTATTGGTTTTATTGCTCATGTGAGTGTTGATTATCTAGTCAATGTATTATTATTTACCTTTTCATGCTGGTTAGTTTAGTTTCTGTGAGAGAAGGGGCTGGACTGTAGTCATAGCTGCATCCCCACACCCCCCACAGGAGCACAGCAGTCTCAGGAAGAGCCCTCCCTGTTTTCCCCAGCACGCGGTCTGCCTCAGCACTTCACCACCATCCCCTTCCCTTTCTGTTTATTCTCTGCCTCTCTGTACAGTCTTTGAAGTCAGAACCCTTGGCCACCCATGTTGGAACCTTCCTGCCCAGCACACTGCCTGGCGCACCACTGCTGTCAGCATCCATTCATTTAACATTGATTCCATTCCTTCCATCGTTTATATCCTAACAACTTTATACACATTTTCTTTGATTTTACCACAACTCCATACAATTTCATAATATGGGGATTCTCCCCCATTTTACAGATGGGGAAACTGAGGCTCAAAGATGTTAAATGCCTTGACTGAGATCACCAAGCCTGTAAGAGGCAGAGGCGAATTCAAACCCAGGCCTGTCTGATACCCAAAGCCAAGCTCTCTCTTGCTGCCTCCCCAGCCTCAGAGCAAAAGATCTCTGGGTTCAAACCTTCAGGGCCTGTGGGCCATGGAGGCTGCGTCACCCCGCGAGGAAGCCTGTTTCTTTGGGGGCCCGGGAGAGGTCTCAGGAAGCTCAAGCCTGGTGCTTTCCACTGCCTGTGTGGGGAGCATGGGAAGCGGGTGTTTTTCTTCCTTGCAGCCTCGGTGGCTGCTTCCTACAATGTATCCATCCTAGAGAATGACCGGAAGGAGTGGCTTCCGGCAGGCTCAGGGAGGAACCGGCCACTTCCCACCCTCCAGAGAAGGGATTTTTTTGCTCCAAAGCAGCGGCCACTTTGTCTTGCCCTTGGGCAGGGAGCATGGGAGGTTTGGGTACAGTCTGGACTCAGTCCCTTGTTTGGAGCCTGGCCAGCTTTGGGACCCACTATCCGAACAGCTGAAGGGGCATCGCGCCATCTGATACTCTATGTGGAGGCTCCAGAGGAAAATGAAACTGGGGCCCAGGACTTTTCTGGATGGGGGCTGCAGGAGCTGATCAATTAAACTTTTATTGAGAATTTCCTAGGTACAGGGTACTGCCTGAGGTAGAATCCTGGCCTTCCCACACAGCAGCTATGGGACCTGGGGAACGTCACTTAATTGTGCCAGGACCATCTCCCCACCTGAAAATGGGATTACAGCAATACTTATCTCATGGGGTTCCTGGGAGCATGCATGAGAAAATATTAGTAAGGAGCTTAGCACAAATCCTGGCATGGAGTGAGAGTTCAGAAAATGCTCCAGGCGTGACAAGGTGCTGTGAGAGAGAGAAAGGAGATTCATGTCCCAGCTTTACCCTGCTATCTGTGTCAGTTTTCTTATCTGTAAATTAGGAGCAATAACAATTTAGGACCTATAGTTTCTCAGGGCTGTGGTAAAACTAAATGAGATAACGTTGGTGTCAACCAGCAGTGTGCCGGAGCCAGCTGCTCCCGATTCGCAAGCACTGATCATTACATTTTCTGGAATTTTGCAAGTCAGTTATTAAACACAGCCATTATTAAAAATTAAATGATAGGGAAGCGGCTGTGGCTCAATTGGTTGGGCTCCCATTTACTATATGGAAGGCCCTGGGTTCGATTCCCAGGGCCTCCTGATGAAGGCAAGCTGGCCCGTGAGGTGAGGTGACAGCCCACGTAGGTGCAGCAAGATGACGCAACAAAGGGAGACAAGCAGACACAGAAAAACGCACAGCAAACAG
Organism: Tolypeutes matacus; assembly: GCA_026826555.1. Classification (NCBI taxonomy): domain Eukaryota; kingdom Metazoa; phylum Chordata; class Mammalia; order Cingulata; family Chlamyphoridae; genus Tolypeutes; species Tolypeutes matacus. The sequence goes on along the minus strand of JAKSZT010054193.1, from coordinate 1,632,228 downwards.
ACACAGCAAGCACAAGCAGCAAGGGGGGGGGTAAATAAATAAATCTTTAAAAAAATTTAAGTGATATAATCTTGTAACTATTTTAAACACAAATATAATAAACACCCCAAACTCATCACTTCCTAATTATGCTGCTCCATTGGACGGTTATCCATGCTTTTGAGGTTGTTTGCGTCTGCTGGGGTATGGTGGGGAAGTTCTCCAGTGGCCTGCCGCTGCCTGTCTCTTCCCAACTCCACAGTCATTGACGTCACATTGATCTCTCGAAACTGGCCGTAGTAGGAGTATTTTCCCATAGAAATCTGCAGCACAGGACTTTCCCTCCCTTGCCCCCAGCTGGTGGTTAAGCATTTACTAGCCTGCCCCGGTGTGAATGCCTGAAGCAAAGTGGTACCATGAAAAGAGCAAGGATTTTGGAATCAGAGGTAAAGCCAGGATCCAAAACTGGACCTACCTTCCCAGCTGTGACCTTGGGCAGTTTTCTCAGTTACCATGTGCTTCAGATTTTCCCCACCTGTGAAAGGGGCTGTTATGAGGATTACCTGAGCAAATGTTCGTAAAGTACCTAGCCAGGGCCTGGACAGAGTAAAGAGAGCCAGACACTGGATACAAAATCTGGTGAGGGGATGGTAGCACATCCCAAACACAATCAGTGCCACAGCGTTGTACACTTAAAATGACTAAAATGGCAGATTCTGTGTTGTGTATATGTTTCCACAGTGAGTTCTTTTTAAAAACTCCATGAGGCACTCATTCTCAGGGTCGGGCCAGTGCAGGGTCGGCACCTGAGAACGTGCTCCTTCTTAAATTTGCACTCTTGCTGCCTCACTAGCCTCACCCTAGCCTCAGCCCTAATCTTGGCACAGAACAGGTGCTTGCTTAGCAAGTCATATTCATCTTCCCAGGGCTACTGTAACAAATTACCACAAACGGGGTGACTTAAAACAACAGAAATTTATTCTCTCACAGTTCTGGAGGCTAGACACCTGAAATCAAGGTGTCAGGAGAGCCGTGTTCCCTGCGAAGGCTCTAGAGGAAGCTCCTCCTAGCTTCTGGCATTTGCTGGCAATCCTTGGTGTTCCTTGGCTCTTGGCAGCAAAACTCCAATCTCTGTCCCCAGGTGCCTCCATCTTCACGCAGTGTTCTCCAAGTGTGTCTGTGTCTCTTCACATGGTTTTATAAGGACCCCAGCCATTGAATTAGGGCCCACCCTAGTATGACCTAATCTTAACTTGATTACATCTGCAAATAAAGCCAGACATATAGATACCGAGGATTAGGACTTAAACATATCTTTTTGGGGAATGCAATTCAACCCACCATATCAGTGCTGGCTGTTCTTACTAGGGAGTTTCAAGGAGGGTGTATCTTAACAGGGGACACAAGACACAAAGACGAGAAAAGCCGTCTAACAAGACATAAGAAAAGCAACAGCTTAGTACCTTGTCTGGGGGCATAGGGTAGATATCCTATGAGCCTTACAGATAGTGAAGGTTCTATTTCAGCAAATAATCCCCACTGCTTGCAGGAGAGCCTGAGCCATCTCTAGGAGATCCAGCACCGTCGCTGGAAGCAGCTACTACAAACAAGAATTTCTTTCCATTAGTTTGAAAGATTAATTGGAAACACAATACTTCAAAGCATACATTCTACTCCATACTATGTAGATATATGTTTTAGAATGATTCTCGCCAAAAACTCTTTCAATAAAACTGAAACCAGGGGAAGATGGGCCTGTTCATTCTGTGGTTTCTCAAGTTCTCTGAAACCCCAATGTATATTGCCTGTTCAGAGGTGGTGATGTGGGGAGAGGAGGATGCTGAGATCTTGGCTACTTCCTGTGGGGAAAGGAGAGCGTTATGTGGGCGGGAGGGGGTAAGAAGATTTCACCTGTTGAGGGTATAGAGAAGGAGAGTCGGGGTTCATACTTTGAAAAAGTAGCTGGAAAATTCCAAAAGTAAATAATATTTTGAAAGAAGACAACTCCCAAATCTCTACTCTAAATCCATTTATCTTTAATGTGACATTTGAACAAAGTCTGGGTTGATCATGAAGTATCATGAAAAGAGCTTTGGATTTGGAATTTAAAGATTGGTTTTGGGCTTATGACTTATCCCTTACTACCTCCATATACCTGGGCCAGTCGCTTGACCTTCAGGAGCCTTGTGTCTTCATTTGCAAATTGAGCCTATAAATATATGCTGAATCCTTTCCAGGACTGTTGTGAGGAGCAAATGAAATGGGAGCCCTTTGAGGTGAACAGTTTCTACACAAACAATTCCTGTTGGGGCGGATGTGGCTCAAATGGTTGGGCGTCCGTCTGCCATATGGAGGGACCTGGGTTCAATCCCCGGGACCTCCCGGTAAAATAAAATATATATATATATATAGAAGGCGCGTGGGCTGCCAGGCTCTGTGTGCCGGTGAGCCTCTGAAAGCGCCAAAAACCAGGAACCAAGGTGGCGCAAGTGGCAAGACACCTCTCTCCTACATCGGAGGTCTCAGACTGGAGGAGGAGGATGAGAAGAGATGGCAGGAAACAGACACAGAGAATTGCCCAGCGAATGGACACAAAAACAGCAAATGGGGAAGGGGGGGTTTAAAATGGATAAAGTAAATAAATCTTTTTTAAAAAAACAATTCCTGTTAACTGGTTGAGCATTTGAACATCCCCAGTGAAGGACAGCTCACTCAGAGCAATCCTGACCGGTGAAAATTTGAATTCCCCATGCTTAGTTCCTACCTGGCTAGTCCCATGTGGAGTTACAGGAATGTTTCTGCTTCCTGGGTCGGAAGGAGGGATATCCATGAAAATCTCTGCAGACTTGATGTCTTAATAAGATGTCTTCAGACGTGCCTTGCAGCGAGCCCACACCACCGGGAAGAGTGACTTCTGCCTCCCCAGTCTGGGAGGATCTCCTCCCTCTGAAGGCAGGCTGGCCTTGGGGTCTCTTTCCTCCCTACTCATCTTGGCTCTTGAGATCTGGACCTTAAGAAGACCCCTGGATTCTCTCTCTTTGGAACCTGACAATGCTGCATGGGGGTCCCCGCGGCAGCATAGGATACTCAGGAGGTGCCTGGAGAGAAGGAACAAAGGTCCCTGCAGGAGGCCAGCAGATCCACTTAACACCAGAGTTGTGGGGTGGTGGGGAGGTGGGTGGCCCATACATAGAGGTGTCACCCCCTAGGAGCTCCGAGACAGACCAAGCTGGACACCTATCTCCCCACATCGTGAGAAGAGCTGTCACTCCACCCAAAGTAGACAGCGGGGACACATTGTACACTGTTTCAAAGCTCTTTTACATGGCTTTTTATATGTGTTGTTTCTTTTTTTCAGGTAAGCTAGTGAATTAATACCTCCTGAGGACAACACCTACACTTTCAGTAGCTGTGCCGTTTCCTTAAGCTGAGAAGTAAACTTTTTAAGGGTTGATAAACCAAGGAAAGCAGGAACATCCCTTATGTTGCATATATTTTATTGGGGAAAAAATCTGCTTATTGAATAAGCAATTTTAGTACAAGGCTTAAAAAAAAAGTAAACCCCTAAATACACATTCAATGTCCTTGACTCAACTGTTCCCATCCAACACTGGATGCTTGCAAAAGAAAAACAATACATTTCATACTCAGTCCTCTGACTCTGTGATGGGCAATGACACTGCATGGATCCCACTACATCCACCACCCCCTTCCATCAAGGGTTCTCAGATCCTTATGTCTCTTCCTCAAGATGGAAACACACACCTCTGTGCCTTCATATCAGTCACACACACACACACCCCCAAGAGATCTATCCCTTGGTTTTCCAACCAGCTTCTGAAAGAGCCAAACCTTTTCTCTTCTGAAAGAATTTTTTAAAAATAAAATAACAAGCTTTTAAAAACAGTTACCCAGTTTACTTTACAATTACCAACGTGGCCAGCATTGAGCAAAATTCATGAAGTAGAACTAAATTTCCTTTTCTGTCTACCTTTCCCTCTTTGTAGATCTTCGGAGGCTTTCTATGCTTCCCTCCCTGCCTCCACCATATAAGTGAGGGTTCAGAGCAGCAAGCAACAGAAATAAACTCTGGCTGATTTGAGCAGAAAAGAAATTCATCAAAAGGATATTGGGTACTTCACATCATCTCTGGGAGGGGTAGAGATCCCAGTTTGGAACTTTGCAACCAGAAGCAGTTCCCCTAAACCATGCCACAGCACTTGTCTCATGAGACCAACACTGCCTCGGCCACTGGGCACTGGGGCTTGGGCCACTAATACGTTATCCCTGGACACTGAGCCCAGACTTTAGTACTACAGCCACCACTGCCCCAGTAACTCAGACTTCCAGAGAGGGCTTCACTGTGATCCCCCACTTCTTTGTGCCACCGGTGCCTGATTCTGAGTCCAGCAGATAAGCAAAGCCCAGGCCATATGCCCATGCCCTGGCTGCACGTTTGCCTGGGAAAGAGAGTATATGGCACTTGCATCTTCTTAAGTGGTGGGCTCTACTTCCACTCATCCATCAAGATTTGGAAGGTAGGGAAACCCCTAGACATGGAGGAAAGTTTCAGATACTGTTTGGCCAAAAAGAAAGGCAGATGTGTGCTACACTCCTTTCTCCAAAGCCACCCAGCCTCTTTCTGCTCTTCCCACCCACATACAACCACTGCCTCAGTAAGCAGGGACTTGATGTGCTATCCCTCAGAAGTAGTTGCTTTCTTAAGGATGACCAAAGGGAAGGATAATGCTTAGCAGAAAGCATCAGTGGAGGAGATATTGCAGGACAGAGACTTTCCCACACTTCTGATTTCTATGTAGTAAGTTTAAATTAATAGAACAAACAATGGTTTTGATTGTCCACCAGATCACAAGAGGCCTGAGGTCATGGAGCCTCTTGAATCTGGGCTGACCTTGTAACTTTACTTTTGGCCAATAGAATGTGGTAGAAGTCATGTTTGCCATGTCCAAGTCCAGGCCTCCAGAGCTCGTGCATTTACACTCATTCTCTTAGCGGGCTGGGCTAGCTTGCTGGAGGAGACCATGTGGAATGAAGATAAGCTGCCCCACCTGAGGCCATCGGAGGCCAGCCAGCCCCCAGCCAACCTGCCAGCTGACTGCACATGCACAGGAAGATAAGCAGCACGGCTGAGACCAGAAGAGCCACCCAGCTAAGCCCAGCCCACATTGCCAACCCACCAAATTGTGAGTTATATAAATGGCTATTTTAAGCCATAAAGTTTTGGGGTTGGTCAACTATGTAGTAAAGGTTCCTTGGTACAGGGCAGGTGTTCTTTCTGTAGTGCTTCCGCAAAGTACCCTGGCCTGCAGGCATGTTGCTCAGCCCATGTGGATGGGGAATGAGGGTGGGGGTGTCAGGGTAGGGAGGTGGTTTGCAGATGCAGTTGGTGTCTACCCATATCTCCTCACCCTCATCATTTTAGTGCATGTCTGTCCAACTTCCAACTGCCAGCACCTGCACCTCTTCTTACGGGGCCTCTCTGGCCGCCAGATCCCACTTTGCACCTTTGCAGCAGGATAGAAGTGCCAAACAGCCCTCAACCCATGACCAAGGGAGGTGGTGTATATGCACCCCAGTTCCCTCACCACTTGGGTGGGCTATCTCTGAAGCACACGTCCTTCACTGGCTCGAGATCTTCCCTATAAATCAAAGCTCCATCTATTCCCGGTGAGAACGAGCTCAATATCAACCCTTTATTGGCTGCCTTCCCTTCTCTGACTCTCTTCCCTGCTCTCCTATTGGTGTTTCCTGGGACCATCTCCCAAATAAACTCCTTGCACCCAAATCCTTATCTCAAGGTTTGCATCTAAGCAACTGAGACAGGTGAGCCCGTGAGACAGGGGCTTGCCCGTGCAAGACCATGCTGTCGTCAAGCTTCCCTCCTCTGTGTCCACGGCTTCGCCCACTCCCATCAGGGATGGGAGTGCCCAGTTCTAGTGCACAGACACTGCCCACTAACGCGCCCCACTGCCCTGAGCACACGCACCCAGGACAGCCTGTTACTTGGTTTGAAGGACTGCTGTCCTACCCTCCAGCTTTGTTAACAATTGTTGATTGTTTTCCCTTCACTTTCAAATTTACCAACCCTCTCATCTCATGCGCTAGAAGGTGGACGGTGGGTGGAGGAGGAAAGAGAAGAGGTAGGACCAGGCTTGGAACTGAAAGGAGTGAAGCAGGCTGGACCTGCACCTGTCCCTTTTACCTTGCCCAACTATGCCACCCTGAGCCCCCAGAAGGATGTGGTCCTCAGAGAAATAAGTTCAGCAAACACCGCCCAGGCCACTGAGGACTCAGGGGCTATGTCTTCCAAGCACATGCATTGACAGACTGCTACACGCCAGCTACTTGAGTGCTGGGATACAGCAGGGAATGATACAGCCCCTGCCCTTGTGGAGTTTATACTCTAGTAGGGAGTCACAATACACACACACACGTGCACACACACTCATGCAGACATGTACACACCCACACATATAACTTATATGTATCACCCAGGCATCTAGCTTAGAGCCCCACAGCACAGAGGGAGCAGACATGGGTTCTGGGGTCAGGCAGACCCACATCCAAATCCTGTCTCCACCCTCAAGTAGCTGTGTGACTTGGGCACATTGATTAACGTCTCTGGGCCTTTTTTCTCCTCTGTGAGGCAGGGGTAATAGCAGCGCCTACCGTGCAGGGTTGTTGGGTAGGTTAAGTGAATTAACGTCTGACACATAAAAGCTCTTAATAAATCTGAACTCTTAGGACTACTCTTAAGGCGGTGCCTCCCTTATTGCATAAGCTGCCGTGTTTCCCACAAACCCTACAGGTAAGACCTGGGCGAAGCCGGTGGGCTAAATTCCTTTCACATGGCTGCCCTTTGTTTGCATGGCATGTTCTTCTCTTCCGTGAAAGAATTTTTTTTAAACACACAGCCTTTCTGGGACTTAGTTTTTCTCATTATTGACAGAGATATGAGTACAGGGAAATATTTCTGCCATTGGGGAAAAAAGTTTCAGGAACAATGATGCTGGGATTCAGCCCCAATTCTGAGGGTCTGTAGAGAGCGGCGGGGACTGGGGCAAACTGGAGATCACAAGCCCATCTTAAAAGAAACAGACATTAGTTAGAGCCACCTGACTGATGCCACAACCGATGCCAAGAAGGGAAGATGAGCCTTTCATGGCCAGATAGCGCAATTTCTCAAGGGATACCAGAAAGCTGGATTGTCATTTCAAAACTCTTTTTTTTTTCTTTTTAAAGATTTTATCTTTATTTATTTATCCCCCACTTGCTGCTTGTCCTCACTGTGTCCATTTGCTGTGCGTTTTTTTCTGTGTCTGTTTGTCTCTCGTTGTTGCATCATCTTGCTGCGTCAGCTCACCGCACCGCGCAGGCGGGCTTGCTTTCACCAGGAGGCCCCGGGAATCAAACCTGGGGTCTCCCATATGGTAAACGGGAGCCCTATCGATTAAGCCACAGCCGCTTCCCAAAACTCTTGATTTTTAAATGTTGGCTAAAACTTTTTAATGTACACTATGTAAATGATATAAAAGGGTCTGTGGACTGGCTCTGAGCCATGGGCAGTGAACTTGAGACTGCTCTGTCCTTTTTTTTCATCTTAAGGACTCTGCAAACGGTCTGAGCTCTTCATGGTGCAGGGCCGCCCCGTTAAACTGCTCCAGGGGTGCCACTGACACTCAACTCCACGAGTGTTGATCCTGTGTCGGGGCCGTAGGGGGCATTCTGGTATCCCCAGAGGCAGGACAGTGTGGCGCTTGTCGATACGGAAGCTTGCCCTCCCCAACCTCTCCCTCCTGACTCCATGGCATTAAATGTACCACCCATGTAGCAGAGTATCACAAGCTGTACTGGTGTCTAGTTATCTACTCTTAAGTTAGTTCTTTATTATGTTGGCATATAACACTATAAACCGTAAAAATCTGATTGGGTGCATTAATGGCTTCATTAGTCTGTGTCTTGACACCACAACTAAAATGAAAACTCTTTATGAATGGGAATCACATTTCATATCTTTTTGTACCATAGAGCACCTTTTACCCTGAATGAGTTCCTTGTACCCATCTACGTACACAGAGGTAATTTTGAATTTGTTGCTGTTGTGGGTGGGTAGCATTTCAGTAACACTACATGATGCAAAAGAGGAGATTTCTTCCAGGAACACATGGAAAGGTGAATGTGTAGGGTGCACTCCTAAGCTTCCCCCCACAAAAAAAAGAAAAAGTCATGTCTGTGCCTTCGACATCAATACATGCCAACCATAAAGTATAGTCCTGCAATAATGTTTTCTGCTTTTAATTAAAAGTTTTAATATTGTCATTGAAAGTAGCTTATTTTGAATTTTCTCACCAGTAAAATGGAATCATCCAGGCTTCCTAGCCATTTCCTGTAGAAGCCAGAAAGGAGAAAGTATAAACTGACCCTATTTATAAAGTATATTTAAAATCAGAGAATAGTATGTATGTTGTGGTTGGGTGTACCCTAAAGTATATAAGAAAAAACAATCCTCAGTTGTCAATGTGTGCCTGGATTGGACTACCTTTATTTAACCTGATGATTATTTAAACAGTCAGATTGGACTATCTATATTTAACCTGCTGATTATTTAATTAGTCAGCTTCTTTAAGGTCTAACTGTAGTCTTTGTAATTTGTCATGCAGAATAAAATAATTCATTTGCATTTGTATTTACTCTTCGCTTCCCAAGGCTACTTATTTTCCCCTGTGTTAACAGGCATGGAATCAGGAGCAGATGTGGCTCAAGCCATTGAGTGTCCGCCTCCCACATGGGAGGTCCTGGGTTCGGTTCCTGGTGTCTCCTGAAAAAAATAAAAACAAACAACAAGCAAAACAAACAAAAAAAACAAATCAGGGAAGTCGATGGGTCTCAGTGGTTTAGTGCCGGCTTCCCATATATGAGGTCACAGGTTCAACCCCCAGCTCCAGTACCTCAAAAAAAAAAAAAGGCCTAGAATCCCTAGTAAAAGAGAGTTGAACCAACAGTTAGAGAACAGAGGAGGGATGCAAACACAAAGTACCTGAATCACAAGGTAGTGCAGCTGGAAAGGGACTTAAAGATAACTGAATCCAACCCTCTCTTTTTAGAGATGAAGCAACTGAGACTCAAAAAGGTCGGTGACTCACCCGAGGTACACAGCTAACGCAAGGAACCACAGGTCAGATTCCCGGTGCTGGCTCAGTACTCTTTAGCCACAGAGCACACCACAGTCGTTCAAATGTCTATAGCCGTCAAATCCCTTAGAATGAAGGGCTCCTAGAACTGAAGCCTTAAAGCCCATAAATGGCAAAATTTTATCCATTCAATCAAGTCATATTTACGGAGTGTCTGCTAAGTGCCAGCCACTGGTCTTGACATGGGAGACAGAATAGCGAGCAAAAGCCAACCTCCCGCCTCGTCGGATTTATTAATACTTTCAAGTTTAGTGAGATGATGACAGATAAAGAAATGAATGTGACACTTACAGAGAGTAATGAGTGTGACGGAGAGTGAAAAGGAGGGTGCTGCTTTGGACAGGGTATGGGGGAAGCACAACATCCCGGATTTGGGCATGGGGGAGGGGGAGCACCTCTCGTTCCTTTGAACATTGCCAGTGACAGAAAATTTACTACCTCAAAAGGCCAGCTCAGCTTGTTAAAAGCTCCTTCCCTGAACTCAGCCGAAATCTACCTCCCTGGGACTTCAAACTTCAGGACCTCATTCTCTGAGTGTCACAAAAACCAGCCAGCTAGTAGATGTTAAACAGCATGTTTAAATGCACAGCACAATCCTAAGAGTTGTCTCAATGTTTCAATTTTAAAATAGCATGTTTGGGAAAATACAACATACCAAGAGGATGACTTACATATTCTCATTCAGCCTACGGGTCATAAGAGTTTTTATTTTTATTTATTTATTTATTTTTTTTAAAGATTTTATTTATTTATTCATTTATCCCCCCCTTGCTGCTTGTGCTCACTGGGTCAGCTAACCACGCCGTGTGGGCGGGCTTGCCTTCACCAGGAGGCCCCGGGAACCGAACCCGGGGCCTCCCATATGGTAAACGGGAGCCCTACTGATTGAGCCACAGGCGCTTCCCAATAAGAGTTTTTAAAACCACCACTTCAAAGGATGTTCAGACAGCCAACTTCTAGAATGCCGGACCTGTGTAAGTCACCTGACGTCATTAACAGGACACACATGCTCCCTTCCATCTATAACTCCAGCTGGGGTCTTACAGCATCAGCACTTGCTGGCTCCATTGCCCCATCGTTCAGCAAGGCACAGGAAATTTAGGCCTGTGCATTTTGCTTTTTAAGATATTTGTGGAATCATAGAACTAAGAACTCATCTGGTACAACCCCTTTACTTCATAACAAGGAAATGGAAGCCTGGAAATGGGAAGTGTCCACCCAGTTCCATCAGCAAGTTTGGGCTGGGGCAGGACTTGTCCTCCCGCCCCAGCCAGGCTGTGCAGTGTGTGGCAGTTGCTCGGATGTACATCGCCCAGGTTGGCTCACACTGGAGGACTTAAAACCCTGCAGTGATTTTCTTTTTTTTTTTTTTTTTTACCGGGAGGTACCGGGGATCGAACCCCGGTCTCTCCATACGGTAGATGGACACCGAACCTCTTGAGCCACGTTTGTTTCCCCTTGCAGTGATTTTCAATGCCTGTTTAAGAAGAGAAAGCCCAGCTCTCTTCAGCCCTTTTTCATGCAGACCTCCAGGCCAGAAATCTTCATGGGACAGCTGCCTTCATGCCCAAGGGCCTTGTTCCCCATATGGGTTTGCTGTGCACTATTTTGGTCACAGGTCTCATCCACTGTGCAGGAAGACACAGCTACTGCTACAAACCTAAATGAAAAACTGTGGGGTGTGGGAGGCACCCCAAGATCAACGAAGCACAGAAACCAAATTTATTCCATATTTTACCTGAGTCCGAAAGTCTGACTGAACCAACTGCCAGGCTGACCTCAGTGCCTCAAGGTGCTGCAGGCTGGGGCAACAACCGAGAAGGAAAGAGGCCTGAGGAGTCAGGCCACCTTGAGCCAACGGACAAAACACCCTCAGGTCGCGGCCTCTGTGCGCCCTGACTGAAGCAGGCAGGGGGGTATCTGAGCAGGGGCTCGGGCTGGATGGTGGAGCTCCCTCTCTGGCTTCTGCTTTCTGGCTTAAGCTCTGAGAACCTACCATTTCTCTCCCTCTAACCCATGCATTAGCAGGAATAAATGACTTCTTTGAGCAGAGAGGGAGTTCCAGAATGCAATCTAGTAATTAGGGGCAGTATCTCTCAGGAAGGAAAACCCTGGGAAGCAGATGTATCTCAAGTGGTCGAGCACCTGCTTCCCATGCACGAAGTCCTAGGTTCAATGCCCAGTACCTCCTAAAAAAATAAAAGAAAGAAATAAAGAAAAGAAAACCCCAAAAGAGGGAACACCAGCTCCAGCAACCATCCTGGGGTCTTCCAGAGCAGGCCCTAAGGTTACAAGTTTCAGTAGACAATAAGGCTGGCAGCTAATTAGAGAGTCATCTTGGCCCTTTTATAAGGCTTTTGCAGTACCCCAGCTTCCGGTCACTCATCAGGCAGGACGAATGGTAAAGTATGATTTCTCCACCACTAGTCACACAGCAACAAAGCCGAGGTCGGGACTTGGTTTTCAGTATAGCTGCATCTTCGGATGAGCCTAGTGCAGCTGCCATCACTACATCGTACCTCAGTTTTCCCATCTGTAAAAGAGGCAGAAAACATGCCCACTCTCTATGTACCACCCCAAGCCCTGAACTACACAGAGGGTGACAAGATGAGATGGAAGCCTCCCAGGGAAGAGGGGGCCTGGAGGAGACACATTCTCTTCTGTGACTCTGGGTCCCTGGCGGGGGGCTGGGGGTGGCGGTGGGTAGGAACTGAAGCAGTTGATCTATTCTCTTGATCTCCCCCCTTCAACCCACCTGCAGGGGAAAATAAGGGCTCTCAGCATTTCTGGATAGCCCAATCATCACAGAACCAGAGCGCCATCCATACCTGTCGAGTGACCCCAGTGCCATCTGACATCTGCCTCCCGAGTCAAGTGGGGGCCTGAGAGCCAGGTGTCAGGGTCAGAAAGCCCTGGGTCCTGGCTCAGTCCCACACAGCTGTGTGATTGGGAATAGTGACTTCTTCCTGAGCCTGACTTTCGCCATCTGTAAAATGGGGACAGTGATGGCACTTTGGAAGGTTGTGCTAACAGTCAAATGAGGCCATATAACAGAGGGCTGGGCACACATAATAAGTCTTCCAAATGCTGGCACGTATTATTATTTTTATGTCAAATTCTAAAAATCACCTACAATGCATCCTCAGCATGTGCATTTGGGGCAGGAGTGCCAATTGGGACACCCAACATCCCTGGAGGAAGGGCTCTGACACCCTGCAGGCTGCAAGCTTCTCCCCACACACTCACTAGGACCTTTATCCAGGGCCTATTCATTTCCAAATCTCCTTCTTCCCCATCAGCTCATCTGAGCCTCACCACAGCCCTGTAGGGTGGGGATGGGGAGTAGCCCTGGGTGCCATGTTAGGTGAGGAAAGCAAGTATCAGAGAGGTTAAGTGACTTGCTCAAAGTCACCCAGCTTACAAGCTGAGCAGAGTCACAAATCCTGGTCTGCCTGACAGGGCAGAAGGAGCATGAGGCAAGTGAGGTGCCTGAGGTGGGGTGGGGGGCACAATGTTTCAGGAGACACTCCTCTCAGGGTTGTGCAAGTTCAGAGTCAGTGTTTTGCCCAGCTGCCTGACCCCAAGCCTTGGGCCCTTTTCGGTGCATTGAGGCTGAGCTTGCCTGTGCATGTGCTATCTCCACTCACTGCACAAGAAGGTCAGCTTTCCAAGAATCCACCCCCAGGGCCCCGGAGTGGCTGGACCTACTAGCTGAGCAGTGCAATTCCCTCTATAAGGATCCAGCAACTTGATACTGGAACCATTTCCCAAAAGAATATAACAGGAACCAAGGGTTGGAGTGAGGCTGTGATGGCCATTTGGGCTTCCGTTCACCCTTGACCCTGAGAGCTGGGGATGCAGGCTGGAGTGGACAGGCCAGCCCCAAGACCTGCCTAAGCCAGCCAGGCCCTTCTGAGGCCTTTGGAGAGTTGTGGACACAGCGGTGGGCCCTGGACAGGCAAGCAGCCCGTGTCAAGGGACAGCAGCCTCTTGGTGTTGGCTCCCAGGCAGCCAAGGCCCCTTTTTTCCAGTCTTTCAGATTCCTGGTTGGGCCCCACCTGAATCTCCCTCTTCCTCGTACAAAGTGGGGTGGGGACACTGGCTAGTTACAGATTTATTTTGAATCTGCAAAGAGAAAAGCCCTTTTCTAATGTGGATGACAACATTTACTCATTAAGCCAGCTTGCTATGAGTCCAGATTTCTGGGCAGTTAGCTTTTCTAAAGAAGCAACATCTGGGTCCCAAGGGGCAGTATAGTGTGGTGGTCAGCCGTGCAGGCTTGAGAGGCATTCTGCTGGGATCCAGAGCCCTCTCCACCTGGACAAGCGGCCTGCTGTTGCTGTTCCTCGTTCTGTAAAAAGGGGACTGGAACAGTACTGGTGTCCTTGGTTTGTTTAGGAGGATTAATTAGTATTAGCTACTATATTACAAAAACCAGTCACAATTTATTAAATGCCTACAATGAGCCAGTTACCGAATTCCATTTTTTTCTTGGCCTTATCTATATCATTTAACATGCACAACACTATAGGTTGTTTTTTTTTCTTTTTTTGAGGTGTAACTGACATGAAGCGTACGAATTGTAAGTGTGCAGCTGCATGAAATTTTAGGGGTGTATATTCTATCATCTAATTGTATCTTTTGGGGGGCTGTACCTTTTTTCTAAATTATTGTGGGCAAAAATCAAATTTTTTACAATACAAACCAATATTTGTAAAATGATATATAAATATATATGCATATATGTGCATTTGCTTACATAAATGTTATTTTTTTACATATAGTTTAAAAGATGCTTAGATTGCATAAATGTTACACAAAAATTACAGGGATTCCCATGTTCCCCACCTCCCACACCTCTCATAACATCCCCATAAACATCTTTCATTAATGTGGCACATCACCTGCAATGTAATCTTTACTATCATAGCTCAGTTTTGCCTGTTGATGAGCATCATATAAATGGACTCATACAATATATGCTCTGTTGTGGCTGGCTTCTTTCACTGGACTTTATAATTTTGCAATTCACCCATGCTGTTGTGTATATCAGGCATTTGTTCTTTTATATGGCTGTATAGTATTCCATTGCATTACTATACCACAGTCAGTTTATCCACTGAACTAGGTATAATTATCATCATCCCAGTTTGTAAATGAGGAAATTGGGACTCGTTTACTAAGTTTTTAGCCTAAGGTCACAGAGTGAGATTGAGTAGAGACTTCACCGCAGGTCACCCCTCTGACTCCAAAACCAGTTCCTTCCCCAGTGCAGTAGACCTCCTTTACCCCTGGAGTACCAGGACTGGCAGAATGTCCTTCTGTCCCCTGTGATCGTGAGTTCCTTCTCCCTGAGGTAAAATTGGGAATCAGGGACAGCTACCTGACTGGCCTCAGGTAAAGAGAAAATTGCCTCAGATATGGCCATTGGCCATATTTATTTTCACTGTACCCCAAGCTGATGGCGCAGGTACAGTCGTCACTCACAGCCCTGTACCTTGAGATCTGGGCCTTGCCAACATGTCGAAACAACTGCAAACAGACTAACTGTGGTGGAGGCTTCCTCTCCCACTGACCAACAGCCGGCTCTCACGGGAGGGAGGAGGCAGCCTGGCCTGGCTTGTCGGCAGCCCCTGCCCTGTCTCCTCAGGGACTAGTTTCCCACGATGATAACTTAGTTGCAACTGCTTGGGATTCCTCCAGAGACCAATGTCGGTTCTCAGGCCACAGGGTTTCTCTGTAACCCAAGCTTTACCCACCAAGAGGTGGGTCACCACAGGCACCCCTAAAGGCAGACCCGAGCTCAAAAGAAAACCAAGGTTCCACCCTGCTTCCAACTCTCAGCATCCCCGGTTGCTGCCTGGCAGGCCAGCAGAAGAGGTCAGAAGGGCCATGTACAAGGCAGCAAGGGGGTGGCGAGGAGCCTGGCTGATCTCCCCTGGCCTCCTTCCTCTCAGAACTCAGGTAGCATTCCAGTCGGTCGGACCAGACATGATTAAATGGTTGGCTGGGCACCGGGGTGGGAGACCCTGGGGGAAGAAGGGCACCCGGCCAACTCCCCCAGGCCATCCTTTGCTCTGTCGATCATTAACAGAAGCCACCCCACAGCAAGCAGAGAAGGGGAAAGTCCAAGGGGATAGCCTGCCCCCTCCTCCAAACACGCCAATCCAGGGCTTCGTGGGACAACGTGAGAGCACGACATGTGGTAGAGGGCATGTGTGTAGAGTCATCTGATCCAACTGGCAGTCTCTCATGGCCCTGCAAAATTCCCACAAGAGGCCAGAGCAGAAGGAAACTAACACTGACTGATTTGTGGTTACCATGCACCAGGGACTATGCCAAATGCTTTCTGTATACCAGCCTCTGGCACTATGGCTTAGTGGATGGCTTAGTGGTTAAATGCAATGATGGAGCTAGCTTGCCTGGGTTCAAATACTGATATCTTTGAGCTGTGTGTCCTTGGGCAAGTTAACAAACTTCTCTGCATCCCAATTTCTCCATATATAAAATGGGGATAGTTATAGCACTTTCACCATGGAGTCATTATGAGCATTCAGTGAAGTTCTGAGACTGCCTGGCACTGCTGTCATTGCTACTGGCTCACTTGATCCTCACAGTAACCCCTCCAGATAGAGATGGAAAATCCAAAGTTGAGTCATTTGCCCAAAGCACATGCTGGTTATGAAGGAGCACTGGGATTTGAATCTGGGCTGAAGGGCTCCAATATCCCATCCTATTAGCCATGAAAACTTTTTCCTGTTGTGACACTCTCTTCCCTTCAGTAACCAATGCCTCTTGGTCCAATGGGCTGCAAAACCCATTTGACTTCTGCTTCACATTTTGTTGACCCTCCATGCCTCTCCTTTCACCAGCGTGCCACTGAGATATAGAAGGCCCCCAACCTTCCTTCTGACATTGAGGCTTCCAACCCAGTTGCAGAGTAGGTCAGAGATTGACACCGTCTGCCCTGCTCCACCAGCTCTGGGTTCACCCCTCCTTGCTAGCCTAGAGGACACGGCTACTGAAGCCACTTCATCTTGATAGCCTGGGAAAATAATGGGCCGGAAAGGCTTCTGCTATTGCCCTTCCCAGCCAGCTTTGGACCCATCTCCTCCACCTTTGATACGGATGGTAGGAAACTGGACTCTTGTAGCTACATTACAGCCCCAGTTCCAGCCTATATGAGTTCATGGTAACATTTGGGTGGGGTAAAGCGTTAAGGCCTGGGGACAGTAAGTTTCCCCAGGTGATATGGAGCCTCCTCTAGTCCTTATAGTCCAACCTCTCCACTATCCAAGGCCTTTCGGAGTCCTGTATGGCTACCTTTGTTATTTAACCCAAGGGCAGCCCAATGGGTGTGCTTTGGGAGATGCCGATACCCCGTTGCCCTCTCCAATCCAAACGATAGCACCATGAACAAGGGGATAGCACCATGAACAAGTTTTCTTCCATGTACTTCCCTGCTGGCCAGGGAAACAAGAGTCTGCAGGTACAGGTAGGTCTTCCCCAGCCTCAAGGATAGTTGGCTGCAGACCTAACTGTCCTTGAGAGAGGCCGGGTGGAGTCAAGGCAACACACAGGGGTGGAAACTCAGTTTACCCCCAAACCATACTGGGCAGAAAGAACTGAAGGTCACCAAGTCTCGAATAACAGTATCCCTGCCTCCCCGAAAAGAT
Organism: Tolypeutes matacus; assembly: GCA_026826555.1. NCBI lineage: Eukaryota > Metazoa > Chordata > Mammalia > Cingulata > Chlamyphoridae > Tolypeutes > Tolypeutes matacus. The sequence continues at coordinate 1,615,361 of JAKSZT010054193.1, read as the reverse complement.
GACCTCCCAAGAACCAGACCCGAGGTTTATAGGAAGACCCAACCCCTCTCTGGCAGGTGAAGCCTCTTCTCCAAATGGCCAGCAGGCCAGGGCTGGGGTGCTTCTAGCCAAAGGACCACCCGTTCCAAGATGACAACCTAGCTATTCTGCATGATGTCAAGGGTATAACTAGGACTAAGAGCATGGGAAAGCCTGGCAACTGCCTATGTATTATTAGCCAGTGTTTATGCCCATTTCCCCTTACCAGCCCTCCAAATACAGAAACCTTCTGAATTCAGGTGGAACCAGGCCAGTCCCCAAGCTCATGACTAGCCTCTCCCCACCCTAGATGCTCCTCTCCAAGCATGCAGTGCTTCATCACACCCACCCCAGGTACGTGTTGAGTGGCTTCCTGTGGGAAAAACAAGCCTGGGGGAAACGGATGTGGCTCAAGCAACTGGGTTCCCGTCTACCATATAGGAGGTCCAGGGTTTGAATCCTGGGGGCCTCCTGGTGAAGGCAAGCTTGCCTGCGTGGCAAGCTGGTCCACATGGAGTGCTAGCCTGTGCAGGAGTGCTGGCCCGAGTGGAGAGCTGGTGCAGCAAGATGACACAACAAAAAGAGACACAGAGGAGACAATAAGAGACATAGCAGACCAGGGAGCTGAGGTGGCGCAAGAGCACCTCTCTCCCACTCTTGAAAGTCCCAGTATCAGTTTCCAGTGCCACATAAAGAGAAGACAAGCAGACACAGAAGAGCACACAGAGAGCAGACAGTGAGTGCAAAATGAGGTGGGGCAGGGGGACTAAATAAATCTTAAAAAAAAAAACAAAAAAAAAAACAAGCCTAGGAGCATGGAAAACACACTCATACCTGGGCCCACCGGTGTCCATGTCCCCCCTTCAGCATGTCAGCACCCCAAACATCACCCCAGCAAAGGAAGACCACGTGCTGGACAGGGAAGATACCCAAGCCTTGGGTCCCCGGAAGCACCACCTCCAAGGCCACGTGGTAGGCGGGGCTGGCCCTGGGCCACGCACAAGGCCACAGCTACCACACAGAAGTAACACATCAGGAAGTAAAGGCTCCGGTGCCAGAACCCTCCACCCCATCCCCTCTACACTCAGCAAACCTCCAGCATCCACAAAGGATGAGGAGAAGCCAACAAATGCACCTCCTCCCCCACACCGCCGGCAGGAGGGGGGAGAGCTCCAGGCAAAGTCATGCCACGGACCAAGTAAAACCAGCTTCACCAGCAATGTTTCTTGAAAAAACTTGGGGTTTATTGATTTTTTTTAAACTGCAAATAGTCGTTACAAAAAGTTTTTTTTTCTTTTAAATAAATTCACACAAAGAAAAAAGAAATAGAAAGCGACGGTAGTGAACAGCAAGAGAATACTAATTACATTCATCTCCGTGTGTCTGTGTGTGTGCCAGTTCTGTTTACATTAACATTGGAAAACTCCAAACCTGGAATCCAGAACTTCAAATCTGTGATCGGAATGTCTTGAGATGGGCACGTGGAAGTCAAAAGGTTTCTCTCTTTTTTTTTTGTTTGTTTTTTTTGTTTTTTTTCCCTTTTAGAAGCTATACACAAAAAGAAGTTGTTCTCCTTCTGTACTGTCACAGAACTTTTAGATACATTCTCAGTCCTAGCTGTGAAAGGCCTAAAGAGAAAGAAACTCAATTTGCAGTCCAACACAAAGGGGGGAATTTCTAAAATAAATAATCCAACAGTTTTTTGCATTTTTTTAAATTAATTTTTCATTTTTTTAAAATAAAATAACCAAAAAGTGTAGTTACAAAAAAAAATGTCGTTGAAGAATAATATATTAAAACTGTGGAAAAAAAGGAAAGACACGTCACAAAATTTTAAGATTAATATGAAGATCATAATTTAACATAAAAGAATATATTCTATGGATTTGTCATCCCGATAAATATGAACAAAATTAACAAAAAAAAAGCATAGTTTGGCAATAAATACGTTTTGATAAGTTAAATAAGCTTTTTTATATTGATGTGCAGTGACAAGCAAAATTTTGCTCTCCAATTTCTGAAAGTTATATGAAGTTTAAAACCCAGGGAAAAAAAGCATGGCGTGAGTGCTCTAAGGATAGACCTACGGTACTCTAGAGCAAAAACCATTAAAGCTACGTCTACAGGAAATCGTTTTACACAGATATTGTATGTGGAATGAATACCATTAACTGCTCACCCCTTACATGGTTTTTTTTTTTTTAGCTTTTCTCTCATTTTTGTTGTTATTTTTCTTTAAAGATGTCACATATTAGCTGGGGAACTTTAGCACCAAAATCAAGTCTCTCATAGTCCATCTAGCTTCCCCTTCCTCCCCATTTAAAAAAGAAAATAATTAAATCACAAAGTCCCACTTCTGTCACAATCTTTGTCCGCTTTTTCAGCCTTCCTTCTTGCAGACCTACACAAATCCAGGCAAGATTAGTCAATAGGGGGTTCAGGTGGGGAAGGAAAAGGTTTTGAATGTCAAGACAGGTTTTCCCAAAAACCCAAGTCTGGCAACAACTCTCCCAGGGCAGGTGGGGTGGAGGGGAGAGGGTGACCTCTGGGAAGAGAGGGGAGAAGTGTGCAGGAGACTGAAATAAGGGAAGGTGCAGTTGTGTGGCCAGTGGAGGGAGCTGCTGGTTCTGGGTCCCCTCCGGCTCGCTCCCCCTGGGCAGGGAGGCCCACGGGTGCCCTCTGGCGCTGAAGAGGTAATGTAGTCACAGTGACAAAGTTAAGATTACAAGGCACTAAGTTGCTTCTGTAAACTGTTACTGCTTTTTCTTTTGGGATTTGGCACTTACGGCTTAAGCCAGAAAAAGGCATCTACTGACAAATATGGGACTTGTCTGGTAGGCATGGTAGGTGGGTGATACAATTGAGAGGAGGGGGTTTCAAGCCAGAGGAAGCTACTGACAAATTGACTTGTCCTTATGTTAGGTGGGTGATAACAAGGGAGGGAAGAGGGAGGGGAATTCCAAGGTTCCGGGGGAAAGGGGGTTGAGCTTAACCTTGTTCAGTAGGGGGTTGTGGGCAGCGGGTAAGGAGGGGGGTAAAGGTGGTGGGGCTGGGGATGGATTAGGCAGGGGGACCCTCGCTAGCCTGGTTTAGTCATCTGAGATGGAAAGTCTGCTGAAAATGGGCAGGCGTCTTGAGTTGTCCAAGGTAGGGGAGTCTGAGCCACTGTGGCTGCTGCTGGAGCTGCTCAGGTAGCCCTCCTGGTCCGAGAGAGAATCCTGAGGGCTGGGGGGAGAGTCAAACATGTGAGGGGACTCGGACATGGGCCGGAAGAGGAAGGTGGTGGGGGAGCCACCCCCTGGCAGCCCCATGCTAGGGGCAAAGAGGCTCGCCAGCTCCTGGCTGGAAAAGGCGAAGGGGTTATTGGTGCCATCGGGCAGGGTGGGTGAGCCCAGGAGGTCATCGGCACTCAGGATGGGGGGTGGGGTGATGGACGTGGGGCTGTCCAGCAGCCCTGTGGCAGCGGCGGTGGCAGCGGCACTGGGAAACCCAGCAAAGCTAAAGCTATGCTGGAGGCGGGGACGGTCAGCGGAGAGGTCCCGGGCCCCGGCCAGGGCGCGGCGCTCCTCGGCATTGTGGATGAAGTGGCAGCGGGGCCCGTAGGGGCAAAAGCCGATGGTGTGGAAGGTGCGGCACAGCTCCGTCTTGTACTTGGGGTGGCGGGTCAGGCTGCGGAGCTCATGGATGCCGTGGGCGAACTGGCACTTGTCCCCGTACTTACAGGCACCGTTCTCCTCGAAGGGGCGGCACAGCTCGGTCTTGTAACGGCTGGAGTTGACCTGGCCGTTCCCCGGCTGCTTCTGGGTAGAAAGCAACCGCTCACCCCCCTCCGAGAAAGAGCGGTCTCGGAAGCGGCTGTCCCGAGAGCTCAGAGCTGGGGCCGGCTCACTCTTGAGGCTGCTGAGGAGCTGGTTCTGGTGGAACTTGGAGCTGGGCAGGGTGACCGAGTGCCTCCGAGGGAAGCCCCCGCCAGCCGGGGTACCCACCGCCTTCCTGTCCAGCAGGCAGGCCCCTGCATTGGGAGTACTGTAGTTGAGCATCTTGTTACCCTGGAGGGAAGAGAGAGGGAGGATGGTCAGTGACTTCCACCAGGCCCAAGAAGGTTGCCATTAAAGGCAGCCCCCTCCCCAATCCAAAAGCACCTCCAGGCTGGAGTCAGTGGTGACCAGCCTCTCCCCACAGGACCATCCCCACCTCTGCCCTCAGCAGACCCACCCCCTCCCTTTCTCTTATGGGTCTCCTGTGGCCCCATACGTAAGAAACCAGGGTCCTGCCCTGCCTGAGACATTTTATGCAGGTGTCCTGCTCATTGCAGATCCCTGAAATGCACCCCCATATCCGAAAGCCAAAACTGCCACTCTTATCCAAAATCATCTTGTTTCTTTACCTCCCAGATAGATTCCTCAGCTCAAAACACCTTCAAACAACTCTGACCTCTCTAGGAGCCCCTCCCACACACAACAGGTAAGTCTCAGATATGAGAATAACTATAAGCCAGGTCCCCTTTTTTAGTCCCAGCTTCCTTGACACCCCTCCTCCCCCACCACGACCTGGCCTAAGATCTCAAATTCCTCCTTCAGAAGTGGTCCCTTCTTTTAGCAACAGGTTTCCAGAATGCCTTTGCATTATCTTTGGGGGGACGGGAGGGCAGGAGACAAACATGGGGGCCTGGTCTGGGGTTGAGAAAACAATGTAATTCCAGAAAAAAAAATTCACAGCCCCATGCTCCCAGAAGAGGTGCCTTCTACAATGAAGGCCCCACAGTTCTCCTCCCACCCTACCCCCCTTCATTAGGAAGATTCCTTTGCAATTGGTCTTCTGGCTGCAAAAGCAGGCTTGGATAACAGCGCCAGTGTTTAATCTTTAATGCAAAGCTGCAGATGGGAAGGAAAAGGAAAGCACCAAATCCCCCCATCCACCTCTTAGTCAAGAGAGGATTTGGGTGGGGGAGGGGGAGGGTTTGGAGGGCAGAGCCACCACAGGCAGGTTTCTGTTCCAACGGGACCCTGGTCACCTGCCTAAACTGTACCCAAGATTTGGAGACAGTGCTGGCAGGGAACACCTGGGAGTTGCCCCAACCCATGTGGGTGTCACTGTGCAAATTCTAAAGTTGGTCCCTTAGGACCAAATGTGGGGGATGGGGGGTAGGGAATCTGTACCGCAACCACCCCACAGAGCAGCGGATTACAAGAACCAATACAAGAACCAAGTCGAGAGCAGGTTCCAACAATGAGGTTCATTTAACAAGTCCTGCAGAGGGAGGGGACAAACGAAAGAGAAATAGATCAAAGAGGGGAGAGCCGGTAAGAAGGAAGAAATGCCAGGAGAGTGCAGGCAGCCGCATGGGCAACTGGAGTGGGGGAAAACGCAGGGAGGGAAGAAAGCTGGAAAATCTAACTTTTTTGTTGTTGCTCTTCAGCTCTTCGGCAGCCCTGCAGCCCTGGGGCCCTGGCAGCTGAGCCGCCGGAAGCAGCAAGCTAGGAAAAGCAACAGGACCCGACGTGTTTAAAAGAAAGCAAAACACTTTAGCAATTAAAAGTAGCCTAACAGCTTCACCCTTTCAAACCGGGTTGAGGGAGAGATGGGGGGAAAAAAAAAAATTAACAGGGGAGCAGATGTAGCTCAGTGGTTGAGCGCCTGCTTCCCATGTACACAAGGTCCTGGGTTCCATCCCCGGTACCTCCTAAAAAAAAAAAATTAACATCCATAGACTCTTAGTATGTACACTTAAATTGCACTCCTTGAACATTCCGATCAAAACTTCCTTTTGCTAACACCGGCCGGCAAGCCCCACGGCTTAAGGAGGTCCCCATGAAAGCCTTCCCCGCGGGGACCCGTGAGGTCGCGCTCGCGTTTTGCGCTGCCTGCCCCGCACCCCCCGCCCCGCGTCGTCCAGCCACGGTCCCTCGCAACACAGGTGAGCGGGTCAACCAAGAGTCCCATTTTTATCCCAAAGTTTACAGTACAATAGACTATTAGCGCTAGAGGAAGCCGGGCCAATCTCGGGCGGACAAACTCCCCTGCAAACTCGTTTTGCAATATCCTTTTGAATCACAACTCTTGGGTCTTTGCCCTCGTCGCAGATCCCCCACCCCTGCAAAGGGGTGAAAAATCTTCAAAGACGTCGTCCCCAGACTCTACTTCTCCAAGGGACCCCTATCCCCAGCCCCACAGGCCGGCCACCGGGCTGACCAGACTCGAATCCCTCCTGGCGGCGGCGAGAGCGGAGCGCAAACTAGGAAACCGAGCAAAGCAGCCAAACACTGCTTAAGGAGCACGTTAGGTCGGGGTAGGTAAGACTCGCCAAATTCTTGATCCAGTTCCGGCCAGTGCCCCGCGCCCCCCGGGCAGCGCCAACACGCACACTTTGTCCCCCCCAAAACTCGGGTCTCAACATTCACATGTTAACACCCGGCAGGAACTGTTCAAACTCAAAGGGTGGAGAAGGCCAAATTCCTTCAAACTGGAAAGAAATGCGGGCGGACAAAATAACCGTCTCGCTTCGCTCCTACTTCCCCCTGCTCGCCAAGATTTAGGAGGGGGGGGGGCTTTTTTAAGGCGAAAAAAAAAAAAATAGACTGTTTTTGAAAGGCAAACGCTCCTCTCCACTTTACCTTGCATAGAACTTCGCTCAAGTCGAAGATGGTGGCAGACACGAGAGTGGTGGTCATCCTGGGCGCTCGGACGGGACAGGACGTGGATCTGGTGTGTCGCGAAGGTCCCGGTGCGGGGAAGGCGCAGCCTCCGGCTCTCCGCTCTGGAGTCCCACACGCCTGCTCCCAGCGCCCCTCGCCTTTCTCTGCCTCTCCCGGGCTGCGGCGCGCAAAGCCCAATTTATAAAGTTTCAGACTTGCTGGGCTGGGGGAGGAGGAGCTTTAAACTTATTTAAATGAGGAAGAGGAGGAAAAAAAGTTGATTGACACTGAGGTTGAATCAGCCATGCGGTCAAAATCGGGGAGGGGGGGGGGAGAGAAACTTTCAAAAGGAAGAGGGGGGAGGGGAGACGAGGAAAGAAGGCGGAAAAAAAAAAAAAAAAAAAAAACCACCACTCCGAGCCGCGCACAACTTTTTTTTCTTAAAGAGGAAAAGTTTCGAGTCCACTCGCTTGGCTACCCGGCGCTCCGGCGACCCTCTCCTGGGCCGAAGGCGGCGCGGAGGGGAAGGGGCGCGACCCCCCTCCTCGGCCTCGGAGCGCGGCTCTGTGACATCACTCATTCCACCCCCTTCGGGGTTCTGGTTGTGTTGTGTTGTGTTTTTTGTCGGGCAGGAAGGCGGGCTCGACTTTCTCTTTTTGCAAGCGGGAGCTGAAGCCCGTCCTTAGCGCCCGGGCTGCGGTTTCCATCTTGAGCTGATCTCATTTGAAACTTCTCCAAGTGTCCACACAACTTACTCTTCCCGAGTTCTCTTCCGCACTCGGCTCCCCATCTGCAAACGGGGGAGGGCGGGGAGATTGGAAGTTTAAGTTGCACAAAGCGTCCGAGTCTGGGGGTTATGGTGTTTTTTTTTTCAGCGTGGGGATCGGGGTGACTGGGGAGACTTCCCCTCCCTCCCGAGAGGACCCGGCCTTACGGGGACGAGTTCAGTACGACTTAGCGCGCCGCAAGCGTCTACACTCGCGCTCACTTTGCAGCCCGCAGTCTCCGGGCCGTGGGCGGGAAAAGCCCGGATCACCGCAAAGACCACCGTCCGGGCCGATTTTTTTGTTTATTTTAACAGGTTTGGCGTGAAATTTCACTTACGTGTCCAAACTTTAAACATTTTGGTCAGGAAAAGCTCCGAATTCTTCAGGAACGCCTCCTCCCCCCAAATACACCACCTAGCAACGCACAACTTTCCTCGCACGCTCTGAACCGTGGGCCGCGTCGCAGGCCACCCCACACACAAACACACACCCCCAGACACTTGAACAATGAAAACAAAAGTTATTTTGGTAAGAATGAAGGTAAAGAGGTGGGGATCGGGGAGGAGGGGCGCCGCGACACCCTTAATTTATTGTCGCTTCTCCCCAGCCCCCACGAAAACGGAACATTTGGCTTGTCACGCAGCGCCGTTTTGGCGGGATGGAGGGGAGCTTGGGGCCCACGAGATCGAAGAGCCCCCTATGGATTGTTGGTCCCCCAAAAAATGTAAAATATTTTTCACTAATAGATTTGTTTGCCCTCCCCCCCCCCCCCCGCGCCCGTTCTCCGCGCCTTCGCCGGTGGGGTGGGGTGGGGGGCGGCAGAGTGAAGAGCCAGGCGGAAGTCGCCGGGCGGCGTAGAATTTCCACCCGGGCCGGCCGCCCCCTCGGCCCTAGCACGTTTCTTCCCAGCACTCGAGGTCGCCAGTGTGTTATGAAACTCCGTGCGCCGAGTGGCTAAGAGCGGGTTCCATTGCGATGTAATTAGGTCACCCCACTATGAGCACGTTTCTTTGGAAAGGATGGGGCAGAACGAGCAGAGCACTCGAGTCGCACTCTCAACACACACACACGCAAGCACGCATTTTTACTGCATATCTTATTAATTCATCAACCGCCAAACAAACCCGGGACAACCTTCCAAGTAAGTTTTAGGAACCGATTGCTTTTCAACTTTGTGAAACACATAACTTGCTGGAACCACGAAGCTACGTGATCCCCGGCCAATCTGCTTTTTTGTGTCCCCTTGGACTGAAACTGATGGCCCCCGTTTTTAACAAGGCTCCTACCCCTTGCTTTTTCTTCTGTTGTCCTGCCGGCCTGTTGCTTCCCTCCCCTGCTCCCTTTTTTTTTTTTTTTTTTTTTTCCCCCAGCTTTTCTTGAAATTTGGCAAGCGCCTGAAAGGGAAATAATCCCCATCCACCTTAATTTAAATCATTCAAGTGTAGATTTCTTTCTTAAAGGGATGTTTGCTCCATTCTCCAGCGCCGGGGGGGGGGGGGGGGGGCTATTCTGTGCAGTTTCTCAGTGGTGAGGTAATGAGTTCCAGATTTCAGGGCAGAGTAGGGTGCGCGTTAAGACCACGAGGTTAGTCTGAGTCCCGATGTGACGCTATTTCGGTTTCTGATTTCCCTTCTCCCCCCACCCCCATCCCCAAAAAGGAGTCCGCTGTTCTTTAACTCTGGAGGGTTCGCGAACTCAGCTGGGGGGAGGGGCGGGGGCAGAGGGGGGGAGCGAGGGGGGAGGGAGCGGCGGGGCCGCCTTCCGGCCTAGGGGCCTCGCTCACGCCCGCGTCCCGGCCCGGCTCCCCGCTCTCCACCCGCCCCGGGCGGCGCTGCTTTTCCCCCAGCGCCTGCAGGACCGGTCAGAGGCACCATCATTGCAGCCTCGGGGCCCGGCACTGGCTTTAAATTTTTTTTTTTTTTTTTTTTTCCCCAAAGAGCCGATTCCTCGAGTTTCCTCCTCTTCTCCAACTCTCGGGGGGCCTCCCCTCCCGCACGCCCCGGCGGCGCGGGCTCCGCGGGGCGGCGGCCAGCCTGGCCCGCTCGCTCCCGAGTTGTTTACCGGCTCCGCCGACCGACCGGGTTTGTTCCAGCTTCCAGAGCCTGTCTCTATAATTAAACTCTTTTTTTAATTGTCGGGTTGAAACGTCATTTCGGGGACTTTCCAAGGGTGAGGGAGCCGAGGGGCGGGAGCGAGCCTCGTTAACCCTTCGCTGACCCGTCCTCCGCGCCGTGGCGGGCCCGTCTAGCCCGGGTGCGGTGAGGGGTCGGAGGACCTGGGCCGGCCCGCCCCCGCCCAGAAGTGCTCGGCAGGTGCCCCGTGGTGGCAGGAAGGGCAACCAGCCACCACCGGGCAAGAAGCCCGACGGGAGGCATGCGCAGCGCCGCCCTCCCCCGCCGCCTTCCCTCTGCCGTCCGCCCTCTGGCTCCTTACCCGCGCCGGGCCGGGAGCCGCCGCCCCTTCACCTGCACTGCTGCTTCCGAGCGGGAGGCGACGGCCCAGCTAGTCCGTCCCCGCCCCGACTTCCGGGCCCGCCCCACTTGTTTCCAGCGAGTTTCCTCGCGGGTGGGGGTGGGTGCAAGTATTTTTGGTTTGGGGGTGTTAGAGTTTGTGGGAGGGAGATCCCCAGGTGAAAGTCCTCGGAATGAGGGAGGCGCGAGGGATTTGCTCATTGTCCAGTCCAGACCCTGGGCTCACCTCACAACAGGTGGGAGGATGGGGCCCCGGGCCGCGGACCCCCAGACCTTGGGGGTGGTCTTGTCACCAGCGCACTCCGAGGCACTCCTTCCCAGGAACCCCTTCCGGCTACAGCTCAGGATCTGCCAGCCCAGAATCCCTGCGGTGTTGCACTTCTCCGGCTTCAGGTCATTTGCAAAGTCCCCAAATTCTTGGGATTGGGCTCTCCCTTCTCCCCAGTCTCTACTACCTGAGACCCTGGGACAGCCACAAGGTCACTGGGATAGAGAGGGATTGAGGGGCAAGTCGGGCTCCTGGAATCACCTGGTTTAGAGTCATCTGTAGTGCCTTTAGAATGCAGACCTCTGCCTGGATCCAGGCCCACTGAATCAGATGCTCTAGGATGGGCCCAGGAATCTACATTTTTTGGTAAGTTTCCTTCCAGTGACTTATGCCCAGTAAGGGCTGAGAATGGTGGTCCAAGACATTGGAGTTGGGCTTTTCTGGGTCCAAATCTTCACTGCTGTTTTCTAGCTGTGACTTTTTAAGTCGTAGAGGAAAAAGCCTCAGTTTCCTTATCTGTAAACTCGGGATGATAGTACTGCCTAAAATTGGTAGGTAAAGTGCCAAGTTTCATGCCTGGCTCTTAGTCTCTAACATAATACAACTCTGTACGTAAACTAAACCACTCTTGGGGCTTGGGGTTTTATAATTCTGGGGGGTATTCACTTGGCAAAAGATTCTTCGTTATAGATGTCCATTAAATGGCCAGCTGACTGAAAAATACCTGATTGTTTTCACAAGAATTTTTTAAAACAACTAGATCAAAGCAGGAGAAAACGGGGGCCCTGTGGATGGTCAGTAAAGGCCAGAGCCTTCTATCTCTCACAGTCCTCAGGTGCCTCAGTGAACCGAGCAGGTGTCTCCCTCACCTACCAGCATGCCCCTGAACCAGGCAGAGGCCGCAACAGACAGCAGTTTAGGGCCTACTATAAATGTCTCTGAAAGGTGTCAGGAACCCTCATGAGGAGAGAGCTCTGGGAGTAGGCCCTGTTCTGCTAGGGCTTCTAAGACTCCAACTCAGTGGCCTTGGTGGGGGTTGGGGGGGAGTGGGGTCAGATGAGACATATCACATTGACGTACCCTCTGCCCGAAGTGGAATGTCTCAACCCTCATTTTTGAGTCTACTCTTTTAACACTGTCCCCCAGAGATGTTCTAAATGACAGTTAAGTTCCCAGGCTAGCCCACAGCTCCCCCACTTTGCCTGGGCCTGCCTAGATGGGATAGCCCAGTGGTTGCGAGCCACCTAGATTTTGATGGGAAGCCCAACACTGCCACTTAATCACCAGTTTCATGATCTTGAGCTAGTCACTTAACCTCTTGAAGCCTCAGTTTCTTCATTTGTAAAAATGGTACTAATATTTACAGCCACCTCCTGGGACGGTCTGAGAAGGTTAAACCGCTTTCAGCCAGTGTTGAGCTCACACAGCATTTTTGCCTGCCAGACATTTTGAGCAGCTAGCAGTTGCTAGTAGTTGCTACACAACCCTCTCCAGGGCTTTGCTCAGGAGGTTCCTTCTCCTGGGGCTGTGGTGCCCCCAGGCAGATACTGGGCCCCAGGGGCTGGGTTCCAGGGGTTGAATTCCTCTCTGACAGTGGTACCATTGCACCCTGCAGCACTCCAGCATTCTAACTGCATTTTATCAAAATTGCCTGTTTACCCCCTAGACTGTAAACTCCTTGAGGGCAAAAACTCTATTACCCAGGCCTCATGACTCAGCTAATTTTTTTTGTTTTAACTGAACACCTGGTGTTGAACCCATTACAATAGGTTGATCACAAAGTCTAACAGCAAAAGTAGAAGGAGGTACTGGCAGAGATTCCAAGGGTGGCAGTAAGGGAGGGGGTGGGCTCTGCAGGAATGGGGAGGGCAACTCCCACAGGCCTTAACACTAGGATGTTCAGAGGCCAGAGCTCATCACTCAGGAAGGTTAGAGTTTTGCAGCCAGCCCAGGGCATGTTCTGTACAGCTAAGAGGCCACGTGGTCTATTGGAATGAGCACTGAACAAGGAGTCAGGAATCTTGGATCATAGTGTTACTCTGCCTCTAATTTACTGCAAGATCCTGAGTAGGTTTTTCTCCTTTCTGGGCCTCAGTCTTCTAATCTGTAGATTAGAGAAGATTGGACTAGACCAATAGTTCTCAACCCTCACTCTATGCAGAATCACCTGGAGAACTTTTAAAATAAATACAGGTGCTGGGCACCACCTGCTCCCAAATATTCTGATTCAGATATTCATATTCATAATGCACATAAGGGTTATTCTTCTCCCTCCCTTATGTGCAATTTGGGGCCCTGTATGCCCCTGCCAATCTACTACATGGCAGCCTAAAAGACTGAAGCAGGAAACTCCCCTCCAACTTGCCCTCCCAGGGCTTCCCCTGCAAGCAGAAGCAGATTGCAGACAGTTAAAGCAGTTTAAGGAACAATTAAGCTAAAGAAGTCTGGATCAAAGAATTACCTGCTTTAAGTCATACATACCTGGGACTGGTAGAAAGTCTATTTCATAAGGAGTGGAGGGGGGCATTCAAATTTTTGTAAATGAAGGAATCCCTAAGGATACAAGCAAGCACAAGACCAGATCAGGACAAGATGAAAGCTCAGAAAATATGGAGAGGACCCTGCACATCACATTCACCTTGGGATGGTCTACTTGAAAGGAAGGCTAAACCCTGAAGGAGAATATGACCCAAACCAGAGCCAATTTTCAAAGACTGTGAAAGGTATTCTTTGCATTTTCTTATTTGTTTTTGTTACTAAAGGATATCTCTATCATATCACAAGCAGGATATAAATTTAAGAAACAGATAGTTCAGGGACTAAATCCCAGAGTTAACACTTGGAAAGAAAATGTACAGTGTGCAACCAAAGATTATAAGACAAACAAAGAAACAGGGAACAATGGGCCTCCAAATTAGCAAGATAAAAATCCAGAAACAATCAACAAAGAAGACCAGATTTTGGACATACCACACAAGGACCTTTAGAACATGATTCTCGGTATGATGAAGGAGATAATGGAAAATAATGAATAAATAATATGAGGATCCTAATAATGAGATAGAACTTTTAAAAAGGAACCAAACAGAAATCCTGGAGTTGAAGTATAATAAATGAAAATTTCCCTAGTAGATTTCAACAGCAGATTGGAGTTGAAAGAAGAAAGAACCAGTGAACTCCAAGACAAGACAATTGAAACAATTCAGGCTGAGAAAGAAAAAAGAATTCTTTTTAAAAAATGAGCAGAGCCCAAGAGACCTGGGGGACACCATCAAGCATACCAATATTTGCATTATGGGAGTCCCAGAAAGAGAAGAAAGAGAGAAAGGGATAGAAAGAATAGTCAAGGAAATAATGGCAGAAAACTTCCCAATTATAATGAAAGACATGAATGTGCACATTCAAGAATCCCAGTAAACCCCAAACAGAATAAACTCAAAAAGATCCATGCCCAAACACATAGTAGTCAAGACTTCAAATACCAAGGATAAGGAGAGAGTTCTAAAAGCTGCAAGAGAAAACTGGTGTGTTACATAAAAGGGAGTCCCAATAAGATTAAATGCAAATTTCCATCAGAAACCAGGGAGACAAGAAGGCAACGATACAAAATACTTAGGGAAGCGGCTGTGGCTCAATCAGTAGGGCTCCCGTTTACCATATGGAAGGCCCGGGGTTCGGTTCCCGGGGCCTCCTGGTGAAGGCAAGCCCGCCCGCATGGCGTGGTTAGCTGACCCAGCGAGCACAAGCAGCAAGGGGGGGGATAAATGAATAAATAAATAAAATCTTAAAAATATATATATTTAAAGTGCTGAAAGAAAATGATTGCCAGCCAAGAATTGTATATCCAGCAAAACTGTCTTTCTTTTTTTCCTTTATTTATTCCCTTCCCAACCCCCCACCCCCCATTGTTTGCACCCGCTGTCTGCTCTCTGTGTCCATTTGCTGTGTGCTCTCTGTGTCTGCTCATCTTTTCTTTAGGAGGCACCGGGAACTGAACCTGGGACTTCCCATGTGGGAGAGAGGCGCTCAATCGCTTGAGCCACCTCAGCTCCTTTCAAAGACTGTCTTTCAAAAATGAAGGAGAGATTAAGACATAAACAGATAAATGGAAGCTGAAAGAGTTTGTCACCACTAGACTTGCCCTACAAGCAATGCTAAAGGGAGTTCTTCTGACTGAAAGGAAAGGACACTAGACAATGGATCAAAGCAGCATAAAGAATAAAGATGTCTAGTGAAGGAAACCATACGACTAAGTATAAATGCCTATGCTATTGTGTTGTATTTTTTGTATGTAATCCCATTGTTTACTTCTTACATATTATAAAATGCAAATGCATGAAAAGCCATATAAATCTATGGTTTTTGGACATACAGTGTATAAAGATATAAATACAAGAAAAAAGTTGGGATGGTAGAGTGTAGGAATAGTATATGTGTATGCTATTGAAATTAAGTTGGTATCAAATCAAATGTGATTGTTATAGATTTGGATGTTAAATTTAAGCCCCAAAGAAAATGTATAAGAAATATGTACAGGGAAGCGGCTGTGGCTCAATCAGTAGGGCTCCCGTTTACCATATGGGAGGCCCCGGGTTCGGTTCCCGGGGCCTCCTGGTGAAGGCAAGCCCGCCCGCATGGCGTGGTTAGCTGACCCAGCGAGCACAAGCAGCAAGGGGGAGATAAATGAATAAATAAATAAAATCTTAAAAAAAAAAAAAAAAAAAAAAAGAAATATGTACAGAAAGAAATGGGAAGTGACTCAAAATGGTACAATACAAAAAAACAAATAAATATGAAAGTAGACATTAATGGAAGAATTGAAGGATAAAAAAAGGTATAAGACTTACAAAGACAAATACCAAAATAGCAGAAGAAACTCTTGCATTATCAGTAGTTACTTTAAATATAAATGATTTAAACCCTGCACTCAAAAGGCAGAGATTGGCAGAAAGGATTTAAAAAAGCATGACTCAACTATATACTGTTTATAAGAGACTCACCTTAAATTCAAAGACACATATAGGATGAAGGTGAAAAGATGGAAGAAATTTACCAAGCAAAGAGTAACCAAAAGATAGCTGGGATAGCCATAATAATACCAGATAAAATAGACCTTAAGTCATAAACTGTTACAGGGGACAAAGAAGGTCACTATATATTGATAGAGGGATCAATTCAACAAGAAGACATAACAATTATAAATATATAGTCACCTAATGACAGAGCTTCAAAATATACGATGCAAATTTTGACAGATTGTGCAGGGAGAAATAGACAGTTGTATATTAATAATAGTAAACTTCAATACGCCATTCTCAATAATCAGTAAAACATTTAGAAAGAAAATCAATAAGGAAATAGAAGACTTGAATGATACTCTAAACTAGCTAGAACTAACACAATATATAGACCACTTCATCCAACAGCAGTAGAATACACATTCTTCTCTAGTACACATGGATCATTCTCCAGAATAGGCCATATGTGAGGTCACAAAACAAGTCTCAATAAATTAAAAAATAGGGAAGTGGCTGTGGCTCAATCAGTAGGGCTCCCATTTACCATATGGGAGGCCCCAGGTTCAGTTCCCGGGGCCTCCTGGTGAAGGCAACGCCTGCCCGCACGGCGTGGTTGGCTGACCCAGCGAGCACGAGCAGCAAGGGGGGGATAAATGAATAAATAAATAAAAAATCTTTAAAAAAAAAATTTAATTAATTAATTAATTTAAAAATAGTGAAATCATACAGTGTATCTTCTCTGACCACAATGGAATGAAGCTTGAAATCAAAAGCAGAGGGAGAACTGGAAAATTCATAAATATGTGGAAATTAAACAACATACCCTTAAATAACAAATGGATTAAAGAAGAAATCACAAGGGAAATTGGGAAATATCTTGAGACAAATTGTGACCATTTGAAATTCCTTTATGATTCTGAAAAAGAGAAAGATTATATTTTTGAACTAATCCCTTCCTGAGGGTGTGAGACTCCTGATTGGACTGTGTCAGGAGTGAGGCATAACTCAGTTTGAGTCTCCACTCTCTTGCTGGGTCTGATACAAATGGAGACACAGAGAGAGACAGAGGAAAAGGGAACTGCCATATTCTATTGATCCTGCCATGTGTGAGAGAAGACTGCAGGAAAGCAGAGAAGCCCTAAGAGGCTGAGAGAGGTCCTAGAGTCTAGAACCAGAAGAATACAGAGGCACTGGGCCCATGGAGCAGCCACAGCTGAAGAGACAAGCCCTATGCCTGGTTGCCCACAGTTGAGCTCTGGGAGATGGTAGATTCTGGAGCGGAGGCAGAGACCTTGGCAGAGATCGGTAGCCAATTTGCTTTGCCACATGGCAGGACCCTGAGAAAGTACCTCTGCTGATGTCTTGGTTTGGACATTTCATGGCCTTGGAACTGTAAGTTTTTACTCCCAATAAAATTCCTGTTATAAAAGCCAACTTATTTCTGGTACTTTGCATCAGCAGCCTTTAGCAAACTAAGACAGAAATGAAAACAAAAACACAACATACCAAAACAAATGGGATGCAGCAAAGGCAGTGCTGAGAGGGAAATTTATAGCTCTAAAAAAAAAAAAAAAAAAAAAATAGAGAATAAGAAAAATAAAAAATGACTAAAATCAGAAATGAAAAGGGGAGATTACACCTGACCCCCTGGTATAAAAAAGATTATAAGAGGCTATTATGAACAGCTGTATGCCAATAAATATAACCTAAATGAAATGGACAAGTTCCTAGAAAGACACAAACTGTCTACACTGATTCAAGAAAAAACAGAAGACCTCATCAGACTAGTAGCAAGGGAAGAGACTGAATCAGTCATCAAACACCTCCCAACAAAGAAAAGCCCAGGTCCAGATGGCTTCACTGGTGTATTTACCAAACATTCCAAGAATTAACACCAATTCTGCTCAAAAATCTTCCAGAAAAACTGAAGATGAGGGAACACTTTCTAACTCATTTCATAAGGCCAACATCACCCTCATACCAAAGCCAAATAAAGATACCATAAGAAAAGAAAATTACAGGCCAATAACCCTTAAGAATATAGATGCAAAAATCCTCAACAAAATCCTGGCAAACCAATCCAACTACACTTTAAAAGAATTATACATCATGATCAAGAGGAATTTAGCACAGGAATACAAGGATTGTTCAATATAAGAAAATCAATTAATGAAATACACCACATTAGCAGAATGAAGGGGGAAAAAACACATGATCATCTCAATTGATGCAGAAAAGACATTTGACAAAATCCAGCACCCCTTCTTGATAGAAATACTTCGAAAACTAAGTATAAAGGAAACTTCCTTAATGTGATAAAGGGCATATATGAAAAACCCACACCTAACATACTCAGTGAAACTCTAAAAGCTTCCCCCCTAAGGTCAGGAGCAAGACAGGGACGCCTACTGTCATTACTGTTATTCAGCATTGTACTGGAAGTTCTAGCCTGAGCAATTAGGCAAGAAAAAGAAATAAAAGGCACCAAAATTGGAAATGAAGAAGTAAAATGTTCCCTATTTGCAGATGGCATGATCCTATATATAGAAAATCTGAAAATCTACAACAAAGCTATTAGAGCTAATAAATGAATTCAGCAAAGTGGTGGGGTACCAGATCAACGTGCAAAACTCAGTTTTGTTTCTATACACTAGTAATTACATCTGAAGAGGAAATCAAGAAAAAAATCCATTCATACTAGCAACCAAAAGAATCAAATATCTAGGAATAATTTTAACTAAGGATGTGAAGGACTTGTATACAGAAAACTACAAAACATTGCTAAAATAAATCAAAGAAAACCTAAATAAATTGTAGGACATTCTGTGTTCATGAATTGGAAGATTAAATATTGCTAAAATGTCATTTCTACCCAAAGCAATTTACAGATTCAACACAATCCCAAACAAAATTCCAATAGCCTTCTTTGCAGAAACAGAAAAGGCAGTCATCAAATTCATGTGGAAGGGTAAGGGTCCCCAAATAGCCAAAAACATCTTGAAAAAGAACTGAGTTAGAGGACTCACTCTTCCCAATTTTAGAACTTATTCCAGAACAGTGATTAAAACCGTGTGGCACTGGCACAAGGACAGATGTATAAACCGATGGAATCAAATTGAGAGTTCAGAAATAAACCCTCACAGGGAGCAGATGTAGCTCAAGCAACTTGGTTCCTGTCTACCATATGGGAGGTCCTAGGTTCAATTCCCAGGGCCTCCTGCTGAAGGCAAGTGGGCCCAAGTGGAGAGCTGGCACAACAAGATGATGCAACAAAAAAGAGACACAGAGGAAAAAGACAATGAGAGACACAACAAAACAGGGAGCTGAGGTGGCTCAAGCAATTGAGTGCCTCTCTCCCACTTCGGAAGTTCCCAGGATCGGTTGGTTCCCAGTGCCTCCTAAAGAGAAGACGAGAAGAGAAGACAAACAGACACAGAAGAACACACAGCAAATGGATACAGAGAGCAGAAAGCAAAGGTAAGCGGCAAGAGGGGAGAATACATTTTTTTTTAATTTAATTAAAAAATAATAAATCTTTAAATAAATAAATAAATAAACCCTCACATCTATGACCAATTGATTTTTAACAAGGGTGGCAAGGCCACTCAATGAGGAAAGAGTAATCTCTTCAGTAAATGTTGCTGGGAAAACTGGATACCCAAATGCAAAAGAATGAAGGTGGACCCCTACCTCACATATATGCAAAAATCAACTCAAAGTTGATCAAAGACTTAAATATAGTAACCAAGACAAAGGAACATTCATTCATTCACTGTTGGTGGAAATGTAAAATGGTGCAGCCACTGTAGAAAACACTTCCTCAGAAAGTCAAATATAGAATTACCATATGACCCAGTAATTCCACTTGTAGGTATATACCCAAAAGACTTGAAAGCAGGGACTCGAACAGATTATTGGCACATCGATGTTCCTAGCAGCATTATTCACAATTGCCAAAAAATGGAAGCAACCCAAGTATCCATCAGCAGATGAATGGATAAATAAAATGTGGTATATAAATACAATGGGATTTTTTCAACCATAAAAAGGAAAGAAGTTCTGATGCTCATTGGATGAACCTTGAAAACATCATGTTGAGTGAAATAAGCCAGACACAAAAGGATAAATATTGTATTATCTCACCATTATGAAATAATTAGAATATTTTTTCTGTAAACCTACAGCTTCCCTAACAAATATATATATAAAGAGCCAGCTCAAATACCATCTCCTCAGGCAAACCATTCTTGATGCACAACCACACAGACACACACACACAACCCTCTAAGACAAGGTATGTTCTTTCTCTTATGTCCTTAGGAAATGTTCATTTCCTTCAAAGCAATTATTTCCATTCATGAGCATACATTCCTTCCTATAATTGTACCTTTTAATTAAACATACAGTAAAATTGACCTTTATTTGGTGGCAGTTGTATGAATTTTAATATATTAGTATAAACATGTAACCCCCACCACAATCAGGAAACAGAACAATTCCATCACCCCCAAAAAACCTTGTGCTATCCCTTTATAGACACACCCTCCCCCAGTGCTAACCATGACAACTCCTGTTCTCTGTCACTATAATTTTGTCTTTTCTAGAATGTCGTATAAACAGGAAGCATACAGTAAATACCGTTTTGAGACTAGCTAATTTCCCGCAGCATAATGCCTTTGAGATTTGTCCATGTTGTTGCATGCATCAATCACTTACTCATTTTTATTAATGACTACTATCCCACTGTATGGTGCACGATGGTTTGCTTATCCATCTACCTGTTGAAGGACATTTGCATTCTTCACAGGCTTTGGCCATTATGAATAGAACTGCAATAAACATTTGTGTACAGGTTTTGTGTGAATATAAGTTTTTTTTCCTCTAGGGTAAATAACCAGCAGTGGGATTGGTAAGTCATATGGTAAGTATATGTTAAACTTTATTTAAAAAAAAAAACAACTGCCAAACTGTTTTCCAGAGTGGCTATACCATTTTGCATCCCCACCAGCAATTCATGAATGAGAGTTCTCAGTCATTCCACATCCTCAGCAGCATTTAGAATTGTCTGCATTTTTAAATTTTAATCATTGTAATAGTTGTGTAGTGGTATTGCAACATGGTTTTAATTTGCATCTCCCCAGCAATTAAAGATGAACATCTTTTCATGTGCTTATTTTGAACATCTTTTCAAGGCCTTATTTGCCATCTATATTTCCTGGTGATTAAGTGTTTGTTCAAATCTTTTGCCCATTTTTAAAATTTGGTTGGTTGTTTTCTTATTGTTGAGTCCTGAGAATTCTTTATATATTCTGGATACAGTTCCTTTTCAGATATGTGATTCGCAAATATTATCTCCAGTCTTTAGCTTTTCATTCTTTCAACAGTATGTTTCACAGAAGTTTTTTATTTTGATGACATTTAACTTACCAATTTTATCTTTTGTGGATCATGCATTTAATGTCACATCTGAGTATTCTTTGCCTAACCCCAGGTCATGAAGATTTTCTATATTTTCTTCTAAAAGTTTTATGATTGTATCATTACATTTAGACCTATGATCCATTTGGAGATAGTTTTTATATGAGATATGAGATTTAGGTAGCAGGTAATTTTTGTGTGTGTGTGTGCCTATTTATATCCAATTCCAGCACCATTTGTTGCATTTTTTTTGAGTTATTGTAATTTTTTTTTCCATTTCAGTTTTCAACTGTTCACGACTAGTTTATTAAAAATACAGTTGATTTTATGTATTGGCCTTATATCCTTACATCTTACAAAACTCATTTTAGTTCTAGGAGGGCTTTTTGTAGATTCTTTGAGATTTTTTTTACATAGACAATCATGTTGTCTGCAAATAAGTATAGTTTAATTTCTTCCTTTCCAATCTGTATGCATCATATTTCTTTTTCTTTTTTTTTTTTTAATGTTTTACCATTTTTCTCCCCCCACCAGTCATCTTTTTTTTTTTTTAGGATTTATTTATTTATTTATTTTTATTTATCCTCCCTTGCTGCTTGTGCTCGCTGAGTCCATTTGCTGTGCATTTCTCTGTGTCTGCTTGTCTCCCTTTGTTGGGTCAGCTCGCCACGCCATGCGAGCTGGCTTGCCTTCACCAGGAGGCCCAGGAATCAATCCCGGGGCCTCCCATATGGTAAACGGGAGCCCAACCAGTTGAGCCACAGCCACTTCCCCATCATATTTATTTTTCTTGCCTTTTGTCCTGTCTAGGATTTCCAGTCGGATATTGACTAGGTGTAGTGAGAATGGACATCCTCACCTTATTCCCAATCTTAGGGGGAAAATATTCAGTCTTTCACTATTAAGTAGTTGCATGTTTTTCATAATCTTATTTATTTATTTATTTCTAGCCCCACCCTTGTTTTTTGCACTTGTTGCATCTGTTCATCTTCCTTGTTTCTTTAGGAGGCACTGGGAACCAAACCTGGGACCTCCGATGTGGGAGTGAGGGAGGTGCCTAATCACTTGAGCCACCTCCACTCCCTTTTTCATAGTCTTTTAACATCTCCCTTCCCACCAGGATAGAGGCTTGATAAGCACAGGCTCTCTCTGCTTTCAACCCCCAGTGCCTGGCACAGTGTCTAGCACTGTGTAAGCTTTCAATATGCATTTGTGGAAAGAATGAAGACTCAATAATTCTGCTTGGTGACTTAGCCAGCCACAATCTCTGTCCTGTATGACAAACAACAGAAAGACTTGGCTGAACCTGCACAGACATCAAGAAGGATCTTGCAATAAATACCCCAGCGGCTGCAAGAAGTTGATTATTTTAAGCTGCAGAGTGTCTGTAGATCACCTTTCTAGCAAGCCATCCTGTGTCACAGCATTTATCCATGAGGAATAAATGACTGCAGTAAAATAATTATTTTAGATCGAGAGCATTCCATTCCCAAAGGGAATTTAAACAAAAAAGCTCCCAGCTCTATAAAACAGGAACTTTCAGGGTAGAGAGCCCCACTGCTCTGAAATCTTAGATTCTCAGGCGGGTGGGGTTATTTCGCTAAATTTATTTCAGCTGCTTATAGAAGCAGACGGGGGCGGGGGGGGGGGGGGGCTGCTTGCACACCACCCTTGCCCTGGTGTATTAATATCTGCCAGGTCAGGCTTTTATTTGGTTTTTGTTTTACCTTTGGAGGGTGGGGGAGGCAGGCAGGCAGGAATGTCTCACAGCTGCACAGCTTCCAAGCTGTGGTTTCCCACTTTTCTCTCTGTACATTACCCAGTGGGCACATCCAGCGTGCTCTCCCCTGCCTCTCCCTGGGATGGCCAGAGGGTGGACTGTCCTCATCCCATACCCCCTGAACCTCAAGCACTGTGCCGGGCCTTCCCCAGCAGTCACACCCCTGCACCTTTGACACTAGCTTTCCTCCCATTCCAAGGAGAGGTCTGAGAAAGACAGGAATAGATTGATTGATTCTGTTTGCTTTCTTTCTGGCACAAGTGTGGGTACAGGAAGACTGGAGCCTTTGTCCCTAGCCCCGTCAGAACCCTCTACCCAATTTGACACACACACACCAGGAGCCTCTACTACTTGAGTTATTGTGTTTTTTTGTGTGTGGTTTTTTTTTTTTTGCGGGGGGGAAGTCAGATACCCTCTCTGTCTCTTCCTCAGCCTCCCCAAAGCACTGAACATACAGCCTCATGATCCCTGACATCTAAGCAGTCTCTTCCGTCACACACACCCCTCCCCCCATAACTACAAAAAGGAGTTGAAATGAAACCCCCATCTTGGTTTTTTAAAACCTGTTCTTATGCTGAATTTGGAATGCTTTACGGAGCACAGGTTAATTACTTCTCGCAGATATGGGGGAAACTGAGGCAGGGGAAATGGAGATGGCGGCAGGTGACCCGTATCCACTGCGGGGAGACGAGATTGCTGTCCAGGCCTGTGCTGGCTCTTGGAGATTCCTGGCTAAGTCCAGAGGACCAGAGAAAAGCAGGGCTCTGCAAGGGCTACGGCTGGAGGCTGTCATTGCCTGAGGCAGGGGACACGCCCAAGGAGGCTGAAAAATCCGCTGCTCTTGAGGCTTGAATAATTAATTACACAAGAATAAGGGCAAGTACTTTGCACAGTGCCTGGCCCATGGGAACCTTTACAAACTCCTTCTCCCCAGTTCATCAAGGAAAATGGGGGGTGGGAGGGTAGGGAGTATCCATCCTCTCCGTGCCCCCCTCCCAGGTGGAGGGCTAAACAGGGACGGGAGGATGGGAGAATGGCCTGGGGAAGGAGGGGGGAGATGCCCAACATAAAGATTCTTGGGGGCGGGGCTGGGGGTGCTCTCAAGTAGGGTATCTGCTTTCAGGTGGATCAAGGATATCCTACATCCTTGTAAGGAGGTGAATAAACTAAGTAATTACTTTGTGCTAGCATCAGCCACTTTGCTTTAGAATCATCCTTGACTCCTCCCGTAGCAAAACCCAGCCCAGGGCTGAGCAGACCCCGTCCAGGGGAGCCGTTCCTTTGCGAAGCAGGCCCCACCTCCCCTGCTGAAGCTCTGGGAGGGCTGCCCTGTGGCCAGCAGGGGAGCAAGGACGGGTCTCGGCCACCGCCCTGAGGTTTCTCTGGTGCTGAATTTCTCCCACTAGTTCCACCCCTCCATCCTGGGGCACCGCGGGGCCCCCAAACCAGGGCCTGCCCTTGTCTGGCCAGAGGCAACCAGATCTGCTGCAGCTGCTCAGTGAGAGAACAAGCTCTCCCAGAGACCAGGGAAGCAGCTGGAGAAAGATTCCTGCCAGCCCGGGGGTGTAAATATTTATACAACAGGGTGCGTGGGAAGAGGGAAGGCAGAGAGGGGTGGCGGGGACGAGGCAGCACTGAGGCAGACTGACAGATTCAAGGAGGCTGCATGGGGCTTAGCTAGGGCTGAGGCGGCTCAGGTGGGAAAGCGCAAGGCTGCTGGGATCCCAACCCCCACCTGAGGTCTTTGCCCTCAACTCTCCTGCCAGAGTTGAGGGGTGCAATTTAGAAGAAAATATACCACTCGTCCCCCGAGCGTTCATTCCGTCCACTATAGTTCTCTAGTTAGGGCAGGGGGCTCTGCCTTGAATTAGAGGTAACCCAAGTCCACAAGGCCTCAGGTGAAGGCCGGGGCTCTTTAGGCTGGTACTTTTAGGGTCTTTAAGTATACTAGGCCCCAAGAGTTGGACTCTAAGGCTGAAGACTTGTCTAAGCAAGGCTTACTCCCAAGCCTTCAATTACATCATCAACAGCCCTTTGCTAAAGTGGCAGAGCACACTGTGCGTTGATGAAGATGACAAGGAAGTACAGGTGGGACCTGGAAAGGGCACTGTGTGCCTGCAGAGAAGGCAAGGGGTCCCTTGATGGTGCCCACCTGGGGAGCACGAGGCCACCACCACCCCCAAGGCTAAGGAAAGACAGCAGCTCCAGGAGCTTTCCAGGCAGAGCAGCCTTCCAGCGCCCACTCAGCTGGGCCCAGTGACGCTGGCGCCCAGGATGGGAAGCAAAGCCTGGGTGGGTGGGGACAGCCATATGCACTCTAGTCGGTTTGCCTCAGACAGCTGGGGAGCAGAGCCCAGGACACTCTCAACCGCCTTCCGCTACTCCAGACAAGGAGGGGTGCGGCTGCAACTTCTAGGATTTCTCTGCTACCCACACCCATCAGGAAGTGCCACCTGCTTCCATCAATACCAAGGCCGACCCTCAAGGCGTCCCATGGGTAGGGTCTGTGTTGCTCCTGAGTGGCCATGAGCTTTTAAGATGTCCTACAGTTATCAGCCTCTTCCATTCTCCCTGTGACCCCCACAGGACCCACTGGCCAAGGCGGTAGGAGTGGGGATTTAAGAAGGACCTCCTGGAAAGTCACCCCTCCCCAGCAGACATCTCTGGATGCCCAGAGAGTTGTCAGCCACAGAGTGACACATATCAAAGGACACCCAACTACCTAGGCTGCGAGTGCTGGAATCACAGCACAGAGCTTTGCAAGGGGTACCTTTACAGTGGGCACACCTTCCCCTGAGCTCCGCCACCCCCCAGCCTCCTCTCCCTCTGCCCCCACCACCACCAGCCAGCCACCCAGAGAAGGAGGGATTCCATTGCCTGCCCTAAGCAACAGGGCCCAGGCCCACACACCGTGGAGGAGGAAACACCATCTGCCCCTCAACCCTCAGCCCAGGCCTGGCAGACACTGGCAGCCCTCACAGGGGGCAGCAGCACTGTCTCCTGCCCCTCCCCAGAAGGAAGCTCCTCTTCCAAGGCGCTGGGGCTGGAAGGAGAATCTTCAGGCACCCAAGTCTTCTGCTGTTGAAGCTCTGCCTGCCGGCTGTGGCCTCCTTCTTGCCAGCACTGCTTAAACAGATGAACAAGAATAAAAGCCCAAGGAAAGCTGAAGGGAAAAAAGGAAAAAAAAAAAAAAAAAAAACCAACTATAAGAAATAGGGGAGGAGAGAAATTCAAGAAACAGACACAATAAACCATCCAGGAATCCAGATGTAAAATGAGGAAAGCCAAACGACAAGAAAAATTATTCTAAGAAGGCAGAGTGGGGTGGGGAGAGGAATTGAGAATGGGAAAGAAGTGGGGTGGGGCAGTTATAAATAATCTGAAAAGAGAGAAAAATGTGAAAGCAAACACCAAGGAAAAAAAAAGGGGGGGGGGTGGAGAGAGAAAGACCCAGGAAGAAAAAAAGAGGCAGCAATGAATTTAAAACAACTGCTCTGACCCTACCATGCTCCGGAGGCTCTGCGTGGCTACGCCTGAGTCATACTGCTTCTGGGCACTGAGCAAGGACACTTGTAGAAAGGCGAGATTTCCTTCTTGCCCTGGCTTTTCCTACATTCTCCCATCTCACTGCACTGTTACTCTTCTGCAGAGTGAGGGCTGGTTTTCCGGAGCGGCTCACCCCAAATATGGCGGCTTCCACCCTGGGCTCACTGGAGGATTTGAGCAAGAAGGTCCCTGTGCCAGACAAGCCCTAGGGAAGTGAAGCATCTTCTAGGGAGAGGGCTACCCCAGCCACATCTCTATGGACCAGGGAGGGCCACAGACACCCAAATCCTGGAACAGCAGGGGTTCATGGAGGATTGGCATCCCCTTCTCTATGCAAAGCTACAGGAGTCCAGCAAATGCAACATTTGGAAACTTAGATGACTTAAATTTATTTCCAGGCACTCCCAAGGGCACCTAAAAATAGCCACAGCTTTCCCATTACCTAGTGTAGCCAACAGTGTCTTGAAATCCCCCCTCAATGCCTTGTGTCCCTAAACCCCATGGAGACTTCCAGAAGACACTGGTTCTACTCCCTTTGTCTGCGTGGCTACTTTCAGGCTTCTCTGGCCTCTCTTTCTTCTGGAAGTCTGGGGATGCCTCTCTTCTCTGTGTCTGTTTTGCTTTTTCCAACTCCGTTACTTTGAGTAAACCTACCTCTGCCCACTTTTCCGTTTCCCAAGGGCAGCAGGAATTAGGAGAAAGCCGATGCAAACCAAGGCAAAATTGTGAAGCAAAGCAAGTAAAAATGCCACTCGACTCCAGTTTAGCCCCCACCTTTGGAGCGCCCGGCCTGTCTGCAGGAGATGAAGCAGGCTGCTAAAGGACAAGGGTGCTGACCCCACCCGGCCCACCTAACACTGCTCCTCCAAAGTTCAGCTGAGGGGAAGCCGCACAGGCAGAACTCTGATCAACTGGGACAAAGAAAAACAGGGCCCGCGCCAGTCCTTCCCTCTCTCAATTCTTGATGCTGATTCTGTACATTTCCAAAGTCACATTTTTCTTCTATCAAAACAGAGAGATGTGACAAAAACTGCAGAAGGGATAATATGCAGATTGTGGCCTTTTATACTTAACCCGTTCTTCTCATCCCTACCTAAAATCCAGACCTGTCACAGGTACATAATCTATGACTCAAACTATTATTTAACCATGAAAAAAGAAAAACCAGGAAATTAGAGGCTGAATGACCTAAAATTTATTCCATTCAACTGAGCTAATCTCCTAATAAGGGTGTGTATAATAATAAGTCATGCTCTATCTGCTCTGGAAGATGTGAACGTCAGAGGGAAAAGTGCATGGTGAGTGCCGAGCCCAACTTGTCGAGATCTGTCCTCAAAAGGATAAGAGTCTGGTCCTAGGCCAACTTGCCTAGCAGCCTGTTTAAAGAGTCTTAACATTTGGGAAGCGATATGTGGATATGTGGCGATGGAGAGTACCAACTCATGTTCAGGCCGATCAGGATCAAATCCTGGCACTGCAGCTTCCTGGGCAAGCAAGGGACTCGCCTGTGCTCACCCTTGGTCTCCTCCTCTGTGAAAGGGTGGGAAGAGCAATCCCGGTCTCCTGGAGTCGCTGTGAGGACAGATGAGCAAAGCACTTGGCATGCTCTCTGTCGGTGTGAGCACCCCTCCTCTCCGGAAAAGTCACCTCACTCAACTTTTGCTACACGTCGAGCAGTAGTTGGCAAGGCCAAGAAGAAAGCTGGAGGCCGTGCAAAGTAGGATTCCATGGAGTCACTGGAGCACAATCAAGTATCCCAAGCAAGAGAGAGAAGAGGGTCCCAGAGGAGGCCCCGGCAGCTGGCGGGTGGAGCGCTGGACAGGAAAGCCAAGGCCAGCCACTCACAGCCGGGGCGACTGCGTGGGTGGGAGGACGCAGGGGGCGGCACTGCAGTCTCCCCGCATTAGCTCAACATCGCTGCACCCCACCCTGAAATGTGTTCATCCTCAGTGAAGTCCAGGACCCACAATGTGCTGCCGCGGGAGCAAGCTTAAGAACTGACAGTGGCCTCAAGGACTTAATAAACGGGGCATTCTGCCCCAATTCTGTGTCCTTTTATGAGCATGAGTGTGAGAAGATGACCGAATTCTGAGAAATTCTTATTTCAGGGCTGATTTTTTTTTTTTTTTTTTTTTTTTTCCTTTTTTGGATTAAGTGGAAAAGCACAGTTCAATTTTCTGGAAATTTGAACACCAGCTGAATCTTGGTCCTCTGAATGGGGTATTATTGATTTTAGGTGAGCTAATGATGATATGGTTAAGTTTCTAAAAGAGTCCCTCTTTTAGAGATGCATACTGAAATATTTACAGATGAAAGGATATGATATATAGGGTTTGCTTCAAAATTATACTTGGAGGTCTGTAGATCTATTTCCATATGAACTGGTTATTTTGTATAAAGTACATTCTTAAAATAAAAAATAAAAAAAAAAAATTATGCAGGAGGTGGGGAGGCGGATGATTAGAAATGATCAGCCTCGAGCTGTTGATTGTTGAAGCTGGGCAGTGGGTATAGGGGTTCGTCATACTTCTCTGTTCCCTTCTATATACATTTGAAATTTTCCATAATAAAAAGGTGGTTTGTTTGGTTTTTTAAGTTCATCAAAGCTGAAAAAATGTTAACTCAGTGAGTGATTCTTGTCTTATTGGTTTTCGCAGCACAGTATTTACTTCCTAAAGATATGTGCTCCATGGGGGGTGGATGTGGCTCAAATGGTTGGGCATCAGTCGCCCATATGGAGGGACCTGGGTTCGATCCCTGGGACCTCCCGGTTAAAAACAAACAAACAAACAAAAAACATAATCTCAAAAAAATAAATAAATAAAATAAAAGACATGTGCTCCTGGCGAAGCTGTGGTGAGATCTGTGGGGAGCCTGGAAGGACTGGAAAGCAGGTGGGAAGAACACCAGCCCAGGCCAGGCAGCGCCTACCTGCCCTCCTCACCGAGGGATGGCCGTGGGTGGGGCCCTGCCCCTCGGGATGGGAAGAAGCATTTAGAGGGGCTGGTGTCCGTTTTGCACTGCTTTTAAACTCAGTGGAAATTATTTTTTAATGTATTTGAAATATTTTTATTTAAAATAAGATACATTTCAATGTATTTTAAACCAGAATGGGCAAGCTACTCTATCTTCCTGAACCTTACCTTTGTCATTTGGAAAATGGACATACTCACACCTAGCCCGTTTCCTCAGGGTGTGAGGGTAAATGAGATTGATGCGTCTAAAGAGTGTGGCACCAGTAAGCACTGATAAAGGGTGGGTCTGATTTGAGGGGTTTTGTTTTGTTTTGTTTTTTGTGGGTTTTTTTTTTTTTTTTTTTTTTTTTTTCTGTAAATGGTGGCCTTTAACCTCCAAGGACCATAAACGAGGTACCCCATTTTGGAAGCTCTGTTTGAACTGTAGAGGCTTCACTTAAACTTGTAAATTAAGTAAAAATCAAAGAACCATCCTCTGAGAACCTGTGAGGCCAGGTGTTTATTCTGCTGGGGTGTGAGCCCCTCGATGTCACAGAGAGAGTGCTGCTGTCCTCCTCCGTCTCCTGGTCCGGGAACATAGGACATTTGGGATGGAGCCCAGAGCTTCCTCTCTACCGAAGAGCAAGTTGGACTTGAGGAGCACAGCACTGCCAACTCTGGACTATGGCTTAGAAAGGCGAAATGTGTCCCAAGAAAGCAGACCTTCAGCAGATCAACTCATTCCCAAAGCAGGGGGCTGGGGGTGCACAAGACGGACAGCAGGCCCCGTGCTCAGCAGCACCTCCCCACATCTGGAGGCTGCGTCAGCTGAGCAACCACACACCTTCCATGAAGGCCTCCAGACACCAGGGGGCAGCACAACACACCCTCACGGGTCAGAGGAACCCGCCAAATGGGACCTGGCAGCACACACACTTCCAAGAACAAGTCTAAGTAGCCATGGCTCACAGAGGAAGGAACCCCAGCAGAGGCAAGTGGTCTAACGCAACCAGTTCATAGAGTCTTTACCACGAGTCCCCAGGCAACTGGGTGAGTGGCTTCCTGCGAGACAAGGTTCAGCCAGGAGAGGGTGCTTGTGACTTCAGGTGAGGGACCCACAGGTGACAAGATGCAAAAGGAAAAGGGGACATAGGCAGAAGACAGTCCAGGTCGCCGAGAGGGCAGCCATGCTCTAAGGCCTCCTGCCAACCGGTAAAGGGATTTGCCCAATTCTAGCTTGCTCCAAATCCCCACCTCTCCTTGACACTACTGTCCACAGAACCTGAAGGAAGGGCCACAGCCTCAGGCCTGTGCTCCCTGCTTTCTTCCCTTGGAAGCAACAGAAGGAGGGAGGAGAGCCCAGCTCAAAGCTTGAATGTTCTCAAAAAGTCCTTGGACTTTGGGACCTTTGAAAATGCATTCTTTGGATTATTCTTCATCGGCTGCTCTCTGAAGGCCCCCTGACCCTAGCAGAGAAGGGAGCAGACTCTGGCTGTGAGAACTCAAGTGCACGGGCTAAGAGCACAGGCTGGTTTCAAGAAAGACCAGCTGTAATATTCGTTAGGTTTGTAACATTGAGCAAGTTACTTAACTGCCTGTGTGCCCCCATTTCCTCATCTGTAAAAGTTGCTTAGGACAGTGTCTGATAAGTAGAAAGCCCTCAATACATTTTAGCAAGGGTTCCTCCTCAGCCCAATGGGGATGTGCTGCCACTGACTCCACTGGGTCCTAGAAATAAATGTGCTACAACATAGGAAGGCATTTGAAAGAAGCGCAAGGTTTTCACTGAAAAGGAGCCCAGAAGCTTGCACAGTCCTGCTCTCAACACAGGCCTGGAGTCCTTCTGTTGGAAGGTAGATCCTAGAGACCACCAGGCTCTGGAGGCTGGGTGGGGCAGAGGCCCGAGTCTGGGATAGGAGTAGGCTAGGTTTTCCCTGGAGAGGTGGAGAGGGAAGGGGACACTCATTCTGTGCCTGCTTTGAGTTTTGTGCAGAAAAGGCTGAAGATTTCACTCAAATCCAATCTGACCTTATTAAGCGCATGGGCCAGAGGCAGGCTGGCTGCCCTGTGGGGGCGGGTCCACGTGGGCAGGCCTGGGAGAGCCACCTTTGCAGAGGCCAGGCCAGCACCAGAGGGTAGGGGTGCCTGGAGGCCTCAGAGCAGGACAGGGCTTCCCTGGGAAGGGGAGGAAAGGGTTAAGCTGGCTCAGGGCTCCAGAGCACAGCTCAGCAGCTATAAACAGTGAGCCTAGGGAGGGAGGGAGCTGACACACAGGATGTAGCCAGGGCTCGGGCTGTCTGATTATTAACTTCACTTTTATTTGGAGGGGGATTCGAGTCTCTGTTTTACTTCCCATCAAGGAAGTGAAAGCCCAGGTCTCTGAAGGGGCCTGGTTTCAAATTGTTTTGTCACAGTTCATTTATTTTTTTCCTCTTAAATAAATAAACAAAACCACCTCTTTGTTTCCCCCTTAATGAGCATTCAGCAGATCATCTGTGGGTGTGGCATGAAAGGGTTTTTCTGGAGTCCTGTAGTTCTTCAGGGGGATCTTTTGGTTTATTCTTTTAAAAGGAAAAAGAAAGGATTCCTCCTTTAGCTTTAGCCTTCTCCAAAACTCTCAAGGCACTTTCTTTCCTGCTACATTTCTTGAGCTCAGGCCTAGACCAGAGAGGAGTCAGAAATTCAAGAACTCAAGCCCAGCCAAGGCTCTGAGGTCTTCCTTTCCTTGGATGGTCCTTGGCGCCTGACCTACTGACTGCAGTCCCATTTCACAGGAGTCCCCCCTTCTCACCCCCAGGGCGCGGGGAGGAAGCAAGGCACCCAGGGCTCAGTGGTTAGAGTTTCCTTGGTCAGGCTTAGACCCAGAGTTGTCTTCTGTTTTTTTGTGTGTTTTTTTTTCCTATGGTACCCTGACATTTCCACTAAAAATAACTTAAAGCCATTAAACACACAAAAGGATTCCATTACAGGCCTTGAGAAAACACCATTACACTTTTCTTCACCCAAGGTTCAAAACATTGGGAACTTTAGTTTCCAACACCAAAATCCAGATACCGCTCCATAATTTTATGATTCTCTTGCAGCAGCCCTTTCCTGAATGACCTATATGTGTGAGGGGCCATGAGGGACACAAAGACCAATATTTCATGGTGCTTACCCTTCCAGTACTCACAGTTCAGTGGGGAGGACACAGCAGCAGGTGGAGGTTATAAAGAAAATAGGTGATTACTCAAGCAGAGGCTAATGGTGCTATAGGTGGGTAGAGGAGGGAAGAGACAGAATATTCTGCTGGACATGAAGGGAGAAATTATGGCAGGCTTTCTGGTAGAGCTGACATTTAAACTGGACCATAAAGGACCAGTGGTATTAAGAAGGAAGAATATTCTAGAAAGAAGGAACAGCATGAAGCTGAAACATACGCAAATGACAGAGCCACAACAATACATGAACTAGGCCAGATATAAGACAACAGGATGGGTGGGGCCTATGGGGCCTGTGGCTCAAGGAATGACATTCAAAATGGCATTTTAAGTCCTCATGGAGGAAGCAGGACTGAAATGTGCCTGCCACTTAGATTCAGCTCCAGGTTGCCAGTCCTTGATTCTTGGAGATTGGCATGACTTGTGAAGAGGTTGCACTTTATGCTGTGAGCAATAAGATGCTACACTTGGTAACACGCCTTAAAATCTTGGTCCCTGCTACTCCCACGGCCCACAAACACCTGATGATCACCACTATGACCTACTTTTACCTGCCTGTGACCTTATGCTCTTTGACTATGAGGCAAAAAGCAAGGTGATTGGGGTAAATCTGATTTGCTTACAAAAGCTCCTATCAAGGCTTCCTAATGGCTAATGGGATGGGATTTCCAAACACCCTTGGGTTAGTTGCCAGGGTCTAAGGTTTACTTGAAGTTCTTAGAAATTCTTCCCCATTCTCATGGCATCTCAGTTTCCAAACCCAAAACCTGCCCACAGCCCGAGCTTCTTGGTCAAAATTCTTACAAGGCAAGTGCTCCAGGGGCCTCATGACTGCCTGGGGGAAGCGAGCGCTGCGCCCAGGGCCGAGCAGGGCAGTGCCGGCGCAGAGAGGGTTAAGCCCGCTCCCGCCAAGATGGCCAACTTGTTTTGTACTTTGGGGAGGATCACGCGGGGAAGATTGCCCTTTGCCTCTGGGGAAGCAGTCAAGGTTCCACCGCCCTCTCTGGCACTCTGCCCCGATCGACCTGACAGTATCTCCTCCCCTGCGCGTCCTGCAGTTCCCCAGAGCCTCGCGAACCTTCCAGGCCGAAGGCGATCCAAACTCGCCCACCAGACCCCAGCCTCCGAGGAGCAGGCAGGGAGACAGCACCGGGGCCCACGGGAGATGCAGGAGGAAGCGATGCCCATGGCTCTGAGCCTCTTTAGCGTCTAAGAACGTCCGGGTCCCGTGAGCCGAGGCTGGTGATAGAAGGCTGCCAGCCTGGACAAGATCCTTTCTATTTCTTTGCTCCTGGTTGAAGCTACCCCAGCTGGTCGTCCGAGGCCTGGCCTCCGAAGGCTGCTCCCACTGTGAAGCCCTCGGAGGCGGGTAAGATGGACGTGGCCACACTGCCCCCCAGTGGCCAGTACTCCAGATAGCATGCATGGCCCAGTTTGGGGTTCAGAGGTGGTGGCCCAATGTCTACCCACCCCTAGCTAATGATGGGTGCCCTTTGCTGCATTTGTAGATGTGGTTTTACTTATCCTCACTTCCACTTACAGGTCACCGAAACTGCCCTTTGCTACAGCAGACCCTGACAGTAGATTATGTGCTTCATTCTCAAACTTTAGTGTACCCCAGGATCCCCTGGAAGGCTTGTTCAAACTCAGATTGCGGGAAGCGGATGTGGCTCCAGCGATTGGGCTCCCATCTACCATATGGAAGGTCCGGGGTTCGTTTCCTGGGGCCTCCTGGTGAAAGCAAGCTGGCCTGCACGGAGAGCTGGCACAACAAAAAAGAGGCAAAGAGGAGAGACAATGAGAGACACAACAATCCAGGGAGCTAAGGTGGTTCAAGCGATTGAGTGCCTCTCTCCCACATCGGAAGGTCCCAGGATCAGTTCCCGGTGCCTCCTAAAGAGAAAGACGAGAAGAAGAGAAGAACAGCAGACACAGAGATCACACAGCGAATGGACACCGAGAGCAAGACAGCGAGTGCGGGGAAAAAAAACAACAGCGAGAGGAGGGGGAATAGATAAATAAATTAAATAAATCTTTAAAAAAACCAGATTGCTGGTGTCCACCCTCAAAGTCGCTAATTCTGTAGGTGGGTCCTGGACCACATTTGGAGAGCCACTGGTTTCATTCACTCATTTGATATATAATGTGCCCTGCTAAACACTATTGGGGACAAGAAGTGACCACAGTAAAGTTCTCATCCTCATAACAGAGACTTGTCTAAACAAACATTCTTATAAATGAGTATATTCCTATGAAGAAAAAGCATAGAGTGCTCAAGGAGCACATATCAGTGGGAAACCAATCTAGGTTTGGGAGGGGAGGCTATCAGAGGAAACCCTCAAGCTGAGGCAGGAAGGAGGAGGGAGGAGGTCCTAGGGAGAGTAGGAGAAGGGATTGGAGGCTGCAGGTCGAGCTCATAGGAATATGCATAGACTGGATGTAGATGCAGAACCTGGATTGGGGAGCTCAGTGGCTGGAGCTCAGTGAGGGGGAGGGGGCTGCAGTGGAGGGGGAAGTGGAGGGACAGGGTCAGGGGGTCAGAGCCTCGTAGGTCCATGCATCTGATACACAGAGACCTGCCCCTTCAGAGAGAGGAGAGAAGCTGGTCACTGAGACCTTAGCCACACCCCTCAGCACCCAAGAATGAATGTCCCACTGCAGGAACCCCAGCCTGAGTGCCCATGACCCCCCAACCAGATCCCGTAGGCCCCACCCTCAAGACCTGAAGGAAAGTGACATTTGATGGATCCAGGTTTGTTGAGCAATGGTGAGAAGACATGCTGTATCATCCACACAGCTGTCCACTTGCGTGTCCAGGCCACAGAGGTCCCGCCAATGGGCATTTTTAAGTACCTACTGTGTGCCCTGCACTGGGGCCCCTGCTGTGAGGTGTGCCACAGAGGCGTTTGGCTGATGTGGCTGCTGAATACCTGGGGGTGGGTCCCCCAGGTATCCTATCATTTGTATTGTATGCTTGTTATTTGGTATCCTTGTGGGTGAGGTGAGCAGAGGCTCCATTGTTTCTTTTTCCCTCAAGCTTTGATGAGGTGGCAACTTCTATTCACCCAGTCACCTTGTGCAGTCATTTCCCTCCCCAGTTTTCTCATCTGAAAAATGGGGGCAGAGCTGGTTTGCATAAATGATCTTCAGGGTTTTTCAATCCAAGGCTAACCCACCAGTGCACTGTTGGGGATATGGATAAGAAGAATGCCCCAGCCCAGTGACCCTACAACTCTAGGGCAAAGCAAAGTAAGGCCTGCAGGATTAACAGCCTCTGGACTGCTGGGCAAAGAGAGGGAGAGCACCTGAAAACCTGTGTGCAGCTTTGGGCTCAAACCAACCCAATTCAAATATTGGTTCTGCTCCTGATTTGCTGTGTGGCTTCTGGCAAGTGGCTTAACCTCACTGAGCCCCAGTTTCCTTGTCTGTGAAATGGGGATAACGTAATATCTACCCCATAGGGCTGTTCTGGAGATTAATAACAATAGCTACAACTTTTCAAGTACTTATTATATGCCAGGCTCTGCACCAAGGGCTCCTCATTCATTTCACGAGATCACGTGCTGAAGCTGGCAAGGTGTAGAGATTCTTTAATGGGAGTCATGTTTGTTTTTGTTTCACAATGGCCCCCAGTGCTTTGCACACGTGAGTACATTTAATATACAGAAGGGTCTTAGCAAGCCCCTGGCACATAATAAGGATTCAATAAGCAGTTGCCTTCATTATTAGCCAGAGAGCAGAGGCCCTTGTGAGGAGGTGCCAAAGAGAAATGTGGAGGGGGCAGGTGGCCTGAGAGGACGGTTCACCCACTTCTCCCCAGCAGGGCCAGCCCCATGCCTGGTTAGTCAGTTCCCGGCTGGGACGTCACCTCTGGCTTACTCTTCCCAGAGAGCAGCTAATTAGCCTCCCAGAAGCCAGGAGCTCCCCAGATGAAAGGTGCTTAATGCAAGCACAAGGCGTGACCCCTATTATTTAGAACCAATGTTCCCTTGGGTAAGCAAGGCCTGGAGGTGGAGAGACAGGCCAGACCAGGGCCTCGCCTTCTTTATGACAGAGGTTCTCAGGAAGGGAGCTGGGCTGGGGTGGCTGTGAGCCTGAGAAAAAGGCTCCGGGGTAGTGGGTGTGAGGCCAGCAGCTGTAGAGGTCCTGGGAGTGGGAGGGGGCAGTAGCAAGCTTGTTCCAGGCAGGGTAGGGTGGGTCAGAGACAGGGCTCTGAGGCTGGGCTGCCAGGTCAAAATCCCAGCTCTGCAGTGGCCATTCCACATCACAGAGCCTCAGGTTCCTCATCTGTAAAATGGGGATGATAGCACCAACCTCACAGCTATTTACTCACAGTACTCAGTACAGGCAGGACCTGTACCCAGTCAGCCCTCTATGTAAATGAGAGTCATGCATTTGTTCATGCAACAGATATTTATTGAGCATCTACTATGTGCCAATCCCTGGATGCTGGAAATACAGTCATGAACAAAAGAGATAGCGTATTTGCTCCATGGAGCTTACATGCTACGTGAAGGACACACAGCAAACACACAAATCAAGAGATGACCCATACTGGCAGTGATGGGCACTGTGAAGAAGACAAGATGGAGTGGTTACACGCACTTTGCTTCTGTCCAGGGTACCCCTGAGAAGGGAGAAGACCAGGTATCCAGGGAGTTGGAGGCAGGTATGTGGCAGGTGAAGAAATGGACCAAGCTGCACAGCAAATCGGAGGCCTGAGCTTGCCTCTGTAGCTCAGGAATCTTGACCCAGAGTTGTGAAGCCATTGCTGAAGGTCCCTCTGTCTCTGGCTAATGGGGGCATGGCCAGCCTAAGCCACCTGCCCTCATGTCCCCTTGGCTCCTACACACGACTCCCCACAGTTTGGAACCAGGCCGGGAGGCAACTGACACAACCACCAGATAATGACAGCTTCCCTTTTTTGACATTTACCAGCTCCCCACTCTGAGTGAGGGCTCCAACCACCTGGTGAGGTCAGCAGCAAACCCCATTTTTTTCTTCATTGAGGGAGATTCACATAACATAAAATAAACCGTTTTAACATGGACAATTCCGTTGCACTTAATATGCTCACAGTGTTGTGCAGCCACCACCTCCGTCAAGTTCCAAAACATTTTCATCACCCCAAAAGGAAATCCTAAAGCCATTAAGCAGTTTTTCCCCCTCTCTCCTTCCCCCAGCCCCCTGCAACCAGCACCCTACTTTGTGCCTCGATTTGCGTATTCTGGATATTTCATAGAAATGGAGTCATGCAATATGTGACCTTTTGTGCCTGGCTTCCTGCACTCAGTGTAATGTTTTCGAGGGTCATCTGTGTTGGAGCGTGTATCGGCAGTTACTTCCTTTTTACGCTTGATTATACAATCAAGCGTAATCAGTAAGCACTCCCATTTTACAGATGAGGAAGCAAACTCAGGGCAAATAACCCCAAAGGTTATGCTTATACATGGTTACGTGGGGATTTGGTCCCAGGTTTGTGTCAAAATGATGGAAACGTGGCCGGTGAGAGCCGGCCCCCCACACAGGCCCCCTCCTAGCGCTGCCGTCCTGCCCAGGGGAGAAGGGCTGCTGCCGGGGGCCATTTCTCAGCACAGGCACTGGGCGAGGTGGCCTCCCAGTCACCCCGCTCCAGGCCAGGACAGCACGTGGTTGAAGGGGCCCGTGCACATCAGGCTCTGACTCTTCAGGGGGGATTCCAGCCACTGACCAACCACAGGCCACAAGGTCATGGAGGCTGGGAGGTCTGCCCCCAGGCAGTCCCCTGGGCAGAGCTGCCACACCCACCCTGCACGGGGACAACTCCAGGCCCAGGCATTTTATTACTCCCTCCTTGGCCAGATACCATGTGGCCTCCATCTTCAGCGAGCCTGGTGAGGACAATCAGCCTGGAATGGACAGTGGGTGCGGGAGCCCAAGGCACAGGACCAAGGGGAGCTTCTGCGGACTGGCTCACACCTGGCCCTGAGCCCAGCGTGTTCTGCATGGGCAGTGCCCGGCGCAGCCCACACAAGGAGTCCCTGACCTCAGGGAAGTGGGGGTGTCGGGTCAAGAAGGCTGAAAACATGAAGAACCCTGCCAACTTCGAGCCTCAGCACCAGGCTGAGGGCACCGGGCAGGGAGAGCACAGGGTCTAGAATGCCCGCCTGGTAACACCCGTCTTGGCTTGCCAGATGCCCAAGCAAGACAGAATTCACCGTCCATGTGCCCTGTCCTGACCATGGGCCTGCCTGGTGTCCATTCATTCATTCATTCATTCAGTGCCAATCTGCAAGACAACAAGAATGTAAAGGTAAAAAAAAAAAATAAAAACAAAAAAATTTTTTTTTTAAAGCCCCTGTCTTTGAGGAGCTTAAAATGGAGCAGACGAAAAAGCAAACTAATAATGACCGCATGGAGAGGTGGGCTCAGGCAAGAAGCCCAGAGGCGGGGCCCAGTCCCACAGCCGTTGCAGCTGTATGCACCCCACAGCTGAGCTCACTCTAGACAGGGAAGGGAACCCACAACCTCTGCAAGAATCCACCGCAGTGCTCCCAGAGGCGTTGTGGGGGACCCACCTGAGTGGGCGGGCCAGGGGACCCGGCCATGCCAATACACTGCCGTGCCCACAGCAGTAGCCCCCGGGTTGCTAAGCGCTTCCGAAGTGCCAGGCACGTGCTGAGCGCATCACATGCATTTCCTAAACTAGATGTTACCGATCACAGGAAACCCAGGGACTTGCCCAAGGTCACCCGGCTAGTGCATGGAGAATTTGCATCTGTCCGACCCACTCCAAAGTCCACACCACCATTCTACAGGCCTCCCCCCAACCAAGGCCGGCACTTTTTTCCTTAAGGAGCCCACAGTTCTCCCTTCTCCCGACCAGGCTGCCGGACAGGAGGAGAGGAACAAAATAGCTCAACCCACAGATCCCACCCCAACTGCATTCCAGCTCTGCTCCCCTCCCCCACCCCAGCTGACCCCTCCAGATCAGCTGGCCTTTGGACAGACAATCCGAAAGCAACTCCTGCCCCCAGGGAGTCCCCAGCCATGCTGGAGAGAAGAGTCCACACTGGGGTCAAGGTGGGTGGGCAGGGCCTCTGGAAGGAAGGCAATGAGGTGGGGGCTGGCTGGGTCTTGGTCACATCTAGGCCTCAGAGGAGAGGAGAAATGGCCCTCAAGGGGTCAGGTGCTCCAGGCCTGGCCCCACCCCCACAGCTATCCTGGACAACTTGGTAACGAAGGGGGAGGCAACAAGCTGGACCTTCTAGGTGTCTTGGCTGAACTAATGCAACCCTGGAGTGCCCTGTGGGAAAGAAGGCAGTGGGAAGAGATGCGTGGGAAGGCAGGATGTTATCACCCTCCATTCCGGGGTGGGGGTGGAGGGCACCTACCCAGGGAGCACCACCTAGCTGAGAGGCAGGGATGAGTCCCTGCCTGTCCTGGGGCAGCCACGTGGCCATGGGGAAATAGACCAGGTGCAGGCCCAATGCAGGACTAGGCCACTGAGGCCCAGTTACTGAGCTCATTTCCTGGGGTCTGACTCCAGGCTCTAGTTAAAGCCATTTATATGCACTAATCCTGCAGTCAAGGGAGCTCTTTGTTTGGGGTCCCCACTTTATAGATGAGAAAACTGAGGCTCAGAAAGATCTGAGAAACTTGCCCATTGTCTCGTGGCTAGAAACTGGGTAAATGAGTGGATATGCGAAAAAGTGGATGAGTGGACAATGAGTGAACAGTGAGTGAGTGGACAAGGGAGTGAATGGATAAGTGGACCAGGGAGTGGAAAAGTGCATGAATAAACCTATTAGAGTGGCCACTATTAAAAAGTCAGAAAACTGTAAATGCTGGAGAGGATGTGGAGAGATAGGAACGCTTATTCACTGTTGGTGAATGGTACATCCACTGTGGAGGACTATTTGGCAGTTCCTAAAGAAGTGACTATAGATTTGCCATGTGACCCAGCAATACCACTACTAGGTAAATATCTAGAAGAACTGAGAGCCATGACACGAACAGACATCTGCACACCAATGTTCATAGCGGCGTTATTCACAATTGCCAAAAGTTGGAAACAACCCAGGTGTCTATCAACTGATGAATGGATAAACAAATTGTAGAGTGTATACACACTATGGAACATTATGCAGTGGTAAGAAGAAATGAAGTTGTAAAGCATATGACAACCTGGATGAACCTGGAGGACGTTATGTTGAGTGAAGCAAGGCAGACACAAAAGGACAAATACTGTGTGATTGTACTATTATGAACTAAAGATATTATGTAAACTCATGGAGTTAATAATTAGAATATAGGTCACCAGAAAATAGAATGAGGGTAGAGAATGGAAAGCTGAGGGTTAATATGTGCAGAATTGGTAAAAAGTTTGTAAATCTTTGAACATGAATAGAAATGGTGAAAGCACATCAGAGTGTTTGTAACTAGCAGAGCTATTATATGTATGACAGTGGTTGAAAGGGAAAGTCTAAGGTCATGTATACAGCTAGAAGGAAAGTTAAAAAATGTAACATGGGACTGTATAACACAGTGAAACCTCATGTAAAATACAAATATGGGTGATATTGCATATATAAGACTACTTTTACAAAATATAAATACAAATATACTATAGAGAAAGAAACTGAATAGCAGCTATGTATGGCAGGGGAAACAGAAAGATTGAGACGTGATGAGTTTTGTTTGTT
This sequence comes from Tolypeutes matacus, assembly GCA_026826555.1. Classification (NCBI taxonomy): domain Eukaryota; kingdom Metazoa; phylum Chordata; class Mammalia; order Cingulata; family Chlamyphoridae; genus Tolypeutes; species Tolypeutes matacus. Next base: position 1,574,602 of record JAKSZT010054193.1, on the reverse strand, counting down.
GTTTATTATTATTGGAATAATAAAAATGCTCTAAAAATGATTCAAGTGATGAATGTACAACTATGTGATTATACCCAACACTATTGATTGTATACTTTGAATGGATGCTTTATTAATATGTATCATAAAATTGATTGGTCTTTTAAAAAGCGGATGAGTGAGTGGATGAGGGAGCAGGTGTGTGAGCAAGTGAGTGGTGGGGTGGGTAAAGGGCTCAGCTGGAGGGGGAAGCAATTGGGAGGAATGTGGCCTGTGAGAAACGGGGTGGCCCATTCAGGTACTGGCCCACCATAAAGAAGACCCCCCAGGTCTCCCTTCTTGGAAAGGAAGCTTCCAGAACAAGGAGCTCTGGATGCCCCAGGGCCCTAGCCTACCAGACACATGCATGCTCCCTCTGTGGCCGAGGGACAGGCCAGGCCTGGTCAATCATCAACAGGCCGTGGAGAGCGCGATTGCTTAAGAGGAAACTGGGCCCGGTTTCCCCTGGGAGGGGAAGAGGAGGAAAGGACCCATTGGCTCGCCTGAGGTGGAGGTGGGAGTGGGGCCGAGAGGCCTCACTGCTGCCCTGTGAGGGCAGGTAGGCCTGGCGGGGTAGGCACCCCCATGCACTGGCCACTGGGTCCCAGGGTCAGTGCCCGGCCCTGTTTGCCCAAGGGGGTGGGTGCGAGGGGTCCCTGTCATGGCCGGGGAGGGCCAAGGGCTCCTCCCTCTGGGGTCAGGCCCCACTTGGGCTCAGGACTGGGGTGGGGGTGGGGGATTGGACTGGACCCAGGAATGGGAATAACATGGCAAAAAGGAACATATCTCAGTAACTTAGAGCTGGAGTGAGGGGGCTTAGGGGCCTGTGAGCCCACCCCACACTTCCCTGGTGGACACTGAGGCCCAAAGGGAAAGAAACTGGACCAAGTCAAGGGTGATTCTTTCCCCACCCCACCCCCAACCCCAGCCAGAAGCGAGCAAGGGCAGGTGCTGGCCATCCTGTCTCGGGAGAACAAGTCCCAGGTGCTGCTCAACTTTGAGGAAGCCAAGAGGAGACCCCAAAGCCAGGCCTGATAGGGGACAGCCCTGCCGCAGTTTGAGCTGTTATTCCCGCTACCCCCAACGGGGGTTGAGGGAGGTGGGGGGAGAGAGGGGGCGACTGGGGGGTTGTCGTGAGATCCAGTGAGGTAGCAGAGAGTGTGAAGGGCCCCCTGGTGGGGCAGGGTGCACAGGAAACTGCTCAACAACTTTGTCCCCCACCCACCTCCGTGCACTCTACACTCAGCCTCCAGCCCTGGAGGAAAGCTTTAAGGCTGGGGACAGAGACCAGCACTGCCCTCTATCGCCTTTTTCTACAGCGTCCTGGGAGCCCGGGGAAGGGCGAATGCCCAGCTCAGTTAGCCAAGCACCAGCTTGGGAAGGGCAGCAGAAGAAACCACAGGGTGCCACGGAGAGCGGGTGCAGAGCCGGGACAGGGCCCTTGCTCTGATCACTTGCCTGCCCCAAGTTCTCACCACCTTGCTCTGAGCGAGCTTGTTATCCCCACCTCAAAATGCGGGTTCTTCCTAGAAAGTGCCACAGAGGTCAGTTTAGGCAGGGGGCATGGCAGCAGCAATGGGAGGGCGTGTGTTTGGGGCAGGGGACTGTCCAGTCCCAGCATTGTCCCGGAGGAAGTGGCGGGCGCCCTCTAGTGACCACTCGTGGCCCAAGCTGCGTAAAAGCCCCACGCCCCCAAATCAGGACCCCCCACCAGAGTCTCCTACAGGCTTTCAATTAACCCCCAAAATGAAAGTGACATGATTTACATCCAAAAGTCATTGCGAAGACTGCGCAGCGACAGATGCAGTCCCGTTGGTGTGGCGTTCTGCTAAGAGCAATCGTGGCGACACAAACGAGAAAAAGTCGTTTTAATCCTCACGACAACCCGGGGAGGTGGGTATTGTTGCTTCCAGTTTACACCTGGAATATAAACTCAAGAGGGGAAGCGGCTGTGGCTCAATCAGTGGGGCTCCCGTTTACCATATGGGAGGCCCCGGGTTCGGTTCCCGGGGCCTCCTGGTGAGGGCAGGCCCGCCCGCACGGCGTGGTTGGCTGACCCTGCGAGCCCAAGCAGCAAGGGGGGGATAAATGAATAAATAAATAAAATCTTAAAAAAAATAAAATAAAATAAAAATAAACTCAAGAGCACCCCGGCAGGAGTGGGCAGAACTTGGATTTGAACCCAGTTATGATGCCAAACCTGTGTTTTTTTTTTAAGGCACTGCTCTATAACCACTCAGATCTTCACAAGAGAGGCCATTTCCAGCCAAGGGGCGGCTTTTCTCTCCTGTCTCCTGCTCCCAAGGGAGACTGCACCGGGGAGAAGGCAGGGAAACGGCCATTCCTCTTCTCCAGGGATTAGTTCTACACCTTTACTTTGCTTGTTTGACTGTCACCGACATTATCCCATTTGGGCTTCACACCAGCACTGTGAGGGAAGGGGCATTAGCCCCACATAACATGTGACCCCCAAGTCAGGGGTCCTACACCTACGTGAGCCCCACCTGGGGCTGAGCCTAACACCTGAGGCCCCTGTAAAAATCTACTCACAGGACATGTTCTCAAAACCTTTCCGACAAGTGACTGGTGTCCAGGATCCAGACAGAACTCCTACAATTCAAAAATAAAAAGGTAAACAACCCTATTTTTAAAATGGGCAAAAGATTTGAACAGACATTTCTCAAAAAAATATATACAAATGGCTAATAAGCACATAAAAAGATCAAAACATCTTTAGTCATCAGGGAAATACAAAATTAACCCACAAGGAGATACCATTATTCACCCTCTAGAACAGCTAAAATTAAAAAGCCTGACAAAGCCAAATTCTAGCAAAGATGTCAGCTAGAGCTTCCATGCACATTATTGGTAGGAGTATAAAATGGTACAACACAATGGAAAAGGCCTAGTGGTTTCTTATAAAACTAAACATACACCTACCCTCTGACCCAGCAATTCCATTTCTAGGTATTTACCCAAGAGAAATGAAGACATATGTTCACAAAAACACATGTATAGGAATGTTCATAGCCACTTTATTCATAAAACCAAAAACTGGAAACAGGCCAGAAGATAGGTGGTGGTTTACTTGAACAACAGAATACTGCTGGGAGGAAGAAGGAACAAATTACTGATACATTCATCATGGATGAAATGCAAAAACATTATGCTGAGGAAGCCAATGTAGCTCAGTGGTTGAGCACTGGCTTCCCACATATGAGACCGTGGGTTCAATTCTCCACCCCTGTACTGCAAAAAAAAAATTATGCTGAGTGCAAAAAGTGCCTACTGTATAATTCCATTTAGATGGAGCTCTGAAAGTGGCAAAATAATATATGGTGGGAAAAAAAGGTGAGAACAGTGGTTCTTTCTGGGGGACGGGGCAGAGATTGGTTCAGAAGAGGCCTGAGGGAAGTTTCTGGATTGCTGGTAATGTTTTATATCTTGATTGGAGTTTGAGTCACTTAGGTATATGCATTTGTCAAAACTCAAAGGCATGGTCACTATGAACATTTCATTGTATATAAAGTTTTACCTCTAAGTAAAAAAGTCTGTAAACACTGAACCCTGGTTATTAGCATACATGTTTTTTTCAAGGGAAGGCTCTCTGGCCTTCTGTCTCCTGCTTCTACTTGTCCCGCTCCCCAGACTGGGTTTCTCCCCTGAGTTATGACTTAGGGCTGCGTTCTCAAACTCTAACATGCAGACAAATCACCTGCACATTTGGAAAGATGCAGATTCTGAGCAGTAGGTCTGGAGGCCTGCTCCCAGGTGATGCAGATGCTGCTGCCCCCTGCCCATGCCCAGCTGTAGCCTGCCTCTTCCCATCCCTCCTCCTTTAGCAGATTACAACAGTCATTTGTGAGCTCTGACTAGGTGTTAGGGACTGTGCTCCATGCTTTACAGTCATTACAGAGCTAACTGCTTTACACAGCCCTATGGCATGGATACTAGTAGTGTACACAGAGAGGTTCAGAGAGGTTAAGCATTTGCTCAAAGTCACACAGCCTTGGCCCTGTCGATGCTTCCCTTGGCTCCAATTACTGACAGCCTGGGCGTGTATGCACATGCGTGCATGCACACACACATGCTCACACACTTGTATGTCCTCTTTCCACTGAGCTTACACTGTTCTGAGGGTAGGGATGGGGTGATTCATCCCCCTTCTCCATCAAGCCTCCCCCAAAGCAGGGCTTCTTCTTCAAAGCAGGACACACCACCGTGCCCAAGCAACTCCCAGCCACATCTGCAAACTGGGGCCCTCCCTCAGGGCTCTTGCTCTGGTGTCCCTGGTTTGGAGTCCCCCTTTTCCCCCAGGGATCCCTAGCAGCCGGCTCTCTCCTCTGCCATGTGGGCATCTCCAGGGCATACTCTCGGGTTCAGCTCGTCTCTGCCCCCAATCCCAGAAGGTCCCCGAGGCTAAGCCTTCTGACCAGAGGCTGCCCCACCTCCAGCCCAAGCACTCCCCACCACCCCCCTTTGCCTGGGTCACCACCATTTCCCCTGGACCCTAGGCTCTGTGAGAGTAGGGACAGGGCCCTGCCTTGTCACACTGTGTCCCCAGCAGCTGGCATTTAGTCATGGTGGGTAGAAGGGGATGGAGGCAAGATGCCTCTTCCTCACCCAATCCCAAGTAATCTAGCACTCAGTCTGTCCGTCTAAAACAACTGACCAGGAAAGCGGCTGTGGCTCAATCAGTAGGGCTCCTGTTTACCATATGGGAGGCCCCGGGTTCGGTTCGGTTCAGTTCCCGGGGCCTCCTGGTGAAGGCAAGCCCGCCCGCACGGCGTGGTTAGCTGACCCAGCGAGCACAAGCAGCAAGGGGGGGATAAATGAATAAATAAATAAAATTAAAAAAATAAATAAAATAAAATAAAATAAAATAAAATAAAAAAAAATAAAATAAAATAAAATAACAACTGACCACACTTGGGCCCACAGGTTAGCGACATGACCTTCTTGGACACAAAGCGTTTCCCACTCCAAGTCCCAAACCCTGCCCTGCAGCTCCTCCCACCTCCCACAAGTTCCTTGGGCAGTTTCTCTCCACCCTCGATACCACTACTCTTGGGAGGATATTTTACTTTCCCAGAGAAGCTCAGAGATACAATTTCTACTCCTAAGAGGTTAGGCTAATTGCTCTTCCCAGAAGAAAGTCCTTGGAGGTTTTCCTTGTGGTGGGATAGTAAGTTTGAAAATTATATGTTCAGAGCAACATCAGGTTACTATAAAAGTCCAGTTTTCACAGACTTGCAGCCCACTGGGGAGTACAAGCGCCACCTGCTGGCTCAAGCAAGAAGTCCCTTAGAGAAGTTTTCCCAAAGAGGACGTTCATGGCCCAGAAATGTCTTCTATTAAGAGAGGGGAGCACAACCTACTCAAACAAGGTGTTCAGTCCATTGGCCAGGCCCAAAAGCAAGAACATAGATCAAATAACTTTGCTTTTTCTTATTTTGAAAGCCCCATAATGACAGCAGTACCTCATTTATTAGCTCACGTAAGTTTTGTGGTATCCAGGGATGGAGAGACTTATCAGATGACTTAAAAAATACCAGCCACACACTAGATAAACATTATACAGTGAAAATACATACATATTTTTATATATACACACATATACAAACACACAATAAGCTGTCCAAATGATGATAATATCTACCACTTCTTAAGTCAGATTATGCAGCTTTGATTTTATGAGATTGTTTTGAACTCACCTTTGAGCAAATGGGTTCTCTCAAACACTAAGGTAAAATGGAAGTAATTTGTAGTCTCTCAAACTATAAAAACATATACTCATTAATGCAGCAATCCCACTACTGGTCATTTACCCTACAGACATGCGTAGAGGGATTTCCTCTGCTGCCTGGTTTATAATAGGGCACTGTTTAAATCAATGATGGTCCGTCCATATGAGAGGAAGCTGTTTAGCCACTGGAAAGAATAAGGGAGATCCATATCTGCTGTGTGTCCTAGATGGAACGTTCAGTCAAAAAGCAACATGAAGAGTATCTGGACGGTGGTGATGGCTGCACAACTCTGTTAATTTACTTTAAAAATAATTGACTTGTACCCTTTAAACAGGCAAATTTTATAGTATGTAAATTACACCTCAATAAAGCTGTTTTTTTAAGCACTGTGAAAAATAATATGTAACTAATTCTCCCCTGTAAAATTAAGGAAAAAGGACACATATAATCGTGTATGTTTGCATGTACATAGAAAAGTTCTGAAAGGATATACAACTTTTTAGGGAGGGGAAATTTTTATTACATACGCTTTGCTTTCTATGTTTTTTAACAAGTGCATGTATATCCTTTCAATAATTTCTCTATTAGTTGTTTTCATTATGCCATAGAGTATCCATTTCGATAAAGTCTCCTCAGCAGCATTTGGCCCACAAATTTAAATAGAATAAGAAATGATTTTAATATTTTAATGGTTTGGGGAAAAAAGGAAATATTGTTTTCACCAAAAGACAGGTTTTATACACAAGGCACTTCCTCATAAATAGAATTTAAAGAAAGCTTCTTTTCTCTTCCATGGTGCGAAGACTCAGATTAAAAATGCACATAAACACTCATATGGTGGGTTTTTTTCTGTTTCTAAAAATAATACCTGTTTATTATAGAAATTTCTCTTTCAGTATCCTAATTATATCATACCACTGTCTTCTCACCTCCATGGTTTCTGATGAGAAATCCATACTAAGGCTTACTGGGCATCCCTTGTATGCAATGGTTTGCTTCTCCCTTGCTGCTTTCAGAATTTTCTCTTTATCTTTGATGTTTGACATTCTGAATTGTATGTGTCTTGGAGTAGGTCTATTCACATTTATTCTGATTGGGGTACGCTGCGCTTCTTGGACATGTCAGTTCATTTCTTTCATGAGCTTTGGGAAATTTTCAGCCATTATTTCCTCCAATACTCTTTCTGCCCCCTTTCCCTTTTCTCCTTCTGGAACTCCCATGACAGGTATGTCGCTGCACTTCACGTTATCATTCAACTCCCTGAGCTCCTGCTCAATGTTTTCCATTCTTTTTTTTCTCTGTTCTCCTTCTTCAGTTTCAGCTGTTCTGTCTTCTGCTTTGCTTATCTTTCTTTTATCATTTTGAGTCTGCTGTTGTATGCCTCTGGTATGTTTTTTTAATCTCATCTATTATGTCTTTCATTCCCATAAGCTCTATTATTTTTTCTATTCAGATTTCAAGTTCTTCTTTGTGCTCACCTGGTGTCCTCTTGAAGTCCTTTATCTCTTTAGCCATATTCTTTCAACTCATTGATTTGATTTTGGAGATTTGTATGAACCTTGTCAATTAGTTGTCTCAAATTCTGTTTCTCATCTGGGGCTTTGATATATTCCTTTTCTTGGGCCATTTCTTCCATTTTCTTAGTATGGCTGATAATTTTTTGCTGATGTCTAGGCATCTGATTATGATAATGAGTTTACTCTGATGCTCAATTTCTCTCTCTTGCAGGGAATTTAGTGGCAGGAGACTGTGCGTTACTGCTGTTCTTTGATTCTTGATTCAACCTGTTCTAGGTTTTTAGGATTGTCCTTTTCAGTTGCTCAAATCTAGACCATGGACCCAGTAATGGGCTGTGGACCTGCTTCCAAGGGCTTTGGGGAGGGAAGCTGTAAAAAGCCAGAAAAAACCTCTCTTACATATTTTTTTAAAGCATGTCCTGCTTATTTATTATTTTGCAGCCGAATACCCAACAAAATATAATTGCAGGGGAAAAAAATAACAACAAAAAGAAAAAAACTAAATATATATATATATAAAATTGCAGGGAAGCAGATGTGGATCAAGCAGTTGGGCACCCACCTACCACATGGGAGGTCCCAGGTTCAGTTCCCGGTGCCTCCTAAAGAAGATGAGCAAGACAGCAAGTTAGCACAATGAGCTAATACAACGAGATAGCGCAATGAAGAGACACAACAAGGAAACACAATGAGAGACAAAACAAAGCAGGGAGTGGAGGTGGCTCAAGTGATTTGGCTCCTCCCTCCCACATGGGAGGTCCTGGGTTTGGTTCCCCGTGTCTCTTATAAAGAAGACCAGCACACGATGAAGGGACACAGAGTGCAGACATTGAGGGGTGGGGGAGAGAAATAAATAAAATAAATCTTTTTTAAAAAACACATACTTGAAATATCCAGCTGTGTAAAAGAAGTTGGTACTTAAGTACAAATGGCAGACATGATTTTTTTTGTTTGTTTTTTTTCTTTTTTTACCGGGCGGTCCCAGGGATCCAACCCAGGTCCCTCCATATGGGAGACGGATGCCCAACCATTTGAGCCACTTCCGTCCCCAGTCCCCAGACATTATTTTTTTTTTTTTTTTTTTTTTTTTTTTACCGGGAGGTCCCGGAGATCGAACCCGGGTCCCTCCATATGGGAGACGGATGCCCAACCAGTTGAGCCACATCCGACCCCCCAGACATGATTTTTTAAAGTAATAAATACTTAAACACAACTGAGGGTCTTAGAAGCATTTGGGCTCGAGGGTTTCTAGGTCTGCGGAGTTGAGCTGCCTCACTTGTGGACCCAGGGTGATAGTCCCGATTCCCCTCCCCCAGTGATCAACGCATAGAATCAGCAGTGCCAACGGTCAAATGTGATCACAATGAGTCCCCTTTCTAGAGCTTTCCCCAGCCCTCTACAGACATGAACTGGCCTGGGTAAAAATGGAAGGAATTTCTTGAAGGTCAATGGTCTATAATGGTTAAGTAAGGATTCTTCATGATTCTCTTGGCTCCCATTTCTAGTAAGACAGACACACTTAGATGACTTTCTTCAATTCATCATACAGGACCAGCACAAAGGCTCTACCCATGCCTCTGAGAACATTGGACCATGCACTCTTGAAGAAGGCTTTTTTTTTTAAATCTTCCTCCAGCAATCAACTGTCCTGGTATACATGATGTCAGCTCCTTTGTGCCCAGACTGCATCATCATCCACTGCCTCACAATATCAAAGGGGTAGGAGACCACACCAGCCATGGCCATCACAGTCTGGGAGATCATCCAGCTCACCGTGATGTGTGTATTCTTGGGGTCAGGGGGCATGCCTTTGGCCATATCATACATGCCAAAATAGGCTGCTCTGTAGATGATGATGCTTTGCACGGAGACACTGAAACTCTGTACAGGCTTTGGATGCCATCAGACTTGGTCATCTTCACCAGGCAGTCTCCCAGGCCTTTGAAATCTCTTTCTGAAGCAGATTCCCAACATCAGCTGCTAAGCAGGTTCTGGTGAAATCCAGTGGGTAGACAAATCAGAGAGAAGTGTCTCCAGCCGCCCCACAGAGGCCAGATTGCCAGAAAAATACCTCCAGAACAGTGTGCGCCTGTCTACACCACCCAGAAATGCCTGCTTATACTTATCCTTAAAGGCAAAGTTGAGGACTTGGGTGGGGAAATAGCAGGTGACATTGGCCAAGTCCCTTCAGAAAAAGAGGATGCCCTGCTCCCTGGGAATGCAGACTATACAGTCCATGATACCTTTGAACTATTGTTGACGGCGATCTATTTACTGGCGTGTTGTACTGCAGCAGCAGCTTAACCCGCTCAAAGGGGGCCATGGCCATCTTGGACATAGCAGCAGCGATGCCACCCACCAGGAAGTCCTTGTCGAAGGAGATGGCCTGTCTGTCATGGCGGTGGGGGGATAGCAGAGTGGGCGTGGGACCAGTGAAAGTGCCGAAAGCCGGGAGGGTCAGGCCGCTGGCTCAGTGCAGCCACTGGCACCAAAAGTACTTATTTACTTTTAATTTCCTCACATGCACTTCCTTGGTCTGCCAGCAGAGAGTGCTCTTCGGCAGCCCTCTCAGTTCAAACACTGGTCAGAGTGTGTTCACTGCAAGGCAGATGGATCAGTGTGACAGAGGATCCTGCGTCAAGGCTATTCAGAGCCACGCAGATCAAACTTTCTCAGAGGCTGTTCTCCAACCTTTGCTGTCAGCCCCCTCCCTTTTCTTAGATAGGAAATATATTCATTCCCCCTCTGTGTTTTCAACAACCAGTCCCGGTCAGTAGGCAGGGAGGTTGAGAGGGTTGGATCTCTTTAGTTCCATGCCGGCTCCCAAGGCAAACAATGGCACAGTCCCACCCAATCTGGAAGGGCTCATGGGACACAGCAGACCAAATTTGTTGGCCAAAAGCTGCATCAGCCTTAGGCTGTGTCCCTCTCTCTCCTGTTTCCTGGTGAGGTGGATCCCTGCAGGCCCCTCTGTCCATAGCTGCCAGCCAGAGGCCAGAGGATTCAAAGCCGTGTGCTCCAAGGCTGGGGGAAAGGCACCAGCAGCTGTAGCTGCAGCTTCTCCTCACAGTCTTTCTGGCAAGATTCTTTTCCTTTGCCCCTCTCTCTTCTGGGTAGTGTCCTAAACCCTGGAACAATTTTTTCCAGGCCATTTCTGTCTGTCTCCTGGCTATTTTTCTGGGAGAGAAGTGAGTCCTGTGTCTCTCTAATCCACCATCTTCCCAGAAGTCAGAAATGTTTAAATAGAGAAAAATATAAAGAAGAATAACAATCATCTATAATCCTACCCAATTATAGCAACTGCTAACATTTTCGTTTATTTTCAGCCTATCCCTACATGTGTATATTTTTCTGTTTTACAATATGATGACCGCACTACAAATACTTTTGTGTCCCATTTTTTTTTCACCAATTCCCATATCATGAAAATTGCCCATGTCTTTAAAATAATCTTTGATCACATGCTTTTTAGTGTGTGCATTATATTGCATCCTATGGATATTTTCTAGTGTGTTTAACCAATGTTTCTTGTTGGACATTTGATTGCCTCCAGAGCTTTGCTTTATAAATAGTGCTGCAGTGAGTCTCCCTGCAGACAGATCTTTGTGCACTTCTCTGACAACTTCCCTTTGACAGTAACCTTGACTTGGAAATCTGGGTCAAAGGACATGCACATCTGGAAACAGGTTACAAATGTCCCCTCATAAAAGTCATAAAGGTGAATTAGATGAACTGGGTATGAGAGGCACAGTCAATACCTCCAGCAAAGGAGGCTGTAGTCACATCGCTTGGACATGATAAGTATAAAGCACCATGCTAGGCACTTTATACATATTATTCTACTCAGTTCTCTCAAGGAGGTGTTATTATTGTCCCCATTTTACTCCTTAGGATACTGAGGCTTGCAGAGGCTAAGAAACTTGCCCAGGGTCTGTCTCCCAGTTAGTTAGTGCCAAAGCGAGGACTGAAATTCAAGTCTGTCTGAATATGACACCCACACTCTTTAATTACTTAGAACAAAAAATAGATGATGGTACAGTTTCCAAAGAAAACCACTTTTCTAGATGTCCAAGTGCTCCTGGACCACGGCCAGGGTTTCAGAGTAAACTGAATGAGTCCATGAACAAGTTAATAGGCTTTTGAAATGCAAATGTTAATTTTCATATAGAAAAAAATATTAGCAACCATTTGGCCAAGATATCTAAAACAAACAAACAAAAAACAAAGGTGGCGGGGGAGGCAGGGAACAAATTCCTGATTCATAGCCATCAGTCTTACCTTAAGAGTAAGGCAAGAGAGAAATAAAGAGAGAGAGAATCAAGAGGGAGGAAAAGGTCATGAATTTGTGTGTTAAAGGAAAGCACTTGACAGTTCAGAACTTGTATTAGTCAGCCAAAGGGGTGTGATGCAAAATACCAGAAACTGGTTGGTTTTTATAAAGGGCATTTATTTAGGTTAGGAGCTTACAGTTACCAGGCCATGAAACATAAGTTAATTCCCGCATCAAAGTCTATTGCCACGTGTTGGAGCAAAATGGCTGCCGATGTCTGCCAGGGTTCAGGCTTCCTGGGTTCCTCTCTTCCCGGGGCTCATTTTTCTTGGGGCTCAGCTCCTCTGTTTTCTCCACAAGGCCAGCTGTAGACTATCAGGCGAATGGCTCTGTCTCTCTCCCTGGGGCTTCTGCAGTGTCTAAGAAGCCGTCTCTATTTCTCTGTGTTCTTCTCCTGTGTGTTCAGTTCCCCGACTCCAGCTTAAAACTCAGCATCAAAATTCCAACTCTGTCCCCTGCCATGTCCCTTATCCATGAGTCCCCACCCAACAAGAGGCAGGAACTCAACACCCCACTGACGTGGCCCAATCAAAGTCCCAATCACAATTTTTTTTTTTTAATTTATTCATTTATCCCCCCCTTGCTGCTTGTGCTCGCTGGGTCAGCCAACCACGCCGTGCGGGCGGGCTTGCCTTTACCAGGAGGCCCCGGGAACCGAACCCGGGGACTCCCATATGGTAAACCGGAGCCCTACTGATTGAGCCACAGCCGCTTCCGCCAATCACAATTTAATCAATCAAAAGTGATACCTCTGGCAGACCAGTTTACAAAACATAATCCAACATCTACCCTTGGATTCATAAACAATGCCAAACTGCCACAGGACTGATGAGCAGGCAGAACCGCAGACGATGCCTGGGTGGGCAACAGGTTCAGAGACCCCATGTGCCTCAATCAGCTCCTGGGCATGGTATATGGCCACTGCACACCCCAACTTTCCTAGGCCCCTTGAAACAGGGTCGCCTCAGCCAGATATCTGACCCCAAAGGGATACTCCAGACCTGTCAACAAGCTGTCACTCCACTCTTTAGGGACAGGGAAGTCTCAGGGAGATGGAGGGTGGTAAGAAGCAAGGGGATGGGTGTGCAAGGAGCAATTATACGGGTCTCTCAGACCCTCCCTGGCTGAAGTCTAGGCCAGTACTGTCCATCCAACAGAAATGCACTGCAAGCCACATTCATCATTTAAAATTTTTCTAGTGGCCACATTAAACAGGTGAAATTAATTTTAACATAATCTGTCTAACCCCATATATCCAAAATATTATCATTCCAACATGTAATCAATATGAAAATGTAAAAAGATCCTTTTAATAACCTTATTGAACTTTATAAAAATCCATCCATTTTAAGTGAACAGTTCAACGATTTTTAGTGACTTTATCAAGTGGTGCAACCATCACCATAAATCAGTTTTAGAACATTTTTCATCCCCACAATAAGATTCCTTATGCCCACTCACAGATAATCCCCATTCCCACCCCCAACCCCAGGCAAACACTAATCCACCTTTAGTCTCTATAAATTTGCCTTTTGTAGACATTTCCTATCAATGGAATCACATAATATTCACATAATATTCTTGAGGTTAATCCATGAGGCAGGCTGTATCAGTAGTCCATTCCTTTATGATGCTGAATAATATTCCATTGTATGGATTGACCACATTTTGTCCATTCACCAGTTGGTGGACATTTAAGTTGTTTCCACTTTTTGACTATTATGAATAATGACCATTTACATGCATATCTTTGAGTAGATATGTTTTCATTTCTCTTGCATAGATACCTAGGAATGGAATTGCTTGGATATATGGTAGTTTTAGGTTAAAGTTTTTGAGAAATTGCCAAACTGTTTTTTGAAGTGACTACTTCCTTTTACACTCCCACCAGCAATGGATCAGAGGTTGTTTTTCCACATCCTCGATGACACTGATTATTGTCCACTTTATTAATTATAGCCACTCTAGTGGGTATGAAACAGTATCATTGTCGCTTTAATTTGCATTACCCTAATGATGAATGATGTTGAGCATCAGCTCCTGTGCATATTAGTCATTTATATATGTTCTTTGAGGAAATAACTGTTCATATCTTGAGGATATCTTGAGGATATTTGAGGATATCTTGAGGATATCTTGAGCAGATTATCCTTTTCCCAAAATTAATTGACTTGGCTCCTTTGTCAAATATCAATTGACTATAAATATAAGAACTTATTTCTGGACTCTCAATTCTGTCCATGGATCTATATGTCTATTTTATGCCACTACCACACGTCTTGATAACTGTAGCTTTATAGTAAGTTTTGAAATTGGGAAGTAAAGATCCTCTACCTTTGTTCTTTTTTAAAATTGACTTGGCTATTCTAGGTGTTTTGAATTTCCATATACATTTCAGAATCTGCTTGCCAATTTCTGCAAAAAAGCATGCTGGAATTTTGATAGGGATTTCATTGACTCTATAGATCAATTTGGGCAGAATTGCCAGTTTAACAATATTGAGTCTTCCAATCCATGAACATGAAATGTCTCTCAGCTTATTTAGATCTTTAATTTCAATCAACGTAATTTTCAGTATAGTGTTACACTGCTTTTGTTAAATTTATTCCTAAGAAGAGGGTTTTTTTGTTGTTGTTGTTGTTTGTTTTTTGTGCTTTTGTTGTTTTTTTTTTTTTCTTTTGGCTTTTGGTTTCTGGCTTTTATAAAGGGGATTTATTTGGGGTAAAAGCTTACAGTTCCAAGGCATGAAAAGTCCAGATCAAGGCACCGTAAGAGGTGCTTTCTCACCAAGTCAGCTGCCATGTGTTGAAGCAAGATGGCCGCCAATCTCTGCAAGGGCTCTACCTTTCTACAGCTGCAGGCAAAGCTGGAATACGACTTGTCTCTTCTTGAGCTGCTCCATGGGCCCAGCCTCTTGGGGGATTCATGCTTAAGCGATCCTCTAGTCTTCTCTAACATGGCAGGATCAAGTATGGCAGCTTCCTTTTCCTCTGTCTTTCAGTCTCTGTGTTCACATTTATAGCAGACCCAACAAGGAGGTGTGATGTAGTCCAATCCAAATCCCTAAATCGTTCTTATCAGGTAATCTAACCAAAGGCCCCTTGACTGAATTTAATGCTATCAAAGGGTCTTACACCCTGAGGAATAGATTAGATTACAAACATAATCTTTCTCTTTCTGGGATTCACAAAATCATCTCAAATTGCCACACGCCATCTTCTGAATCCCAAAAAGACATGTCTTTCCATTTGAAAAATACATTCATTACATCACAACATTCCAAAAGTCTTAAATCACTTCTGTAGCAATGCTAAGTACAAAATCACATAAAAATCAGTTATAGGCATGCATTTGTCTTGGGTCAAAAGTCCCCTCCAGCTGTAGACCTGTGAAACTTACAAAACAAGTTATCTCCTTCCAATGTACAATGGAAAGACAGACATAAGACAAACACCAGCATTACCATAATTGGAGAAATTGGGAGGGAAACAAGCCACAGGTCCCCAACAGTTCTGAAAACCTGCAGGGCATCCTCCATTAGATATGAAAGTCTGAGAGCTATCCTTAGAACTATGGTTTCTTCTTCTCCTCGGGGCTGTTTTATTGTTTTTTATGCTATTGTGAATGGATTTGTATTCTTTGATTCCATATTCTGATTGTTTGTTATTCATATGTAGAAACGTAATTGATTTTTGTATATTGATCTTGTATCTTGCAACTTTGCTGTACTTGTTTATTAGGTTTTTTTTTTTGTTTGTTTGTTTTTATTTTTTTTGTTGTTATTTTTTTTTCTTGTGTTTTTTTGTTTCTTTTTTTGTTTGTTTTTGTTTTCTATTTTTTTCTTTTTTTTTTTATTTATGTTTATTAGTTTTAATACTTTTTGGATTTGAATTCCTTAGGATTTTCCATATACAAGATTATATCATCTCCAAATAAAGAGAGTTTTTCTTCTTCCTTTCCAATCTGGATTTCTTTTATTTCTTTTTCTTGACTGATTGCACTGGCTAAAACTTCCAGTACTATGTTGAACAGAAGTGGTAAGAGTGGACAATAAAATCTTTTACATTCTTATTTTTCATGAAAATTATTTGAAATGTATTGTGTACTTTACACATACATTACAGTTTAATTTGAACCAGCCACACTTCAAATACTCAGTGGCCACATATGACTGGTGGCTATTGAATTGAACAGTGTAGGTCTAGGCTCTCGTCCAACCTGTCGGTAAACACCCCCTGAACACACCCAGCACTGTGATCTGGGTTCTGTCTAGCCTGAGCAGCTCATTACCACCAGCTCTCAACAGAGAGCTTTGTACCCAAAACCTTCTCACCGACCCTTTGTTACCCCTTATCCCAGTTTCCACATCTCTCACATGGGGAACTGAGGGTTTCCCTACCTCCCTCCAGGGCCTGGAGGCCAGGCAAGGATTCAATCCAAAAGCTTGCCAACATCTTCTAAAGGCCTCGTGGCAAGGTAGGGGATGGGCACACTTGTTCTCCCCATGGCCGTTACTTTCCATCTCCCATCTTCTGAGAACAGGAGGCTCTCAGCAACTGTGCTCAGCTCTGCCCCAGAAACTGCAGATCACAAAGGTAGAAAATGGCTTCCGTGGCCTCACAAGGGCTGACCAGCTTCACGGATGTCAAGACAGATACTCAAGGGAACCAGAAACCACAGGTATACCCCAGGCTCTCAAGACGAAGCCACCCAGGGGCAGCAGGACATGCCAAGGGAACGAAATGGGATGTAGGGACAGGAATTACTTTTTTTTTTTTTTTTTTTAGGAACAACTTTTTGAGTGGGACCACTTGGTCAATGTAGGGGGTTGAATAGTGTCCCCCAAAAATTCACATCCACCCAGACCCTCAGAATGTGACCTTCTTTGCAATTAGGGTTTTGCAGATGTAATTAAGTTGAAATGAGGCTATACTGGGTTAGGACGAGCCTGAAATCCAATGCCCTAATAAGAAGAGGAGAGGACACACAGAAGCACACAGAGAAGGAGGCCACGTGAGGATGGAGGCAGAAATCTTAGAGTTAGGCTGCCACAAGCCAAGGAACACAGGAGCCATCAGAAACTGGAAAAGGCAAGAAAGGATTCTTCCCTAGAGCCATCGGAGACAGCATCACCCGCTGACATCTTGATTTCTGACTTCTAGCCTCCAGAACTGTGAGAAAAAATGTCTGTTGTTTGAAGCCACCTAGTTTGTGGTAATTTGTTATGACAACCCTAGGAAGCTAATAAAGTCAGCAAGCGGTTATTGCACCCCTACTATATTCCAGAGGCAGAAAAGTCCATAAGCATAAAAACCACAAATGAGACATAAAATAACTACTGCATTTCATCCATTTTAAAGTGTACATATTTTTCACATTTCACACAGATTCTGAAATCTGTGTGCATCTTATAATTGGTGGCAGCTCAACTTATTCGGCACTTTTTTTCCTATAGAGAAAAGTAAAATAAAGTTGCCTCAAAAAATTATGGTCTCTTAGATTCAATGAAATGCAGTATTATTTATTGATTCTTAGTTATTCTGCAGTCACCATATTGGTCAATTAGCATACCTTGTCACATTTGACTCGCTTACACTCCAAGAGCCGAACGTTACAGATGAGTAAAGAGACACAGAGGAGTTAGGTAACTTTCCCAAGGTCACACAGCTTGTAAACACCAGAGGCAGAATTCAAACCAAGGTTTGCTGGGCCTCAGAACCCCTGTGTTTCCCACTCTACTGTCTTAGTCTCCTATCCTTCCAGATGAAGCAAGGGGAGCAAGGCAAAACCAGTTTGTGACTTCTGCCCTCAGGTCTACAGGCCCTAGGCAATTCCCCAGGGTAGGTCATGCCCCTGTCAGCTCTATTTAGATCCTTAGTATTCAGCTCCAAACTCAAGAGCTTCCAGGAAGCCCTGGTTCATGGCCCACAACTCACCCTGCTCTGGGGCAGCTCAGTAAACTGGGCCTCCGGGGCCTGTCTCCACTTCCCACTCTCTCCAGCTTTAATAGTGGGTTTCCCATTGCCTTCCTATGCTCACTGAGCTCTTCACTGGCCAAGCCTACCCCCGGCTTCTCTGCCTATGCCAGGCCCTGGGGGAAGAGGCCGCAGGACCCCTCCCAAGGTGGCAGTGATGGAAAAGACACACTGTAAGCTCTGTCGTCAGGCGGGACCTGGCTGGCACCGTGGTCGGGCCAGGGCCCACTTCCAAAGAGCTGATGACAGAGGGGCCAAAAGGCAAGCCTCCTGGGTTGCAGCCGGGGGGGAGCCAGTGGTACAGCCCAGGCCTACCTGCCCACAGGCCAAACCAGGGGGGCCACCCTCCAAACAGGCAGAGGGACCGTCACCCATCTCCTTCTCCATGCTGCAGTCATCACCCCACAAAGATCTGGGTCCCCAAACACGCCCTCCCTGGCCTTGGGCTTTGTTCCTGCTGACCCCTTTGTGTTTCTCCCTGCTGGGCTTGGTGAACTCTGGCTTACTCCGGTTTCTTCTCAGCTTGAGGGCCGCCTCTAAGCAGGCTTCCACTCCCCCAGCTGCACCTGACCTTGACAGCTGCCACCAATACATCCTCTCAGCCACTCAACAAGCATCTGTGCCTCCGATGAGTAGACTCTGTGCTGAGTGTCGAGGCACCAGAGAGGACCAGGCCCGTAGGCACATAATTGCGGTAGAGGACGGCAGGCGTCGCCGCTGCAGCAAGTGCTGGAAGCAGTTTCCACGGGCTCCCACGAGCCCACAGTGCTCATTTCTCCCCAGTGCTGCATTCAGCGGTGTCCAGTTGGTTGCCCAAAATCAGCCACAACGGAAAAAAGACCCTTGAAACGGGTCTTCCATCCAGTGTCACTCTCGCCAATTGAACGAACCCAGATTCAGTAAAGCAGAGCAGAAAATTTATTCTTTGATCAAAGAATAGAGAAGGGTGGACTTGAGTCCATAAAGCACCTTCTCCCGGAAGGGAGGGGAGCAGGGTTCTTTAACTGAGGTGTCAGGGTTAGTGGGAAGGGGTTGCCTGGACATGCACAGAGGTCTCTTTGTCTTCAGACCCCTACACTTGGTTCTGTTTGCCCAGGGGGCGCAGTCGCTATCTTGGGCAGAACCGGTCGGGGATGTTTTTTACGGTTGCTGGTGGCGTCTTGGGTGTGCACAGAAGCCTCTTCTTTGTACTACGTGCTTCTGCGCACGGCCCTCTCTGTGCATGGCCCCCTCCGTGCACAGCACTCCGGTGCCTGTCATAAAGCAGAACTGGTTCAAGCAGGTGTTGCAGTAATTCGCATCCTACACAGGATTCCTGAAAGCAAGCATAGCTCAAAGGGTTAGGTGGAAATTCCCATGAGTAATCATCTGGGTGACACTTCATTCTGGTAACATTTACACCACAGAAATCGGCAAACATTGCAAACCAGGACTTCCCCCAGCCCACCCCCAGAAAGCCAGTTGTTAAACATTCACCATCACACAGCTACAGGAGGGGCAGCCCAGAGGGCCGCCAGCTTGGTTTGGGCTCCCCTAAAAGCAGACCCTGAGACAAGGATTTGCGAGCGAGTGGTTTATTAGGAAGGCGATCCCCGGCAATCCCAGCAATGAGACAGAAGGGAAGGCACTTATTTAAGGGGCATTATCAAGCCTTTTCACCACTGCGGACAACTGGGGTGCCATCCTCTTGGAGAAGGCCTCTGTCATCACACTGAGCAGCCAGGATGCAGGGATACCTACCCACCACCGCCCCATCATCCTTGGCTGGGCATGGTACCCTGGTACTCCCTGCCAGCTCTGTGCTTGGCCCCAGCCTGCTCTGAGAGAGCCAGGTATTCACAGCAATCAGTCCTCCTCAACTAGAGGGGAATGCCAAGGAGACCTGGGTGGGGCCTGACAGTGTTTGCTATAGGGAGCCCACCCAGACACCCCCAGACTCTAAATCCCCCAAGGGCAAAGACTCCATTATCCTTCTTTCCACGGAGGTCCCTGAGACTCTTTCAGGAAATCCACGAGATCAAAACTATTTTTATAATACTATTAAGACACGATTTGCCCTTTGCCCTCTCCTCTGATGAGTGCCTAGCAGAGTATTCCAGAGGATGTGTGATAGCACAATAGTTGAATGCAGAAGCAAAATATGAGAATCCAGCTGTTGTCTATTCAGCTAGACCTTAAGGAGATTTGCAAAAATGTGTAGTACTGACCCACTCACTAATTTTTTCTGTTATTTTGGAAAATACAATTATTTTTCTTAAAAAACATATTGTTGACATATAATGCACTCATTCTTAAAATTAATATGTAATACTTCACATTTTTTCAAAATTTTCATTTCTAACCTGGCAAACATTGATAGCTATAACCCATAGAGGCAAAACTTTTTTAGAGTCCTCAATTACTTCTTAAGAGTGTAAAGGGGTCCTGAGACCAAAACGTTTAAGGGAGTAGATTGCACACATGTTCTGGAGGCCAGGTAGAGAAAGTTCTCTGAGAAGAGTAAGGCTGGAGACTTTAAAAACAGCGCACATTTCTTGAGCATGCCAAAAATTGGTCCTGAACATACCATTATCTCTTGTTTTAATAGATAAGGAAACCGAGGCTCAAAGAGATCAAATGATTTGCTCAAGGCTAGAAGAGTTGGCTTGGGACCCAGGCAGGATATTCTGACCCCATAGGCCTCACGTTGCCCCACGTCCTTGAGGAATGCAAGTTGCCCTGCAGGAGACACAGTGACTCCATCCATGCTGGGCCCCCAGACCTCAAGGCAACGCAGCCCCAGGGCGCAGCTGCAGCAGAGCCAGGCTTTGTCATGGCAATATGCGACTTAACCCAAGGGTGCCATTCTGTATTTAAAAGAAAATACCCTGTTCCCACTACAAAGCTGTCTCAGAAGACGCTTTTTAAGCCAGTCAGTTTCCTGAACCCTATCCCTACTCCTTAACAAAGTCTCCGCGGGGTGCCCAGACTCATTCTGATCCAAAACCCGCCTTCACCACAAACGTGGGAAAGATGCCAACCACACAGGTAAACAGGGACATGCAAATCAACACAACCAGGAGCAATTTCCATCCCACAGGAGCTGGGCCAGGAGTACAGTAGGACAATGTCACCTGTGGGCCAGGTTGTGGGGAAACACGTATCTGCACACACTGCTGGGAGCGTAAGCTGGTGCCCCTCCTTCAGAGGCAGTGAAAAGTGAGATCTGCTGGTATCTGGAGCCAGCTAAGCTACACTTGTGCCAGCCCAGGAGGCACAAACAAGGACGTTCCCTGTAGCCTTGTTTGTGACAGTGAAAGCCTGGCCACAAATGGCCCTCAGGAAGCGAGGGGCTAAATCAACTGCGAAATCGCCCGGCTATGGGTTTTGAAACAGTTGGGATGAGGTAGATCCCTACGCACTAATACTCCGGGGACGCAGTAGTGGCTGCTCACCTGCGCGCCTCCCCAGAAAAGAGACTGGCTTTTTCCTCTTGGTCCCCTCCAGCCTGGGTTCGGGTCAAGAAAAAGTTCATTGTACAGTTAAAACCTACAGGGCCCATCATGGGAGCACAGCGCCTGTTGCAGGCTATGAATTAAAATGCTAATTACCCCGCGGTGACTTGTGATGCATTTCATATGTTAAATGTAAACACTTTAAAATGTGGGTTATTTTTTAATGTAACCCCACTCTCTCCCTTCCTCCCTCTCCACACGTGTGTGCAACCTCAAGACAATGCAAGTGTGCTGGGGGCCCCTCGCGGCCTCGGGGCCCAGGTCCCCGGTGAGGGACCTGCAGGCTCGCTTTCCTGCAGGTGCCCTCCAGGACCGGTGCAAGGACGGGGCGGCTTCCGGCCGTGCGGGTTGCTGCACCCGGTAGCCCGCACCCGACTGCCCCGAGGAGCCCGCGGCCCCAGCGCCTTCTCCGGCTTCTCCGCGCGGAGCGCGAGCCCTGAACCCAAAGAAGCGCCGGCAGCGTGCCGGGGCCACGCTGACAACAAGAGCTCGCTAAAGGCCTGTGTTTCTGGTTTCCAACCAAAATTAGACTTTCGGGGCTTCAAAGGGAAGTATGCCCCCAGCCCCCGCGCACGTGACCAGCCCACCAAACCCCTACTCAGCCCAGCCCCTTCCCAGCTGCGAGCACAAAGAAACCAACGAGGTAATCCGAGAACCCTCCACGGGTCTGATGGAACAAATTGCAAATGAATAGAAAGGAGACGTAGTGATCCTAATAAAAACAGGGCCCCAGTACCAAGCTAATTGTTTTACATTCTTTCTTTTGCTTAATCCTCACCGGAACCCCGCTGAGGTATTCGAATTCTAGTTTTAGAGAAGAGATCAGGAAATGGGAAATTTAGAGAGAGTAGCTGATCTGGGATTTGAACCCAGAACTCACTCCAAAGCCCTCCCTCTTAACTCTAAACCAAACTGAGGCAGCAACGCAGGGGAGTTACTGTAGAAAGTGACCCCTCTTTGCCTAGCCGGCAATAATTAGTATTGCTTTCTGTGGGGGGAAAAAACTGATTTATTGTTTTTAAAGGATATTTTTTCTGAAAGAGAAAAAGTTAAAGTCAGCATGATCCCACCACTCAGAAATGAAAAATGGGCACTAAGAATATAAACACAATATTAGCATAAAAGTGTATTTACTATAGAAAGCTTGCTATATGGTCTAGAAAATGCTTTGCTTCCCACCCCCCTCCATCCTCCAAATTGCCCTAAAACAGAGATTATTCTTAACCCCATGCGGAAACTGAGGTTTAGGGAATTAACTTACCCAAGGTCCTGCAGTTGGGAAGGAACAAAGCCAGGATTTGAACACAGCAGCCAGACTCTGGATCCTCTGCTTCCAACCCACGGTTTACTTTATATCCTACTTTGGGCCTAAATTATGAGCATTCTTCCATGCCCATCACATGTTCTTTGTAGCTGCTTGACAATATTTTGTATTTCTTAGTGAGCAAGGCTCAGCCAGACCAAGAAAAGGGTCTCTTGGCGTCACTTTGACATCCTCACATGTAGGATCCGCACACGTTGCACTTGAGTGTTTCTCACTCTAGGGTCCCTCAGCCTGCCCATGTTCCGGAACTGAAATTTCTAGGAGCAATGACAATTGTTTACTTTTGTAAATCATCTTAAGATTTTCCGTTTTAAAGATGAACTTTCCATATGAACATTTCACAATGGAAAGACACTGCAATAGAGTAAGACCTTAAATTTCTAAATTAGAATTTCTCAAACTAGGTTCTGGGGTGTTTTCTTTGGAATCTGAGAATGTATTTCTTTCTAATGAAAGTATTGCTCTGGTTGAATTAGCCTGTTTTCCTAAGAATCATCCAGTTTGTAGTTTTTCCCAAATGCTGTTTTTTGTGTGTAGTTGTTATTGTTTTTGGTATGATTATAAAAGTAAGACTAACTTTATGTAAAAAAAAATTAAAGCCAGACAATACAAAATGGTACAAAGAAGAAACCATGGGCACCAAAGAAAGGAGCACTCTTGGGGGGTGGGAGCGAGGGGGAGCCTCACTGGTCCCAGGAAAGGTCCACTGCTGCTGGCAGGACCAGCTGGAGGGACCAGCAACCCCAGCCCCTCACCCTCCAGGGCCAAGAGGCCCCGGAATTCCTCCTTACCAAAGGCCCATGTAAAGCTTACCAAGTTTGGTAAGTGCCAAAGACCATACACCGTTCACACATAACGCAGAAGCTGAAAACACTTCAGTTTCTGCTCGAGGCGGATTTTGTTTTCGGTTCTTTCTGCAGCCCTCCCTGGGCAGCAGCTGGGCATCCCTGTGTGCCCGTCCTCTCCCTGTCACACACAACTCAGAAAAGCCCCTTCCCTTCCAGGCACTGGGCTCCCTCAGTTGGCAGGACCTGAGCTGGGCCCCGTGGAGAGGCTGGCAGCACATTGTACTCTCGGTCCCTCAGGGCCCAGTCACCCAGCCAGTCCCTCCCCCCACACAGCCCGGAGGGACCTTCCTCTGGAGGCTCCGGCTCAGTCCTCCTTCCACAAAGCAGGGCTGGAGGAGTCACCAGGCCACTGCCCCCATGCGGCCGCATCTATTTTCCTCCCATACCACTGAAGGTCCAGGTAGAGACCCCGAGACCCTCAAGGCCCCACGGCCTGGGAAACCATCAGGCCAGTGGCCCCCGCCCCAGAGGGCTTCCCCTTCTCTCCGTTGGCGCACTTACTCAGCTGTCAGGCTGATCGGGTGTTCAGCTGTGGCAGCAGCAGCAGAAGCAGGCCTGTGAAGCAGTAGGCCTCCCTCCCTCCCAGGCTTCTAGAGGTTTCATGCCACTCTGGTTCCTTGGGCCCTGAGAGAACCCTGGACTTAGCTTCAGGGAATGTTTTCCCGTTGGCGACGTGAACTGATCTGATAGCATGCCACAGCCACCCCTGAAAAGCAGCCCTACAAACAGCCAGTTTCCCTGCAGGCCTTCCCCCAGGAAATACTTGGATCCATGCCACCCACGTGACTCTAAAGCAGGGGTTCTGAACCCTTATTGTTCCTCGGACCCCTTTGCCAATCAGGTGAAACTTTACTAAGTCCACACTATCCTGTGTATTATTTAATAAATACATCACACCCACACCAACACGTCCCCACAAGAATAATGTTTTTTTGAATTTCTTTTTTTTTATTTTTTATTTTATTTTATTTTATTTTTTAACTTTATTTTGTACATTTAATAATTGAAAACATAAACAATTAAAACCTAAAAAGTAAACACAGATGAATAAATATATACATTTCGGGAAGTGGCTGTGGCTCAATCGGTGGGGCTCCCGTTTACCATATGGGAGGCCCCGGGTTCGGTTCCCGGGGCCTCCTGGTGAAGGCAAGCCCGCCCGCACGGAGTGGTTGGCTGACCCAGCGAGCACAAGCAGCAGGGGGGGGATAAATGAATGAATAGATAAAATCTTTAAAAAATATATATATATATATATACATTTCTCAATTAAATGTAATGGATACATGTAAATTTTTTTTTAATCAAACAATATATTACACAATATATTTGATTCATAGTAATGCAATCATACAGTATTTGTCCTTCTGTGTCTGGCTTGCTTCACTCAACATAATGTCCTCCAGGTTCATCCATGTCATATGCTTTATGACTTCATTTCTTCTTTTTTTTTTTTTTTAACTTTATTTTGTACATTTAATAATTGAAAACATAAGCAATAAAAAACTAAAAAGTAAACACAGATGAATAAATATATACATTTCTCAATTAAATGTAATGAATACATGTAAATTTTTTTGTTGTTTTGTTTTTTGTTTTTTTGTTTTTTTGTGTGTGTGAATCAAACAATATATTACACAATATATTTGGTTCATATGCATTCATACAGTATTTGTCCTTTTGTGTCTGGCTTGCTTCACTCAACATAATGTCCTCCAGATTCATCCATGTTGCCATATGCTTTATGACTTCATTTCTTCTTACAGCTGCATAATATGCCATCGTGTGAATAGACCACAGTTTGTTTATCCATTCATCTGTTGATGGACACCTGGGTTGTTTCCAACTTTTGGCAATGGTGAATAATGTGGCTATGAACATCGGTGTGCAGATGTCTGTTCGTGTCACTGCTCTCAGTTCTTCTGGGTATATACCCAGTAGTGGTATTGCAGGGTCACGTGGCAAGTCTATATTCAACTTCTTTAGGAACTGCCATTGGGAAGCGGCTGTGGCTCAATCAGTGGGGCTCCCGTTTACCATATGGGAGGCCCCGGGTTCGGTTCCCGGGGCCTCCTGGTGAAGGCAGGCCCGCCCGCACGGTGTGGTTGGCTGACCCAGCGAGCACAAGCAGCAAGGGGGGGATAAATGAATAAATAAATAAATAAATCTTTAAAAAAAAAAAAAAAAAAAAAAAAAAAGGAACTGCCAAACAGTCCTCCATAGTGGTTGTACCATCCTGCATTCCCACCAACAGTGAACAAGTGTTCCTATCTCTCCACATGCTCTCCAACACTTGTAGTTCTCTGTCTTTTTAATAGTGGCCATTCTGATAGGTGTTTGAATTTCAATTCAAGCTCACAGCCCCCTGGTTAAGAACCCTTGCTCTCAAGGCAGCTGCTCCAAAGGGCCGCCAATCCAGTCCTCCTCACAGTGGAGGGAGCGATTCATATCAACAAATACTGCCACATGTTACGGTCTCCCTCGCAGGTACTGCAAACGTCCTGCTGTCCAGGTGCCCACATTAATCTCCAGGGGGACACCCACAGTAAACACAATAATAGAATGAGGTATGGAAACATATGCAAGGCCCCAAATTAGAAGAAAGAGATGAGTTCTTTCTTGGCGGTTCAGGCCCTGGTACCCTCATCTACAAACTGGGGACACCTACCTCAAAGAGTCATCAAGGAGGTGAAATGAGATTGTGTATGTGAAAGCACCTATCAAAATGCTTGACACATAGATGTTAGTTGAATCAGAATATATGACTACTAGAAAGTTCTTTCTTACACCCAAACACTCTGCTTTTCAAAGTGTGACCTTTTGGATCACACTTGGATTCCTAGACCCCATGCATAGTGCCCTGGGGACACATTCCCAGTTGTCTGTGCTCCTCTGTACCTACTCAGCCAGAATCTCTGCGGAAATAGCCCTGGATCCCGCATCCTTAGCAAGTTCCCTAAACAATTCTTGGGCATAGCAGAGTTTGAGAACCTCGGCTAAGATGGATAAAACACTGCTTCTGGGTAGGTTCAAATCCCAGCTCTGCCACTCACTTGAGAGTTCTGTGCTTTAGCTTCCTAGTTTTTTAAATGGGGATAATAATTATATTTGGGAAGATTAAATGAATCGATGCAAGTACATTAAGTAAAACAATGTACCCAACAAATGTTAACCACTCTTTTTCTCCTGCTAAATGTACCTGGCTCCTTCTGATAATCTAATACCATGCACCGTCCGGGAATAACTCAGGTGGAGCCTGTTGGGAGCAGGTCAGTTGGAGGCAGAGGAGGGGTTTGGTTTTGCTTCCTGCCCCTGTGAAATCATGTAATGACAGACTTGGCCACTGGATGGCAGCATCCACCTAGCGCATTTTTAAGAACCGCCGTCTTAAAAAGAAGCATCTTCCAGCAGCCATTGCGAAGGTGGGCTCCACAGTGCATGCCTAGCTGCCGCTGGGTTAGATGCTTTACTCTAGTATTTCATTTACATCCACCCGTCTCCAGGAAGGCCTTATTTAGTGAATAGATGTGTCTTAAAATAAAGGGAACTTTTGCTTCAAGAGCCCTCTTTTCCCATTGCCTTGAATTATAAAATGGGAAGTGTGTTCCTAAACCTGAACAGGTGCTCAGGGCCAGGCAGCTTTTTTTTTTAAGATTTATTCATTTATTTTACTTTTATCCATTTTAACCCCCTCTCCTTGCCCCCCCGCCCCCCCCGTTTTTGCTGTTTTGTGTCCATCCGCTGGGCAATTCTCTGTGTTCCATTTCCTGCCCTCTCTTCTCATCCTTCTCCTCCTGTCTTCACCGGGATTCAATCCTGGGAAATTCCGATGTGGAGGAGAGGCATTCTGCCACCTACACCACCTTATTTCCTGGTTTTTCAATGCGTCTCGTCTTGGCTCTCCCTTGTTACATCATCATTTTGCTGTGTGGCTCAGCGGGGCCTGACGGCACGCCTTCTACATTTTTTTCTTTTATTTTACTGGGAGGTCCCGGGGATCGAACCCAGGTCCCTCCATATGGGAGATGGACACCCAACCACCCAAGCCACATCTGTTCCCCCGCTACCCCAGGCAGCTTTGTGACCCCTCCAGTGCTTGGCATTAGACTCCCCACATCTCCTGGGAATTTTCTTCCCACAGGCACATTAGAAACTCCCTATTTTCCCATACTGTCAGCTATTGGCTGCACACGAAAGGACATGGAAGCAGCTGAGGAGAGGTGACAGCCCCTTTCCTGGACACTGTGTACAACTGACACATATCTTGGTCACCAGGTGTTAAATGCCAAGCTCCCTTCTCAGCACAACCTCAGGATAGTTTCCTCCAACCAGTGGGCCCACGTGTCCTAGCATTGTTTGAGGACCAGGCACGGGGCTCCTCCAGAGCTTCTGGACAGGGGGCTTGAGCCGCCAGTAAGTTGCTTTCCCCAAGCACGTCCTCAAGAATGGCCTGTGCCTTAGTTTGGGACACCCCCAACGCATCCCCTAGACAAGGATTCCAGTGGTTTATGTGGGAGGTGGAGGGCGTGGTAACAGGGGAGTGGAGAAGTGAGGCAGGACACAGCAGGGAGCTAGTAAAGGGTGCACCGTGAGCTCAGCCTCCACAGTGGGCAGCTGGACTTAATCCTGCGGCAAATGCAGAGGATCAGCCCAAAACACCTGCTCAGAATCATCCCACCCAAGGGCTGAGGGCACTGGCGTATTCACACCAACCCCTGAGAGCTGAGAACTGCTCTTAGAGACTATTTCCTCAGTAATCTGCCCCAGCTTCAAGCAGAGTGGCCTTCTGTGGTTCTGGGGGAACAAAGAAAAAGCCCCCAGGCACAGATGCAGGCACTGCCTGGAGGAAGTTTGCTGGAACACAGTGACAGTTCAGAAGAGTGTGAGCCGGGCAGTGACAGATGCTGCGCCAGGGAGCCTTCACCTCTGACTCAGGTGCTGGCTGCCCACAGCCCCAGCACCAATTCCCCTTTCCTCCAGCAACAGCCCCTGACTTCAGGTGGGAAGCCACTCACGACCAGTCACGGACACCCATCACGCTTGCTGACGACCAGCATCCGCATCTGGGGTTGCCCACTCCTTACGGGAGTTTTGGTGGACAGCAGAGTCCTGATACAAGGGAACAGATGTGGCTCAAGCAATTGGGCGCCCGCCTCCCACGTGGGAGGCCACAGGTTTGGTTCCCAGTGTCTCCTAAAGAAGATGAGCAGATGCCACAACCAGCAAGGAGCGGGAGTGGCTCAAGCTGTTGGGCACTCACCTCCTGCATGCGAGGTCCCTGGTTCAGTTCCCGGAGCAAATCCCATTGCCCTGGCCCAGCCACCATGTTGCCCATGTCCAGAGAACAGCGTTCTGTTTTCAAGAGTCTGTCTGCCAGACTTGAAATTGCAGGGCAGTGAGGCTGGAGCTGCTGGCAGCCATTTTACAGGCTTGGAGTGAGAGCCTGTTTAACAGTGCAGCCAATCTAGAGAAGCGAGATCTGCTGGTATTGTATGAGCCCCTGTCTCACACACCTGGGGAGCCAGCATTACCTCTGGATTCTTCAGTTACTCAGGCCAGTAAATTTTCCCTCTGGCTTTACCAGTTTTGGTTGAGTTTTGTTCAAACTAATGCACAACCTAATAATTACTGAGCATCTCCCATAAATGACACTGGGTTGGGAACAATCACCAGTTATCACATTTAATTATCTCATGTTGATTGGGTCTGAAACCAAACTCTCCCACTGCATCCTCTCTCTCTCTCTTCTATCCCAAACTTGACTGTTCTAGACAGAGCATTGGACTATGAGTCAGGAGACCTGGGTCTTACCCCAAACCTACCCCTGTGACCAAGGATGAGGCAAGACCAGAGCCTTTGGTCTTCTTCTCTATCAAATATAAAGGTCAGACTCCATGACCTTCCATGAACATTCTTCTTCTTCATCTCCCATATTTAGTCAGTCACTGGGGACCATTTTGTTTCCTTAGATCTCTAACCAATTCCTTCTGCATTCCCCACTGCCATTACTTTAATTACCCTGGAATATAAAATATAAAAACAGGGAGCAGATGTGGCTCAAGTGGTTGAGCTCCTGCCTCCCACATGGGAGATCCTGGGTTCGGTTTCTGGTGCCTCCTGAAAAAACAGAACCAAACAACAAGCAAAACAAATGGGAAAAAAAAAAAAAAAAAAAAAAAACTCAGGGAAGTTAATGTGGCTCAGTGGTTGAGCACTGGCTTCCCACATACAAGGTCCTGGGTTCAATTCCAGACCCTTGGTACCTCAAGGGGGGGTGGCGGCGCTCCTCCTTTTCTTCCATTTTGCTTAGCTGTCAAATGATCTTTAAATGTTCCTTTCACCATGGGGTCCAAATTTCTGAACTAGAAAGAATCTTGCAGTGATTAGAGCCTGGGAAATCCCCTCCAGAATTCTGGAAGGGCTAAGGGACAACTCCTTTAATTCTGAATTACTAAAGTAAGCCCCAAAAGAAACTCAACCTTGATTTTCTCAGACAACTTAGTCTTATTGGTCACGTTGCCCCCATCCCTCCCACCCCCTTTTAAGGACCTTTGGCTCCACGTAACCAAAACCCACTTGAGCCACCTTGATTAGAAAAGGGGAATGTGACGTGAGGTGCAGGGATGTGATTCATCTCACAGGTTTGGGCTGAAGTGTGGCTGAGCCAGGACCATCTGCCTCTTCCCTGCTGTCTCTTGCTTCATTCTTCTCTATTTTAAAGACCAGCTTTCTCTGCTTTCTGTCCACACTGACAAAAAATGTGGACACCAACAACGTCTGATTTCCAAGTTACTGGTCCAGACCAAGAGCATATAAGCTCTTTTAAGCTTCTTCGCCACCTCCTTGGCTCACAGTACGTTTTTTTTTTTTTTTTTTTTTTTACCAGGAGGTCCCGGGGATCGAACCCAAGTCCCTCCATATGGGAGACGGACGTCCAACCAGTTCAGCCATATCCGCCCCCTCACAGTACGTTTAAAACCTCAGTCTCTTTTCCATATGATCTGGCTGCATCCTCCCACCTGATATGTATATGGATTTTCTTAGACCCAGTTTATTAGATTCCTAGGCCTGCCATAATAAAATACCACAAACTGGGTAGCCTCTCATAGTTCTGGAGGCTAGAAATCCAAAATCAAGTTGATGACAAGGTTGTTTCCTTCTGGAGACTCTGAGAGAAAATCTGTTCCATGCCTCTCTCCTAGCTTCTGGTGGTTGCTGGAAATCCTTGGCATTCTCTGGCTTGTAGATGCATCTCTGTCTCTCTCTCTCTCTCTCTTTCTCTGTCATCACACGGTATTTCCTTGAGTATCTCTGCGTTTTCACATGGCATTGCCTAATCCAGTATGACTTCATCTTAACTTGATGGCATCTGCAAATACCCTATTTCCAAAGAAGGTCACATTTACAAGTACCTAGGGTTAGGACTTCAACCTTCAACATATCTTTTTGAGGGACGTAATTCAAACCACAACAGCCAGTTTCATAGTTTTACATTCATCCCTATGACATATAATCTTATAAGATTACCCCCATCATTGTTGCCTGTTGAGATCCTTTTAGATCCTAATTCTCTCATTTACCTTACTGACTTCATAACAACTGTAGATTTGATGAGTCCAGGTCATTAGGAAAAAGTATGAAAAAGACAGGACCAACAATTGGTCCTTACAGCACGTAGAAACTTCCCTGCATGTTTTGTCAGATGGAGAAGTAAATAAATAAAAGAAATCTTAAAAAAAAAAAAAAAAAAAAAAGATTGAATAGAAGATGCTAGAGGAGGCAATTAGCAAGTACATGTTAAAATAATCCAGGAAAGAATGGATGTTTTATATCGCTTTTGTATCTCTTAGCTAGCTGAATTACAGAGAATAAGTTTAGAATGAATCTTTCATTTCCTTTCCCATCAAAAGTAGAATCCAGAAGATTTTGAGTTGACAGGTAAATCCACTTGGTAGACCATATACTGACTCTAAGACACATGTTGTGGATTGTATTGTGCTCCGGGGGGGGCCCCCCCCCCCGCCAAAGATATGTTCAAGCCCCATATGTGACCATATTTGGAAGTAGGATCTTTGAAGATGTTATTAGTTAAGAGGAGGCCAAACTGGATTAGGGTGGGCCCTAGTCCAATATGATTGGTTTCCTTATGAGGAGAGGAAATTTGGACACAAATAGACAGAGAGAGGCCATGGGACAGAAATTGAGTTATGCCACAAGCCAAGGAATACCGTGGATTGCCAGCCACCCACCAAAAGCCAGGGGAGAGGGATGGAACAGATTTTCCCTTCAAGACAGGGATTCTTAACCTTTTTTGTTCCACGGACCCCTTTGCCAGTCAGGTGAAAACCATGGACCCCTTCTCAGAACGTAGCGGCAGATAGTTTCATGACACTCAACTAGCGTTGAGTCTAACAGCTACTGTATTTCGAAGTATGGCTGAGCATAAGTAATTTTTCAAGATATGCAACAACTGTAATGTGATATGAAATGAATACTACTGTAATTTATCGCATACATTCATAAGTGAAGGAAATGTTAGATTTCAGTTAAAGGTCAGAGAAAATAAAAATAATTTGATTTTTTTCAATTCAAGCTCGTGGACCCCTGGTTAAGAACCCCCGCTTTTAGAGGAAGCATGGCCTTGTTGACACCTTGATTTTGGACTTCTAGCCTCCAGAACTGTGAGACAGTAAATTTCTATTGCTTAAGCCAACTCGTCTGTGGTATTTCATTCCATCAATAACTAAGACACCATCAGGTTTGCAAGATGCTCCATTATTGTATGAGCCATGGGCAGGGGGTGGCGAGGGAAGTGTTACCAATTAAACTGACACAATGCTTCCTTATTATTCAGAATTGTATTATGTAATATATTTTGTGTACTTTATTATGCATTTATTGAAAGAGCTTTTATTTAGATATTTCATCATCTATCACACTTGTGCATAGATAAAAAGGAAGTTACAAGCAAAACAAATTTTCTAAAATCCCATCAAATATTTGTTGCCGTTTTTAAGCACCTGTTTCTCCACACACCATTGTCTTCTGTGTCATCAAGAGCATTGATAATGCCACATTTTGGGGAAGTGTTCCACCATGACCTCCAGGATTTTTTTTCTGTGTGCCTTTACCCGATCTGCAAGTTATAATGCCGGTGCTTTATCTCACCAAAGGTGTTAACAGAAGTTTCTCAGAATACAGCCAAGACTCACATTCCTGTCCCAAATGGGCAGGCAATGACAACTAAGTCATGACTGCCACCTAGCCAACAGCAATTGGAAGACACCATTAATTCTAAAATGAGATTGATTGTGTAAGATGCAAACTGATTTCAGAGATGTTAAAATGTAAGAATTGATAGATTGAGGTAGGTAAATTACGGTTGGGGTACCTGTCCAACTGAGTCATGAGTAATGGCCCCCAGCCTTATTCACAGATAGGCATTACTGGATCAGACCAGACGGCACTGGGCTAAATTGAGGTTATGAAATTCTTTCCTGGATATTTGGGATTGGGACCGGCTTCTTGTACAGAGGAAATGTAAATGCTGGGGTATTGCCGGGCCAGCTCCTATCACCATAGGGAGCAGAGTGAGCTGGGCTGCAGGGATAGGAGTGAAGCTGACATACCGGGAGGGCCAAGGGAAGACGGAGAGAAAGCAGGCTCTCGGCTCCCCAGGGGCTTTCCAGGTCTCCTGGCTGGTCCTACCAGGTGCTGGGCTCCCGTTTCAGAGACATCCTTGAGCCTTATGATCATATCCCTCTTTGTCTTGGCGAGTTGGCAAAGGGCCCAACTGTACAGATTTCTGTGTTTGCTCAGGTCTTAACTGGATTACAGACAGTAGCTTCTACACCGTCCTTGGGGCTTTGAAAGACTTGAAATGGGGTCACTGATGGTCACTAAGTGACTTCTAGAGCATTTGTTTAGCTGAAGGACTCTCTCGGGCAGTGTTTTTGAGTGTCCTGTAAATCTTGAGCCCATGGAGCCTCGATATATGCTTCCAGCTTTCTCTTCCGGGCTTTCCAGTGCCAGGTGCTGAAAGGGGCCAGTGGTTACCTGTCTGGTGCTATCCTCCAGGACACTGCACAGAGATGAAGCTCCAATCACCTGGAGAGAGAGCTCTTCGGGGTTTCCCACACCCATGTAACAGCGTGGTTTCCTCTATTCTGTCCCTTGCGAATTTGGCCTAGGCTGGGGGCAGCCTGTGCCTTGCAGACCTCCAAATGAGGTTCTGGGATGAAACCCACAACTTTCAGCCCCTCAGCTCAGTGCCACTATCCAGCCCACCCACCTCTCTCTGGGCCCATTTTGGTCCCTTTGGGGTTTCAGAGCTTTGTAGCTCCCATTCCCTTCCTCTGTGGGCTGGCTTTTTTGGTGGTAGGGGTGCTGGTCCAGCAGGTAAGGGCAGCCTTCTGAGGGTCAACATTGCAAACTCAGGTCTCTGAAGTAGGGGCAGATTCTCCAAAGGCTCGTGCCTATAATCTGGGTCACTGCTGTCAGGGAGGCAGCCAGGCTTCCCAGATGTCAGAAGTTCCTTCTGGAGGCTCTAGGGACAATCTCTTTCCTTGCCTTTTCCAGCTTCTAGAGGCTGCCCACATTCCTTGGCTCATGGCCCCGTATCACTCTGACCTCTTTTTTCCATCGTCACATTTCCCTCTGATTTTGACACTCCTGCCTACCTCTTAAGAGCTTTGTAATTACATTGGACCCATTTTATAATCCAGGATAATCTCCCCATCTCAAGATCGTTACCTTAGCCACATCTGCAAAGACCCCTTTGCTATATAAGGTAACATTTACAGGTTCCAGGAATTAGGACATGGACACCTTGGGGGTACTGTTATTTGGCCTACCACAGGGCCCAAAGACTGGAAAAGGGCTCCTGTTAACAGTGTTTTTCTAGTCAGGTCTTTTCCTCTGAGAATATTCAAAACAGCAAACAATAAAGCACAGGTGATTTTTTTTTTTTAAATTGTAGTAACAATACTCACTAACCATTTATTAAATGCTTGTTATATGCTGGACACAAGAGGAAGACAGTATTGACCCCATTTAGGGAGGTAATATGCTTAAGCTGATAAGTGGCAGAGCAGCCCTGAATCGACGTGCATTTCCCTAACCAGGCACTGCTCTTGCAAGAGGTCCTTGCAAGAGGTCCTATCTCTTCCCTCAGTGAGAGTAAGGCAGGCTCTGGGCTAGGACTTTGGGGCCTCAGACTCAGCATTCCTGAGACGGGCCTGGCCTGATACTTGGAATAGTCATTAGGATTTTGCCAAGGGGTTGACTGGCCAGAGTGAGCTGTTTTCATAGATTGGCCTTTGTGAGGCTATCAATAAAGTAAAGTCATGGAATGAATTCAATCAACTGGGAAAGGAACAATTAACTACCACCCAATCGTCAAAGTAAATTGGAATAGTTTAGGATAAAAATTGGGCAAGGGTGAAACCCGAAAGATGTCCCAGAGGTCGTGACAGTGGGCTGTGAAACAAATGCCAGGTGAAAGGCTTGGACTTGGGGATCCTGGTGACATGCAGACAGAGCCCAACTATGAGAGACAATGCTGTGAGCTCACCTGTCCTTGGGTAAAACCACCTTGGAAGTGTGTAAGTGCGTTATCCTGTATCCTGGTCTAGAATCTCCAAGTGATACATACCACAGTTCTGGAATTTTGACACCCCCCCCCCAAAAGCACTTTAAACCTTCTTTTGAAGGTACAGCAGTAAGTAAACAGATAAAGTAGCTCAAACACTTTGGTGTCATTCAGCACTTTTACACCCATCATGATAACCTGTGGACTAGTTTAAGGTGTTTGAACCCATTAGAATATCTGGCATATACTAGCTTTGTGATTTTTGTTTTTTTTAAGGAGGTAGGGGGTAATGAACCCAGGACTTCGTACATGGGAAGCAGGCACTCAACCACTGAGCTACATCTGCTCCCCAATGAGAGTTGGTTTTCAACTGCTTTATGCTAAGCAAGATTTTGTAACTTTGATTCAGATCTGCCTAGGTCAGGAATTCAATGCCCTTGAGAGAATTAACTTTACTGAAATTTGTAAATATGGTTTAAAATGTTTAAAGGAATTTAATAAGGAGTTAATTGTTTTGAGAAATTTAACCTATTTGATGTATGAATGATTACATATTAAACAAGCATTTTTATTTTTTTTACAGAAAAAGTTACATTATCAATATAACAAGATATATATGATGACCTTTAAGGTTTAAGAAGTAGGTTTTAAAATTTTACCTCTTGAACAGGTTAAAAATTAATTAACTATAGTCATTTGCACACATACAAAAGCCTTGAGGTTGTAGAATAACTTAGTGGACATACCTTTTGTTCAAATGCCTCTTACACATTGAAAAACAGTATACACTGATAAGGAGGCTGACTGATAATACATCTGGAAACTGAGGCATGTTAAAGTGCTTGCGTGGGTTTAAGGACCTTTCTGGTTGGAACATTCTCTGCTCTCCTGCCCTCTAAGACCACTTTGCCCTAGACATGCATGTAAACAGCTAAAACAAGATTCTTTATTATCAGCCTCTTTCAAGACTTTGACCCCCTGGAGACCAGGCTTTGGCCTGGCTGCAAGGTGTTTCCTGCCAGGGAGCTTCAGCCACAGCAGGCCATCATTGAACACTGACTTTACTTTTACTAAAAATCTAAGGAATGTTTCCCAAAGCAAATTCCATCCTCTCTGGACCCTCTTCCCCAGCGCATCCGGGGTCCCAGAAACTCACTGAACTAATTCCTAAACAAAGAGAGCCTCACAATCAAAGTCATGTTTGGCCCCAGCTCAGTAGGTTCGTTTAGTCTTAGTTCCCTTAATTAAGGAGACATATCACATTAAGGAATCTCCCAACTTTAAGAGATCCTTCAACTAAATCCCTTGAAATTTAAAATAAGATTGGCCACAGCTAATATGTATATGTACCAATATTCAATGAACTGCATGGCTTCACAACAACACTATTATTCCCATTCACCAGAGAAGGAAACTGCAGTACACTCTTTATCCATCTTGGAAATGGCAGTCATGGATTTGAACTCTGGCAGTCTGACTCCACAGACCCAAGTCCCTGCAACTGCTACACCAAACTGTTTAATTCCTAGACACAGCCATAACAGACCTATGGCTTCAGTTGCTAAATTGCATTTCTGCAGCACACTGTGCTGTAAATAAATCTTCATTGCCCTGCACTTTTGAGCACATGAGAAGAAAGAATAGAAGTATACAAATCACCCGGGGATCTAGGGTGTTGCATGAGATTCTGCATTTCCAGTAAGCCCCCAGGTGACGCTGGACATAGCAGCGGGTGAGATGACTTTGACACAGACAACTGAATCTGTCTCCTGTGGCAAAAGAAAGGGGGGAGGGTGGGGGCAGGGAGTTAAGGGCATGCAGATGTCACAGAGCTGTTTGCTACTGCGGATGGGAAACAAATGAAAATGGGGCAACCACCTTTTCCTTTTAAAAATGAAAGTGAAGTTTAAGAAGTTTGCACCAGGGTCAAAAACCTGTTTGCACAGGGTACAGTGCCCCATACCATCCTTGACCGCAAACACATTTCTGGAAAACTGCAAGTGAGGAACAAGAGCTGTCACAGGAGCATCCTTGTTTTAATGTGGTTCGTGCCAAGCAGTATCTCCAAACTCTCCAAGTTTGTCCTTACCATTTTTAAAAGGCAATATTAAAAAAAAAAAAAAAAAAAGTGTGTGCTGATAAGAGGCTAAAATGAAGACAAGCCACATAAATTCTCTTCCTTAAAAAACAGCCATTTCAAAAGATTTTCTTTAATATCATAAAATATTCTCATGGACAAGTGAGCTAGCAAACACACATGCACCAATGTGCCTTTTGACAAGATTACCCCCTACCCCCACCCCCCACTCCCACGCCAAGGCGGACATGAGATTGGAGAAACGAATACAGCAGATGGAACAGATAAAGAAATTAAAAATAAAAACAAAAAATCAATAAAAAGGATGGACTATAACATTGTGCTTGGTTATTTTCCTATGCCACAACAAAACAGAACACTTCGGTGCAAACAGTTATATTTTCCTCTTTTCCACGTAAGTCTGGTGGAGAAAAAAATACCTTTTCTATAATAAAATATGTGGTTTTTTGATTTTTTACTTTTTTTTTTTAGCGTAACTTTTTTTTTTAACCTTTTTTGCAGAAAATAA
Source organism: Tolypeutes matacus (assembly GCA_026826555.1). Classification (NCBI taxonomy): domain Eukaryota; kingdom Metazoa; phylum Chordata; class Mammalia; order Cingulata; family Chlamyphoridae; genus Tolypeutes; species Tolypeutes matacus. Next base: position 1,537,153 of record JAKSZT010054193.1, on the reverse strand, counting down.
TTTTATAAACTGTCACTTCGCGGGCAGGGAGGCTCGAGGCCACGTGAGCCCCAGCTCGCCCCGGGCAGGCTTGAGAGCGGAAACCACACCCGGGCGGGAGGTGGGGAGCGGATACAGCGGAGGCGCAGGGCGGGGCTCGCACGGCGTACAGGGGGCGAGGGCGGCAGGACTGGGCGGGGCTGGGCGGGTTAGAGGTCACTCTCGCCGTACAGCGCCGTGGAGAATGACATGTAGTCCAGAGCACCGGGCACGGCGTCGGGGCCGCTGTAGGGGGCCATCCGCGCGATGCAGTACTGAGCCTGGTCCGGCGGCAGCTCACGGCGCAGCTCGTCCACCGTGATGTAGTTCTGTGGGGAGAGCGCACCATCAGGCAGGCCACAAAGAGATGCGGCCGCCATCTTCGGCGGCCGTAAAGCGGCAAGGCCGCAAAACGTACTTACGACATTACGTACTGTCCTCATTTTGGGGGCTATTTTTTTGGTTACTTTTTTTGGATTCGATATATTTTTAATAATCTCATGTTTCCCACCCTAATACCTCCTTTAACCTTCTTCTGGGGCAGTTTAACGTGCTAATTATACCTATAATCTGGTGTATCATACATATCTTGGAGCAACTTTAGCAGGTGTTCCTGTGACACCCATAGATTTCTATGGGACCCCGCACTCACTCAAATGGTCTCTCTGGAAGCCTTGGTCAGACAGTCTAATTTTAATGAGCCTTTCAGCAGAATCCAATAAGCATCCGGGTTTGGGCATCACTGCCATAAACAGCATCCAAAGTCTGGCTGGGCCATCTTAACCGTAGTTGCAAACGGCCTTGCCTGGATCTCCACATTTCCCCGCGCCACCCCCAGCCCCTCGGGCTTGCCCGGGACAGGTCTACTTGGAAGCTGCTTCGTTTAGGAACTCCAGGCGCCTACTCTCTGCCAGAGTCTTATAGGGCCCAGTTTGAAGGAGGGGAGGCTGCCTTCTGTCACTCTAAAAGTCAGAGAACAGTCCCCTTTCTGGGCTTCAGGTACCTCCTTTGCAAAATGAGTCACTTCAACTAGATGATTTAAAAGGATCCTTCCAGCTCAAAGATCCTAAGACTCTAATGAGGGCGTTCTTGTACTTAGACCTTTGAGAACCTCTTTGTAGGTTCAGTCTTTATGCCTTTGTGAATTAAGACATTTTGGAAATTATACTCCCAATTGGCACTTACTTGCTATTTAATACCTGAATCTTTTCAGTTCTGAGGGAAGGAGACATAGGATGATCCTGTGAATTTTTCATAAAGAAAGACCAGTCCCAGAGTCCCCTGTCCCCAGAGTCCCCAGTTTTCTCTGGATGCTCCTGGAGGCTTTTCTGTAATATTAGAGGGATCCATGGCTCCTGTGAATCCCTTTAGATCCCTAGGCTAGAGATGGTGGTGGCTTTGTGTGACATCCAGGTCCAACAATGATCAGCTCAGATGCCAAGGGCTGGACGGGGCCTCCGGCTTCTATAGAGACAGCCCCTCTGCATCCCTCCCACCTTTTCACTGGCAAGCAGGGCATTGCAGGGTACTTGGGAGATTTGGAAACCCAAAGCTAATTGCTGCTCAGGGTAGAAAAATGAGACATGCCTCCCTCCTGCTTTCCCAGTCCCTCATCCTGCTGCCCACCTACATCCCATCCCAGTGCTAGAGAATGATGTAAGGGTGAAGTCCAAGGATTTCTCAGATGGCCCCCCTGGCTCCCAATCACACAGCCGTCCCCGCAATACCCACCTCCTCCACCCGTCATTGCATCGCTAGATACTTCCTGAATGAGTCCCTCACTGACATACAGTACCCTTGGCAGAAAATGCTCTTAAACTAATACTGTGTCCTAACACCTTAGCTGACCCAAGCATTATAGAAATAGGTCAAGGGGGCCAGTGAGTAGAGGTGAAATGGGACCTAAGAAGAAAGAAGGGTTGGGGTGCTCTTGTCCACTTCCGCCCTCTGCCACCCCAGCATGGTGCCCGCACCGTCGCAGAAGCAGACCCACCTTATCCCCAGCCAGGATCTTGAAGGAAGCCATGACCTGATCCGCTGTATCTGTGTCAGCCGTCTCGCGGGACATAAAGTCGATGAAGGCCTGGAATGTCACTACCCCCAGACGGTTGGGATCCACGATGCTCATGATGCGGGCAAATTCTGCCTCTCCCTGGAGAGAAGAGCCAGCCCCAGAACTTGTCATCCTCTCACCCCATGGCCTGCTGGGAATATCCCATGCAGACCTGAAGCCCCTGGGGGTTCAGAGTAGCCTGTGGCTGGAAGAAGAGGGCACAATGGCTCCCTGACCTAACCTCGGTTGTCCTGACAGTGTAATGACACAACACACAACAGTGAAGACTCAGCTTAGGGATTCCCACCCACTACAGATGCCTGGGTTCTCCTTGGAGCCACTATAAATAATCACCACAGCTAATGCCTCCATAGCATATACTATATGCCAGGCACCATTCCAAGTGCTTTATATATTTTAACTTAAATTCATTTAATCCTCAGCAGAACTATCTGAGGTAGACATCTTACTCCTTCCATTTTACAGAAGAGAAAGCTGAGGCCCAGACAGGTTAAATGACTTGCCCAAGGTCACACTGGCAGTAAGTGGTTGAGCTGGGATTTGAACTCGGGCAATCTGCCTCTAGCATTCGTACTCTCACCACCACCATACTGTATTTTCTATGTGCCAGGTTTTTGCTTGGCATTTTACATCAATTCCTTCATTTAACCCTGACTATAAGTCTTCTGGGGTTTCCTTCACCTCAGCTGAGGCCATAAGCTGGTGATGGCAGAGCTGGGATTTAAACCTGGGTCTCATTTCCTCTTGCACCTGTGCCCTTGCCTCTGGGCTGGGCAGCCCGCACACTCTGGACTTGTACCATGGCCCAGGAGTTACCTGACTGCTCAGCCAAGCCCCCTGCCCTGCTCAGAAGGCCTGGGCCTGCAGGGAAGGAGGGCAGTCCGAGAAGTCTGGGGAGTTGTCCAGGCCTGGGGCAATGGCAGAGGGGTGCAGGCCTGGCTAGAGCCTCAGGAGAGATTAGGCAGAGCTAACCCCCAACCCAGAATGCCCAAAACACCAGTTCTTCCCACCAGCCTCGGGGTCAGCCCAGCCCTTCACAGTGGGAGTGAAAAAGCCTGTTTCCATAGTAAGTACCAGAAGACAAACTGGCACAGAAATTGAGGGAGAAAGCCAGGCCACCGGGACCCACAAAGACCCCCTGGCCAGGTGCCATCTTTCCCAAGGACTCGAGGCCTCTCGGAGGAGGGCAACACGAGGGTCTCCAGCCTGCCACTGCCAGGGCTTGGCCTCTCCGGCTGGCTGGCCGCTTGTCACGAGGGCAGGCTGTGGCCCAGCAGAGAGGGTGGGGTTTACATTACCATGTTGTAACCCATGGAGATAAGGCAGGCGCGGAAATCATCCGTGTCCATCATGCCTGTCTTCTTCTGTGGGGGTGGGGTTGGGGGCAGTGGCACCAAGACACGAAGAGGATCAGAAAGGTGGGAAGAGGAGGGGCCAGCCCAGGGCCAGGAATTCGGGGCAGACAGCAGGAGGCAGGACGAGGTTCATTGTTTGGGGGTCAGGAAGGGGAGAGGACATAGAAGAAGTAGATGCAAATACGTATCCGAGGAAAATGTCCACAGGAAGGAGGAGGACAGCAGGGAGATGCAAAAATCCGTCCAGAGATGGAGAGCGGCAAGGAGAGAGGAACGCGGGCACCGAGGAGGTCCCACGACAGACAACCGAGGGCGGAGTTCAGAGGTCGGAGCAGTGGGAGGAGGAGCCCAGCACGGGGCAGGCAAGGACAGCAGGAGAGGACGAGGCCCGCAGCCCATGGGAAAGGGGGGACAGGGAGAGCCAGACAGAGAGAGAAGAGAAAAAAGGAGAAACACGCATTATTTCTCGCCCCGGATGCCACCCCTGAGCGTGCTCCATGCAGGAGTCGAGTACCTGGGGGTCGTTGCCAATATCATAACCCAAGCTGATGAGGCAGGCTTTGAACTCCTCGGGGCCCAGCGTGCCGGAGTGATCCTGGGGCCGCGGTGCGCCAGGCAGCGAGCCATGCGGTGCCGGGGAGGTAGAGGCCGTGAGGGGAGGGGAGTGGGCCATGCCCCAGGCGGAGGGTGGCGGGTGTGGGGAGACACGTGGACAGTCATGCGGATGGGGAGGGTGGAGGGCGGAAGGGTGGGGAGGAGGGGAAATAAAAGTGCACACGGTTAGACACACGACGAGGTTCCCGAGGGTGTCCTCTCCCCGGCACACACAGCCCTGCTCTGGGAAGCAGGGCCAGAGGGGAGCACGGTGAGCCAGGAAGGTGAGAAGCTCCCCGAGAAGTGCCCCAGCCACCCTCCAGTCCCAACACCCCGACCTTGGTTTCCTTGAAGGCTGCACAAATCCCCCATCCCCACCCCCAGTGCCTGGAGGGCAGTGAAGCAGACAGGGGTGGTGGGCAGCCCCTGACCCCATGCTTCCACCCCTCCTGGTCGCCCCCCACCCCCAGGGTCCTGGGAGGGTACAGGCCACCTAAGACCCAGCCTGTCCCGGAGCTGGGATGAGAACCGGGACGGACAATCTTGACATCCCTAGGATGAGGCCTCAAGGGGGCAAGGGGGAGCATCTCCTGCTCCTCTGTCCACTTCCACGGCCCCCAAGAGGCAGAGGCGAGGGACATCCCCAAGGCCAGTGGGCAGCAAGCTTTCCCTCGAGGCTCTGGTAGCCTTACTCCCGAGGGTTGATTCCTCAGGGTAGGAGAGCAAGGGTCAGAGGTCAAAGGCCCTCTCTCTGCCCACAACATGAGAACTCCCTCCGGGGAAGGCAGGGAAGCTTGTGACACAACAGGACAGGCTTTCCAAGGACGGCTTCATGAGTTGCAGGGAGTAAGGGCAGGCTGCGGGCAGGTCCTCCCTCTCACTCCGCCGCCTCCTCACTTACCCAGGAAGCGGCCTTGGCATGGCAGTCCCAGCCCTGAGCACCATCCCTTCAGGGGCAGGCCCCTCCAGCACCCTGGGGCCGGGGACTGCTCAAAGCAAGCACGGAGGAGGGACCCTCACCCGGTCAAAGTGGTTGAAGGAGGCCCGGAACTCATTCATCTGCTCCTGGCTGATGCCCTTGGCATCCCGGGTCAGGATCTGGTTCTCCACCTCGTTGATGGTTCTGGCGATGGTGGTGAGAAGCTGCTCCCAGCCTACGCGGATGTGCTGGGGTTGGGTGATGAGCCTGTTAGCACACGGGACCCAGGCCTGGGCCCTGGGCTGCCCCTGCCCACCTCTCCCACCCCTTCTGTCTGGATTCACAGGATCCCCAGAGGGAAGGGGAACCAGGGTGAGTCAGCCTTCCAGGTGGGGCAGGGCCACTGCCTAGGACAGCAAAGAGACCGGGGACATGGGTGGGGGTCAGGGCAGGAAGGAGGCAGATTTGGTAGTGGGAAAGATGAAAAGACACAACAGTGGGTGAGTTCCTGAACACTTAACCCCCTCCACACACACACCCCTTCATGGTCAAAACAAGTAGTCATTTTAGAAAGCAGTGCCTAAACCAGTGTTTGGAAACCATCAGCATGGCCAGGAGTGCTTGTTAAAATTTTAGATTTCTGAACCCCATCCCAGACCCAGTGAATCAGAAGGGTTGGAAATTCGCCTTCTCATCAAGCTCCTCAGGAAATTCAGAAAGGCACTGAAGGCTGAAGACCCAGAGTCTGAGGGTGGGGAGATAAGTGAGCAGTCCCTTCACTCCAAAGCATGAGTTTATCCTCCCCCTAGGACCAGTTTCCTTGGAAGATGGAAACCCTGTTCCCGGCCCAGAAGGGGACCCGGGGCTCCCTCCCTGGAGAAGCCAGGCCAGCCCCACCCACCTCCATGGTGTAGTTGGTGTGCTTGTTGTCAAAGATGAGGGCCTCCTGGATGAGCTGGTGGTCACCCTCCAGCTGGTCGATCTTTGGCTTGTAGTTGACGATGCTCTTCTCGTACTGCCGCAGGTGGCTGAGCTGGTCCTCCAGGGTCCCATGCATCTCGATGGAGATCCTCCCAATCTCCTGCTCATCCGGGGAGGAGGCACGTCATCAGACCACACTACTCTGTGCCCCGGGGGTGGACACTGGGGACTCCAAGGTCCTGGGTCAACCCCTCAGATAAGTTCTCAGCCCAGCCCTACAGAGCCCATCACTCATAAGGAATATGAGCGTGCACCTTTAGCATGAGCCCTCACAAGGGCAAGGCCGTGGTGACCTTGGTATGATAGGTGCATCATAAAGGCATATAACAAGAACTAGCCTGGATGAAATACCTCCCATCTCTCAGGTACCTGTCAACCTTGGAAGGGAGACAGATGCAAGGTCAAGATCAGGAGGCAAGTGCTAACCTAAATATTCACACCTCTGCTTACCACTCAAATCCCCTTCCCAAGCCTTGTTCATAACCACTGCCCACCCCCAGGGACCCTCTCTGTGTCTACCGAGCCAGTTCCTCACTGCTCTAGCACACCTGGCTTATCCCAGGTGCCAGGTTCTCACATCTGCTATTCCGCCTGGCAGGATACCTGCCTGTGCCCACCTGGATCCCACCCTTCTCTGCAGGCCAGGCCTGATCCCCATTTCTACCTGTCTGCCATTCACCCATGTAAACAATTCTTGTTCAAGAAAGCATTTTCTGTCCACTCAATTCAATCCAGCAGACACTTCCTTAACATCTGTGATACAGATGCACTAAGAAGGTGGTGGTGGGGTGAGGGGAGACAAAAATGTCAACTCGACAGGTCTCTGACCTCAAGGAGCTCGGAGCCATGCTCTAGCCCAAGTGGTATCCATCCATGACCTTCTTCAGCACCCTTCTATCTAGCCCACACAATTTAACAAGAAAGTCTCCACTTGCCCGAAGTATGGCTCTCTTTCTGGGAATATCATTCACCTTGAGTAAGCACAATTCTCAAAGGAAGAAGGAGAGACCTGGTCAGCCAGATTAGTCAGAGGGATTAAGCCAAATTAGCCATCCCAAGAGCCAATCCTCCTGTGAGAGCTTCTCGTGTGGCTCTTTAGTGGTGTTTCTGTGTTGGTTTTTGCTCCCAAACCAGATGTTGGGATCAATCCATCAGGCCTCCCCTGGAGCAGCCTCCATGACCCTCTGTGGGCTCAAGACCATGGTCCTCAGAGGTCCTACTCCTGGGAGGAGACCAGCCAAGCCTGGCTAGCTGGGATGGTGCTGGGAGGGGGTGGGAAGTCCCCAGCCCTGCCTCCCATGACCGGACCTACCTCCATCTTGGTCTGGATCCAGGGCCCGATGATGTTGGCCTGGGCCCCAAACTGCTTGCGCAGCCTCTCGTTGTGCTGCTGGCGGGCATGCTCCTCCGTCAGGGCCTGGTCCCTCCGCGGCACCAGCTGCCGCACCTGGGGAGGGAACAACCATGAGGCGTCAGTGATGGGCCAGCCATCTGCCCCATTTTTCAGATGAGGAAGTACAGGGGAGGGGTAGGCCAGTAATGGATCAGGAGTGAAGATACCAGCCTGTTTGGAAATCTGGACATTCATTATTTTCACAAAATAATGTTTACTTTGTGACAATGAAAAAAGTGAACTCAATGAAGAAGCAATAAAAATCAATCAGTGAATAGTAAAAAAAAAAAAAAAAAAAGAGGCAAAAAACTCCGCTCTAATGAAACCTGCCCAGCCCTTCAACTCACATGGTCCCATTTGCCGTTGATCTCCTGAGGCGTGATGGTTGTGTAGGGATTGGTGCCCGCCATGTTGACATGGTAGGTCTGGACAATCTTGGACACCTCGTTGTGGATGCCCAGGATGGCCAGGCGCTCCTTGTCAGCGTCGGGGAGGGTGGCCTTGAACTGCTCATGGGCTGTGGTCAGTCCCTGGGCAGAGATGGGGCGGTTCAGCAGAAGCACAGTCACTTGGGCACCACCACAGATAAAGGTGGGTGTACGAGCCACTGGATGCCCAATCCTCCCCCAACTAGGAGCCGGGGAGACATCAAGCAAGGGTTCTCAGGATGGCAGAGTTGGTCACGGGAATGTGAGGGCAGAGCCATCAAAGCAACAGCTTCATCCTTGGGGCTGGTGAAGTTGGTGGCACCCACCCTGGGGCTTCTGCCATTGCACAGTCAGATCATGAATGAGGGGGACCCCAGGTGACCTTCCCCAACATAGGCCTCCTCAGTGCTTTGCAAAAAGTTTTAAACCTAATACTCTGCAGCTGTATCAAAGAATAAGGAAGCCATGTATTGATGTGAAACGAATTCCAAGATAACTGCTGCATAAATTAAAACTCAAGGTTCGGGATACAGCACATAATAAAGATGACTGCTTGTGTAAAAAAGAGGAGAGGGGGGATGTTAATATGTGCATTTGCTTGTATATGCAGAGGCTGGTCTTGCTTACCTCTGGGGAGGGGCACTAAGGACAAGGGGTGGGAGAGAGGTCTCAGCATACAGCCCATTTATCTTTTGGTTCTTGTACCATGTACATCTGTCAAATCTATGACATCTTTGGGATGCTATTCCTCAGTCTACTCTACAGGGTTGGTTCCAAGGGGGTGCACACTGCAGAATGTGGGCTCTGCTCCTCCTTCCCTTGCAGCCAATGACCGAGGGACCCACGAGGCGTGTGGGCTATAAGTGGACCCCAGGTGGCCGGGACCGAGGCCCACCTGGATCTCCTCAATGGTGTGCACGATGAAGGTATCCTGCAGGTCCTCCATGGCCCCCTCCATCCAGTTATTGAAGGGCGCGGCCCGCTTGGCATACTCCAAGTACAGCTGGTCGATGGTCTCCAGAAGTTTCTCTGTGCGCTGGGAGTGCCGGAGGATGGGAAGAATTTAGCGGAGTTGATATCCAGAATTCCCCATGCCCATGCCCTGCAATAGTCTCCGAGATCTCCTGGCAAGCCCCAAGGGTACCAGGTCGGGAAGCGCTGGACTGACTCAGGCAGAAAAAGGAGGCTCTCCCAGGGGCACTGATTCTTAAAGTGGGATCTACGGACCATCTCCACATTGGAATCACTGGGCCTTGCCCCCAGAGAGCTTGCAGAATAGGGAAGTTATCAAATGGCTGGGGTTGAGCTGATGAGTGACTAGACTGGGAGGACACACCTCCATCACGGCAGAGTCCAGATCAGGGCCATGGTGAATCCTCCACACTTAGGCCAGGAGTGGGGGAGATCTGGGGAACCCAGGGGAGTCCTTGTTGCCCAAAGCAAAGAGAATCAATAAGCAGGAAGAGTTCCTCCAGGGCTCTCACCTCCAGAGCTTCCCTCCGCTTTTGAGTTAGGGCCCCCAGATTGTCCCACTGGTCACAGATCTTTTGGCAACGGGCATTGACACTGGGTGAGTCGTAATAGTCCAGCTCACTGGGGAGGGAAGAGAAGAGAAAGAGTCAGATGACCCGGGTTAATTCCATGGCCTGCTCTCCCTCACCCCAGGGTTGGATGGGGGGTGGGGGATTCAGTGGTGCACCCTGCACCAAGATCTTCCCAGGCTCTCCCAGAGGGCATCAAAGAAGGCCAACAGTCCTCTACCCCAAGGGCTCCCACCCCAACCTCAGCTGGAGATGGCACCAGCCTTGACCCTGATGTCCAACGGCAGAGAGCTGCTGAGGCCCAGGGAGAAAGCTCTGAGCTCCGAGCCCAGGCTTGGCCATCCTCTGGCCCTGCAATAGTCACAGGTCAGGATGGAAGGCTTGTGACAGGAAGAGCACAGTTACAGCTCAGTCCCCACCAAGAGGCTGCCAAGCCATCTTCCCCAGAATGGAGGGGATGCTTTTTGTCTTCTGTATCAACTCCCTTCCCTCCTGGCACCTGGGTAGACCCACCCTCCTCTTTCCACTGCCACATCCCTAAATCCCACTGCAGTTGAGAAAACTGAGTCTCAGCCCCTCGCCGGGGCCGCCGAGGGGTGATGGGGCCTCGGGAGGGCATGGCCTACTTCAGCTCCTGTGCGATGGCCGCGATCTGCTCCACACGGTCCTGGTGGGCGGCCAGGTCGCTCTCGAAGGCCTCGTGCTTCTTGAGCAGGGCCTTGATCTCTGAGAGAGTGGCCGTCTCGTAATCCTTCTGCCGCAGCATGGCCTCTTTGCCTGGATTGAGGGGAGGGGGCGTGGGGCTGATCAGGAGCCGGAGCCCCTCTCCTCAGCCCCACTAACCCTTCCTCAAGGCCCCGGGGCTCCATTTCCAGGGGTACATCCCCAGGAGATGTTCACCAGAGGATTATCAGCAGTGCACGGAAGCAGATGAGCTGCCCAAACATCCAACTATGGGGAACGGTCAGGAAAGTTGCCCTCAGTGGAGCACTGACATTAACAACTATTACATGGGAAGGCTATGCAGGAACACGTGGGAACATACAGGGCTCAGCATTAACTTTGTGTAGTTTAACTAGGAAAAAAATAAGCAGAGCACCTTGGGGGGACCCCGTCTTTAGAGATCATCACTCGCTCCCAGCAGCCGTGTACCACCACCTGCCATTACTCCAGTGCAGTCAGCGTGTCCAGCCCTTTCTGCACTTAATCCCGCCACGGCCAGAGCCTTCTCTGACTTCAAGTGCACTTTGCTTGCTCTGTGGGGGCAGGGTTTGCATTTCTTGGATTCCCGTTTCTCCATGAGGAAGGTGGGGATGAGAAAGCAGCTCCAGGGATTGTCATTAGATGATGCTCACTAGCTGCACCGTGACCCACCCAGCCCAGGACCAGTGCCCAGAGCCCACACTCTGTGTCTACACCCATCACAGGCTTGCGGCTTGTCTCAGGGAAGGAAGGCTGGGCTGGAGGCTGGGGGCTAGGTCCCCAGCTTGCATTTCTCTCCTTCCCACTATTCTCTTACTTTAAACATGAATAATAATATAACCTCACAACAAGTTTAGAAAAAAGAAAAAAAAATCAGATAAAACAATTTGCAGGTTCCCCAAAAAGTCAGGCATAGAATTACTACATGATCCAGCAGTCCCAGTTCTAGGGATGCACCCAAAAGAATTGAAAGCAGGGACTTGAACAGATACTTGTACACCAAGGCTCATCACAGCATTATTCACAATAGCCCAAAGGTGGAAGCAACCCAAGCCCACTAACAGATGAATGGGTAAACCCAATGTGGCATGTACATACGATGGAATATTATTCAGCCACAAAACGGAATGAAATTCTGATTCATGTGATAACGTGGATGAACCTTGAAGACATGTTCAGTGAAATAAGCCAGACACAAAAAAACAGATATTGTATGACTTCACTTATATGAAATACCAATAATAAGCAAATTTTTAGAGACAGAAATTAGACTATAGGTTATCAGGGGCTATGGATGGGGGAAGAAGAGGTTATTGCTTAATGGGCACAGAGATTCTGCTTGGGGTAATAAAGAAGTTTCAGTAGTGGATGGTGGTGATGGTTAGTCAACAATGTAAATGTAATTAATGCCACTGAAGCTTACATTTTTAAAAATAGCAAATTTTATGTTTTAGATGTTACTACAATTAAGAAAAAATTTTAAAGCACACATAAACTACTTCTCTAACCCTTTCCAGCCTTTTCTTCTCTGCATGCTGTCATATTAAAACCCTAGGGGGGGAAGCGGCTGTGGCTCAATCAGTAGGGCTCCCGTTTACCATATGGGAGACCCCGGGTTTGGTTCCCGGGGCCTCCTGGTGAAGGCAAGCCCGCCCGCACGGCGTGGTTAGCTGACCCAGCCAGCACAAGCAGCAAGGGGGGATAAATGAATAAATAAATAAAATCTTTAAAAAAAAAAAAAAAAAAAAAAAAAAACCCTAGGGGGGAGCAGATGTGGCTCAAGCAGTTGGGTGCCCACCTTCCCACATGGGAGGTCCCAGGTTCGGTTCCCCATGCCTCCTAAAGAAGACAAGCTGGTACAATGAGCTCACGAATGAGCAGACACAACGAGCAGGGAGTAGATTTGGCTTAAGAGGTTGGGCACCCGCCTCCCACACAAGAGGTCCTGCGTTGGGGGTCGGATGTAGCTCAACTGGTTGGGCATCCGTCTCCCATATGGAGGGACCCGGGTTCGATCCCGGGGACCTCCCGGTAAAAAAGAAAAAAAAAAAAAAAAAAAAAAAAAGAGGTCCTGGGTTTGGTTCCCGGTGCCTCCTAAAGATGAGCAGAGACAACAAGCAGACAACAAGGAGACAGAAGAGGGAGCCATCTCGGGGTGGGGGGAACCCTAGGGTACAGACAAATTATGCTTCTTGCTTTCAAGATATTTAATAGCGCATGATCTGAATTTCTCCTTTGGCTCCCAGATCTGCATACGGACCATCCTAGGGTTGTGCGTCCCATCCGGGGGCTGAACCACCATTCTTTTTTTTTTTTTTTTTTTTAAAGATTTTATTTATTTATTCATTTATCCCCCCCTTGCTGCCTGTGCTCGCTGGGTCAGCCAACCACGCCGTGCGGGCGGGCCCGCCTTCACCAGAAGGCCCTGGGAACCGAACCCAGGGCCTCCCATATGATAAACGGGAGCCCCACTGATCGAGCCACAGCTGCTTCCCAGAGTTAATTCTTTAGACAGTCTCAAGAAATGGAATTCCCGGGTTAGAGGGCAAGAAAAACACTAGGCATGAATATATACAGCCACATTGCTTCCCCCAAAGGTGGTGCCAAGTGTCCATCCAGCATGCCAGCACTTCTCACGCCCTGGCTGGGGCCCGGGAGACACGACAGGAGCATGCGGGTGAATCAGCGTAATCCCCACCAGCCCCCTTCCACGCTGCACCACCCACGCCTACGTAAATAACCCTGAATCAGGCACGTAGCAGGTGGGGCAGCAACCTCCTCTCGTTGCATATAAAGCCCAGCATATGTTCTTACAATAGGGAGCTAAGCCCAAGCCCCCTTAGCCGGGTCAAGTGCAGTCCTATTCCCTACCAAACCAACTGCCCCCACAGGCCACACATGGCCATGGGATGTGGCCCTCCATGCTCATTTCCAGGTCTGAGGAGCATAATATAATACAGGGTTGAAGGGGGCATCTCAGGGCATCAAGCTCCTCTGGCCAAGCCAAGGGGATCTGCCCCAGGGGCTCCAGCTGAATGGCCGGCTGGGGCCTAGGAGATGGGCAATCCATTCCCTCTCCAGCCCTGGCCTTGCTCTGAGGAAAACACTGTTCCAGGTATGATTTTCTTTCTTCAGAGGTAACCTCAGCTGAGCAGACACCAGGCTCAGCCCCGAGGGCCTCAAAGTCAGAGTAATGGGGAGAGGGGGCACATGTGCTCATGCAAGGGCTCTGGTTCACCAGAATCGGAGGCCTAGAAATTAGGAAGAGAGAAAAGGGATGGAAGAAAAGTATCAAGAGCTATCATCAACTGAGGGTGTACTATGTGCCAGGCACTGTGCTGAGCATAAAATGTACCTCACACCCACCCCAGGAGGGCTCCCTCATCACCTGCATTTCACAGATAAGGCCGCTGAGGCCCCAAGGTTAAGTCACTGATCCAAATTCATGGTGCTTCCAAAGAGGCAGAGTCAGGATTCGAACCCCAGCCTCACTGACCCAAGGGAGGAAGTAACAAGTATGACAAGAACAATGAACACTTATGTGGCACTGTACTAGGCCTGGAACTCTTCTCAGCACTTCATCTATTAGCTCATTTAACTCTTATAACCCTATAAGGTAGGTACTATTATTATCCCCACTTGACAGATGAGGAAACGGAGGCAACCAAAAGGCTAAGGAACTTGCTGAACACCCCAGAAGTAGTAGGTGACCAAACTAAACAGCAAAAAGCAAGAAAGGGATCGTGGCCGGCAGCTGGGCTGGGGGAACACAGAAGCCTGGAGGCGTAGGTGGCAGGGCGCCTGGCTCGTCTTACCGTCCGTCCAGGCCTCGTGGATGGAGGCCTTCTGCCGGAACTTCTCTGCCAGGTGGTCGAGCCGCTCCAGCCTGCGGATCTCGTTCAGCAGCCACTCCTCATAGCCCTTCTCGGCCTGCTCCAGGCAGCCCCAGGCGTTGCTGATATCCTGCGGTGATCAGAGGGGCAGGGGCAGGGCTCAGACCCCCACAGCTGCTCCACGCCTTTCAGCTCTGCCACATCCCCATCATCTCTGCCATATCCATGCAGGCCCAGGGCCCTGCCCCACCTCCCGGCTCCCACTGGCATTTCCCCAGGCTTGCAGGCGCTGGCCTCCCCGGGAGGGAGTAGGGCCCTAGGCCACCGGGGTCAGTCTGCTGTGGGCTCTGGGTGTGGAGCCCTGTGGGCAAAGAGCCCAATTTGCTCTCTACCCCAGGAATGGCTTCTGAAAAGCTTCTGACCAGACAACCAGAAAGGCTGTAGGGCCAGCTGGGGCAACAGAGCAACAAACCGAACAAGGCAAGCAGGTACCAAAGCCTCCCATCCTAAAGGGAATTTATTCAAATTTATTCATATTCCTTCTGTATGATTCCCTGACTCATAAAATTCACCCCCACCCCCCAAATCTCAAGGGCAGGGCAAAGGAGAATAAAGAAAAATTTTAAATGTGACGTTAAAAAAAAAGATAAATTAATGACATGGAAAGCTAGTCACATATAACATTAGTTGCTTTTTTTTAAAGCAGCTTATTAAATAATACATGCTTTAGGATTCTCTTTAAAAATTATAGCTATCTAATTTTCAATTAGCTTGACTGTAAAAGTATGGAAATGGATAGGGTTGATGGTAACATATTATAGTGAGTATAACACAGCTGGTTTACAAATGAGATTGTGGCTGGAAGGGGTAGTCTAGAAACATAAATGTCAATTGAAAGAAAGTTAGACAATGGAAGAACTTATATCATTGATGTGGAGGCAGTGGCCACTGGAGGTTCTGAGGGCAGGGAGAGGGAAAAACAGGTGTAATACAGGGGCATTTTTGGGACTTGGGAATTGTCCTGAATGACATTGCAATGACAGACACAGACCATTATATAGCTTGCCATAACCTACAAAATTGTGTGGGAGAGAGCATAGACTACAAAATAAACTATAATCCACGCTTAGTGGCAATGCTCCAAAATGTGTTCATCAATTGCAATGAATGTACCTCACTAATGAAGGATGTTTTAATGTGGGAAAATGTGGGAGATGTGGGGAGCAGGGCATATGGGAATCCCCTATATTTTTTATGTGATAGTTGTATAATCTAAGTATCTTTAAAAAAAAATTTAAGAAAAATCAATTAGGAAAAAAAAATAATAAGATTGCTAGCTTAAATACAAAACTATATAATGTCCAATAAGACAATAAACCATTGCTTATCTTTTCCACCAAAAAAAAAAAAAAAAAGACAAAGAATAATCTAGAGATTGAATAAATAATGAACCTGGAGGTGGTTGAGGATTGTGATTAATAGTACAAATACAAGAATGTTCTTCTATGAACTAGAACAAATGTACGTCACTATTACAAGGTGGTGAGCATATAGTGATGCATGAGAAAAATACAATTAATACAACTTATGGACTATAGTTAACAGCAATATTGTAACATTCTTGCGTCAATGTCAAAGAAGGTACTAAATCAACACTAAGGGTCAATAATAGGGGAGTATGAGATATTTCCTTTTGGACTAAGGAAAACATTCAAAGGTTACTGAAGTGATGACTGCAGAACTGTGATGAAAGTGAGAGCCACTGAGTGTACACTTTGGATAGAATGTTCAAGGCATGGGACTGTGTAACATGGTGAGCCACCTGGTAGAAGACAGTAGACGATGGACTGTGGTTAGCAGTACAAATATGAGAATGTTCTCTCACAAACCATAACAAATGTACACTATTAATACATGGTGTTAATAAAAGGAGGTGTATAGAAAAGGTATATGAAATATATACTATGGACCGTAGTTAGTGGTAAAAGTCTGATGATGTTCTTTCAAATCTGTAACAAATGTTCCACAACAATGTAAGGTGCTGGTGGAGGGGTGATGTATGAGAGTTCTGTACATTATGCATTATTGTTTTTTAGCTCGTAACTTCTCTAATAAAAAATTTAAAACAAAACAAACAACGGCACACTAGTGTTTGTAGAAGCATTAGTAATAACACCCCAAAACTGGAAACAACTCAGATTGTTTACCTGATGAATGGTTCTACTGTGGTGCGTAAGTACTATGGAATACAATCCAGAAAGAAAAAGAATGGGACTATTCATACTTGTAACAACCTGGATCAGTCTCCAGCGAATTACACTGAATGGAAAAAAGCCAATTCCAAGAGGTTACATACTTTAATAAATTACCCCATTTATTTAAAAATGTATTTATCTAGAAAGACTAAAGGAATTGTTTTTCAAAATGTTAAATGATATTGGGTAGTAAGATTATGGGTAATTTCCTATTTCTAGTATTGTCATTATCTGTATCTTTGCAATAACCTACAAAACACTCTATTACTTGTTTAAGGTGATAAGGTTTGTTTGTTTGGTTGGTTTTTTTTTTAAGTGCTTAAACATGATTCCATGGAAGAGAAAATTATCCTTATTGATATTGACTTATGGCCTATTTGGTTCAATATGTCAAGAGCGTTTTGTTTATAAAGATGAGCAAGGGGTGGGATCTGGAAGAGCAAGCCTGACCCAGAGGGGCCAGGGGGCCACCCCACACTGCTGAGTAGCTCAGGTTCCAGCCTAGCTGGGACTCTGGCAGGGGGGTGGGAGGTCAGGCAGCCTTTCCACAGGGCTCGGGAACTCACTTCTGGAGCAGTGCACGTAGGTACAAGAAGCAAAGCCTCCCACCCCAGCTCCTGCCCACGAAGCTGCCACACATCAAGACCAGAAGTTTGGTGGGGGGGAGGGCAGTCCAGGTTGGGGGCCCAGACCCGAGTTCTGGGGGGCCTTTGGCCCAGGCCTGCCCCGCTGTGCTCACCGAGACCATCCTGCCCTCGGAGGGCATGAAGGCGGGTCGGTTGCTGAGCCGCAACTTGGTCTGCAGCGTGTTGAAGTTGATCTCCAGCTGGCACTTCTCCTGCACCTTGGGCGGCTTGTGCAGGCGCCGGTAGTCGCGGAAGTCCTCCAGCTTCTGCTGCATGGCGTGCATGGTGTTCTCAGGCGCCCGGTTCTCCAGCCATGGGATGGTGCGGCGGATCCACTCCAGCAGCTGGGAGGGGGCAAGGATGCTGGGAGGGAGGGCTGGAGCCCCCTCCCCACAACAGCCCTTCCTGCCAGGGAGCCGACTGGGAGTGCTCTCTTCCATTTCTCCTCACTCTTCCCCAACTACCATCCCAGGGCATTCCCTCTGAGACAGGCTTCGTGAAGCCTGCCTGCTGGGGCACGTTAACTCACAGCCAGCATCTCTCAACCTCTCTGCTCTGCCAGGGCAGGCGAGAAGACAGCTCGACCAAGAGGCCCTGAGGAGGCCTGGAGTTCTACTTCTAGGTCCCCTACTGACAGGCTGCGCCTCAGCTTCCTCATCAGTACAATGAGAGGGGTTAGCAGCTGTCCTCTAATGTCCTTGCCACCAGGCCTTCTAGCATCCTAGAACGTGGATTCCTAGCTCCATAGGGATGGGGCCGGCTTCTGGGGCAGAGAGCTGGCCTGGAGCACAGGCAGGGAATGGCCTGGACTGTGTTTCTGGAGCCAGCGTGGTAGTGGTGGAGATGACAGAGGCAGAGTGGAGGTGATGAGAGCAAATGTGTTGAACACTTGCAAGGCACTGGGTGTGTCATAGGAACTAACTCACTAAGAGTCGGGAGTCCTGTGGGGTTAAGGGCTGTGATCACCCCCCTGCTACAGAGGAGGCAACGAGGGCACGGTGGGATTATGTCACTCGCCACAGTGACCCAGCTAGAACTGGGAATGCTTCCCAGGCACTCAGGCTCCCGAAAATTGGGCTCTTCGCCACTTTGCTGCATGGCAGGCCCAGCAAAAGCCGGAATTGCTTAGAAGCAATTCTAAGGGCTGAACTCATTTGGAGAAGAAGGATGTGGGACCTTAACCCAAACACAGTCAGTGGTGGAAATGCAAACTCAGCATGCCCCCTCCAAGTCCCCTTGACGGGGCCAGCTGCCTGAGCCAGCACCAAGCTACCCCAGCTTCACAGCCTCTCAAACAGACAGGTCAGGCAGGAAAGGCTTTTGCGATCCCGTGGCTCAACTCTCATGTAACAAGTGAGGAAACCGAGGCCCAGGGAGGTGAAGGGATTTCCTGGGCCCACTGCCTGGGTTAACTGCGCTGGGATCAGGGACTATGCCCCAGGGATGGGATTGGAAGTCTGGATTCTGGGGGCTCCCTCTTCTCTCAGGGTCAGGTGGGCAGGGCCTTGCTGGGGCCAGGCCAGAACCCAGGGGGTACCCACATCGCTGGCCAGCTTCTCGTAGTCTTCCATGAGCTGCTCATTCTCCTGGTTGACGGCCAACACCTTACAGATGCGATTGGCTGCTGTCTCCGCCTGGCAAGAAGACACAGACGGTCATGACCAGCCACCCCTGGTATACACGCTGGGCACTGGGCACCAGGCACACACCTGCACCTACTAAGCCGCCCCACCCCGCAGCTCCATGTGGTTGGTAGGGAGCTGCCAAGGCTTTGAATTCACATCCCTCCTCTTTCCTCCTGACCATCCTCTTTGGCGAGAGCATGGCCGGGCCCCCTGGGTCAAGTAAGCCTGGCTAGCGATCTTGGTGGCTGAACTGGGCCCCTGGAGAAGGGCCTGAGATTGAGGCCCAACATGTGTGTTAGGAAGAAAGTAATCCAAGGACTAATGTCACATCAAAATGTTCTGGGCAGGTGGAGAGGTAAGAAAATCCAAGCCCATCCTGGAGTGCCAAGTGGAGGCACTGGGATTCCAAGGCTCAGGGCCTCAGGCTGGACTGGCCAGGATCGTGGAGACATGGGAATTCAAATGTGGGAGTCCTGGAAGACAGTGCTGACTGACTGGCAGTGGGGCCTCTTGGGATCCTTAAAGGATCTCTCAAGGCTCCTGGCCAAAGCCTGAAGCATGTTAGAGAAAACCAAGAGACCCCATCCTCACTGAGGGCAAGACTTAAAGAGCAAACCCAGCACGGGCACCCCGGGAAAGCTAAGCACACAGTGTGCCCTAAGTGCTGGACACGCAGAGACTGGGCCTCGGCAGCAAGGGGAAGGAAAGGGGATAGGGATGGCAATCAGATGCAATGGCATGGAAGCCCCAGGCGACAGCGCCTCCCACGGCTGTGCACTTCTCACCAGCAAGGGCTTGGCCTTCTTAAATCCAGTGTGCTTGGGTGGTCTCTAAATTCAGCTATATTCTTGTGTTCAGCCCAATCCAACACCAACGGGAGATAAACTCTATTTTTGTGTGTGGGGGGGTGGTGAGTGGGCAGGAAGACAGCCTGGGAGGAGGAGCAGATAATGCTTATGAGGAGACCGACATGCATCCTGGGACCTGGAGAAGGCTGGCCTGGCAGGTGACAAAGGATGGCCGGTTTAAGGGGCAGAAAGATGAAGCCTCACAACTGGTTGGAAAACGAGATAGAATCAGGATCAATTGCAACAAGATGGACTAAGGCTGGGCATAAGGAAGAACTTCCTGAGAAGGGACGTGCTCAAACTTTAGAAGGGATGACTAGAGAAGATGTGTTTCTTTCCTTGAAGAACATTTCAATTAGGATAGACACCCACCAAATCATGTCATTTGTGGGCGACTGTGCTGGGGCGTATGTGTGTGCAGGGGAAGGAATGAAAAACCTTAAAGGTCCTTTCAAGTGCAAAGTTAAGAGACTCTGTCCTACAGTGTAAAGATCAGAGTGGGTTGGCACTCCACAAGGACAATTGTGGGGATAGTCAGAGTTGATTCAAGAGTCCTCTGAGATGGAGACCTCAAACCCCAAGTCTCAGGAAACTATGGCCCCTCATCCCCTGCCTCCAGGTCAACTCTGTCCTGGAGATGCCACAGTTAACCTTAAGGCCTAACCCAGAAGTTGGACAGAGAACAGGGTCATGGGGGAGCCAGGCCAACATGTCCACACAGGCTGGCTGGGGGCAGCTAGCTGCCTGGAGTCAACAGGGCTACTTCCCTTGAAGGCAAGGCTGGGGGAGACCCACAAGCTCTCCAATCTGTGTCGACATTTATGTAAGAACACAGGGGTGGGGGCATGGATGTGGCCCAAATGGTTGGGCGTCCGTCTCCCATATGGAGGGACCAGGGTTTGATCCCCGGGACCTCCCGTTAAGGGAAAAAAAAAAAAAAAAAAAAAGCCAAAAAGAACACAGGGGTGGCTGCAAAGATGCTTGCCAAATGTGCTTCGCAAGAGGATAAGAATCGCTGCAGGCAAGAAGCAGCAGCCACCACGGTGATACTATTGGAAAAAAAGCCCACCTTAACCTCTTTATCCTCCTGATTCATCTTGAAACCCCAGGTTCCGTGGCCCAAACCTTTGATTTGTGAGTCAGTTTATCAAATTGATGGACAGAGTGAAGACAGCATTTGTGGGATTTTAGGAGACAGGCCCTCTGGGCCTTGAGCCTCATCTATCCCTCAGAGCCTGTCCACTGTTTCGGGGTCAAAGGGAGCTTGGTCTCCTTTTGGATGAAGTCTGGGGGAGATTCCAGACTGGGTCTCTGGGGGACTTTTCACCAAGATCTAGCCTCTTTCCCAGGCCTGTGTCTCAGCCTGCCCCCTCCTGGGCTGGCCTCACCAGAAGGAGAAACGAACTGAGAAAACAGATCACTCCAACCCAGAAATCTGCCTTTGGAAGTCAGGCATGGGCTTAAGGAAACATAAGAATTCTTTCTTTAGAAAAGGCAATTGGCCTGATCTGAAAACTTGGTCAGGGTTGCCTCAGGTGATAGCCCAGCTCCCAATGTAATCTTCAGGAAACGATTTCTTGACCCCAGATTTGATTTTCTAACAAACAACGGGCAGAATCCCTGACCCCTCCCAGGCAGACATGGACCCTCAAAAGAAACCTGCAAGATGATAGGTTAAAATCACTTCCACAGGGAAGCGGCTGTGGCTCAATCAGTGGGGCTCCCGTTTACCATATGGGAGGCCCTGGGTTCAGTTCCCGGGGCCTCCTGGTGAGGGCAGGCCTGCCTGCACGGTGTGGTTGGCTGACCCGGCGAGCACGGGCAGCAAGCGGGGGATAAATGAATAAATAAATAAAATCTTTAAAAAAAAAAAAAAAATCACTTCCACATTGGCCCTTTTATAAAGGGTTCAGTCAATCCCCAACCTCAGCCCAAAAGGTAAGATGAGCTCAGCAAGTGCAATGGGGTACAAGCCTCCAGGTCAGAATCCCTGGGGTGGAAGGCAAGATGCTTTGGATGGTGGGATCTAGGATTCCAGTTTTCCGGTTCTCCAACTTTTTTCTCCTATGGCTACCAGTACCCCATGCACTATGGGGGATTTAGGAGAGCGGTACCCAGTATCACCAAGTATAAAACAATCTCAAAGAGACTACTTTAGCTCTGAAGTTTCAAGGAGAGATTTGCCCCAGGGGAAGAAAGACTCATTCCCTTAAAGAAACTCAGAAATTGAAGCAACTTCCGAAAAGCCCTGGGAAAATTGTGGCTACAGGCTATTCCTGGTGAGGACGTGGACCACTCTGAAACCTAAGCAAGGGGCAGAAACAGAGTGCCCAGACCTTTCTGAGGTCAAGAGAATTTGCATGGGATGAAGTAATGTGAGCACAGAGTCATCAATGGACTGAGAAAGATTCCGTAGGGATAGGCAAAATGATTACTTTCGAGTACCAAAGCAAAAGACTTCTAGAAATTGTGTTTTACCTCTCCTTGTTTTGTAGTTTCATGTTTTTCATGATCTGTTTAAGTTGTAATATTAGAAATGTTTGGTTCATTGGCTATTATTATCCCCAGAGCATTTAGCTATCCCAACCAAAAACCAAGCCAAACTGCTACTCTAATATTCTAGATTAAACCCATAATGAGTTTAGTCTAGAAAGAAACCATCCTCAATTAGGGGGACATCAAACATCCAAATTTGGTCAAATTATGCCCCATGGCTCTGCCTCCCACAACCACAGACTCACAGGGATACCATATCTCTGGCACTTTAGTTAAAATTTCCCAAAATTTAGCTGAAATCACCGATTTCTTTCCTTCCACAGCTACCCACTACCTAGTCTTTCCTTCTGAGCGTCCCCCAGGTGGGTACAGGCCGGGTTGGGTAACCAGAGAGGAGTGGACACTGTGGGCGACTTGGCCCATCTCTCCTGCTGTCGCCTTAGGCTCCACAGGCAGCCTGGACGACAGCCTGGACTGGAGCTACCTTGCTCTCCTCCCACGTGCGTTCCTCTTATACCTTGAAACTTTTACACAAGCTGTGACCACCTTCCTAACAACAGCATTTCTCCCTTCTTAGCCCTCACCAAGTCTTTCACTCGCTGCCCCTCCCCAATCCTTAAGACCCTCAAGCTCAAGTGCCACCTGCTCAGAAAAACCTTCTCCGTGTCCTCCAGTCCTCCAGTCTGCCCCTCCCCTCTTCAGATATCTCAAAGCACTGATTTGCCCACAGTCATTGTTGGCTACTGCTGCTGCTTTTATTTAATGGTCTATCCAGATGGACCATATTCCTTGAGGGCAGGAACAGAGTTTCTTTCCCTTAGAAGATTCACACCATAGTGAATAAAGTAACTGTTGGGCAAACAGTACCATCTATGCTTAAAAACATCTAGAAACACCTGCATCGGATCAGGTGCATGCTTTAAAGGGTTGTTTCTTAGAAACGGTTCCCAGTGGACCACGAACTTTAAAGTACAAACTATGTAAATAAAACCTTTTGGTTTGGGTTGTTCTCCACCCATTCTCAATTCCTGTATGGGGAGAGGAGAGAGGAGAGCCCAGAAGAGAAACTAGAACCAAAACCAAAATGTCAGACCAAAGTTGGTCTGCATCTGACAAGGAAATTCAAGCCTGCAAACTTGCACACCTTGTATGGGTACACATCTTGTGCACACACACTTGTGTACACATCTGCACGCACACACACTAGACTCTACTGCCTTCCTAGATCTTCTGTCCAAGGTTTGGCAAGAGAAAAGCAGTGGAGAGGATGGAGAGCACTGGACATGGCCTTGGGAAGATTTCCCCCCGGTTGGACCCAGCCATGGAGACAGTCAAGGCAAGAAGGCCTCGTTCATCTGGTGAGTCATGGAAGAGCCTCCTTCTCCCTGCAAGGAGAGGTGGGCTCCCCTCCCATTGGCCTGCTTAGCTCTAAGCAGTTGCCCAAAGC
The DNA here is from genome assembly GCA_026826555.1 of Tolypeutes matacus. Classification (NCBI taxonomy): domain Eukaryota; kingdom Metazoa; phylum Chordata; class Mammalia; order Cingulata; family Chlamyphoridae; genus Tolypeutes; species Tolypeutes matacus. The sequence continues at coordinate 1,514,018 of JAKSZT010054193.1, read as the reverse complement.
CTTCACAGTGGCTAGGGGCAACTCAGGCTAAGGCCCTTGGCCCAGGACATGAGACAAACCCCACTGCCACTACCGCCACCACCCAAACCCAGCTGGTTTCCCTTTAAGAGACCTTGTCCTTAATGTGGACAAAAGGAGCATGAAATGGTGGCAACAGGGATGAGTGGAAGGGAAGAGGGCATGGGGGGAGACGGTATGAGATCTGGTGGGGAAAAAGCAGGCTGCCACGCACGCACACACACGGACCCCGCCCCGCCCCCTCAAGCACTGTCATCAACTGGGCCTCAGGGGAGGCTTCATAGTCGGGTAAGGCCAGTATCGGCAGGCATGAAGCCTGGGACAGAGCCCCTGAAGGAGATAGGGAGTAAGGGGAGGAGGAGGTGGAGGAGGGAGAGATGCAGAGAGGCAAAAGCCACAGCAGAGAGCTCAGCCCAGACATGGACGGGCAGCAGACTGGGAGGTCATCAGGGCTGGGGGGCTGGTCAAGGCCAAGAGGTAGATGCTTCTCACAACCTGGCTAAAAGAGGGGCCAGAGCAGGCCGAAAAGGGGCCAGCAGCAGCAGAGGTGGGACCAAGAGAAAGAGGAAGCAGGAGGCAGGCCAGAGAGGAGGCAGAAAGGGCTGGGCAGCCTGGGAGGGCCAGGACAACTATGAGGGAGCCCCCAGGCAGGGGCTGCTCTCCCCACCCTCAGCCAGAGCCCATGAGCCCTGGGAAGGAGGTGAGGAAGGTCTTGGGTGCTCATCCAGGCCGGGAATAGGGCCGCTGCTAGCATGTATGGTGCCTCTGCATATTCTTAAAGATGCCTCTTCCTCAAGGTACTTTTAGAAAGTTGTCGCGTTAATTTTGTTAGAAGACATTTTTACTGCCACCCACAGGATAATTCTAGTAATAAATATTCAAATCTTCCAAGTCCACAGTGTGAATGGTGCCCGTTAGTCGTGGCACTCTTGTGTAATGTGGAACCTGCACGACTGTCCATGGCAGGCCTGCTTGGGAAGTATCAGGATGGGCTCTGAACCTCTGGCCTGGACATCAGGGAGGAAGCAGAAAGTCTCCTCCCTGCCCTGGCTTTTGGCAAAATTAAAAAGGATGGCCTTGCCCAAGCAGGAGAGAGGGTCAGAGAGAAGTGAAGGGGCCCTAGATGCTGAAGGGAATAGTCAGGAGGTATAGCCAAGAGCTGTGCTGTCACAGATAAGGGCCTTAATTCGGGGCCCAGGGAAGGAGCTGAGACACAAAGCTTCTTTCCAGAGGCTGGGGTTCACTGGCAACTTCAAGCATCCTGGCCAAGGTTCAGAGAGGGCCCTGCACCTCTGCAAGAGGAGGAGGGGGCATCTCTAACCCATCCTCTTACTCCAGGGGCTCCTGCTGGATGTCCAGGAAGGATGGAAGAGATGGGCAAAAGGGTGGCAGGGAGAGTGGGCGAGGCTGAGGGAGAGCTCACCTTCTGCGCACCCGAGAAGGCGTGGCAGTGACATGAAACATTAGGCCACATGGCCTTCCCAGCCGGACTTAGCGTGCCTACACATCTGCACAGAGAAGGAGAAGAGGTTGAGAGGAGAAAGTAAGCAGCAGCGGCAGAGAGCAAACCAAAACAGCCGTGGTGGACAGGGAGAGAACACACGACAGAGGGATAGACTGAAAATAAGGGGATGAGCAGAAAGAGAAAACGTGAGATGGTGGAAGGAGAAAGGTGGGGAGGGGGGCTGAGCGGAATCTGAGACAGGGTGAGAGACAGATGAGGAAGGGCACGAGACAGCAGCGGGGTGCAGCCGACAGGGGCGGGGAGGGGCAGCACTCCCATCATGCACGTCAAGACAGGTCACTCAGACGTCATGCGGAGGGCGGGAAATTTGCATGAGCACGTGCCGGTCCCACGGATCAAGGCCGTGAAGGGCAAGCCCGTGGTTCTGTGGTCGTGGCAGGCTGGAGGTCGTGCTCCTTCCGAGTCCTGCCTGTGGGGAAACCTGGGGGAGGGGTGCCCGCTGCCCGGGCTAAGCCTGGACTTTGACCTCAGGCCACCCTGAGGGAGGGGCCCAGGGCTCCCCAGCCACTCCTTCTCCCCATTCGAAGGGGTTGTGCTTATGGTGGACAGAGGAGAACACAGGCTGCACAGTAACCACTCGGGACCCCGGGCAGCGTGTAGAGGGCCCCGAGGCCCAAAGGGGCTAACCCGTGAGGGGCGAGAAAGGCTTTATGAAGCCTTTGCAAACAGATCCACGAGGGCAGGCAGTATCTACTTTCCCTGACTGAGAATGAGTCCCCAGCCCAGACCTGCCTCCCCAGGGGAAGCCAGAGGTGGGCACAAAGGGGCTGCTGCCCACGGCGCCTGCCAGGCCGTCAGAGCCACCACCAGCCAAATGCACCCACGCAGCCCTTCCTGCTCACGCCGCTAGATCGGGGCCCAGAAGTTGGGCTCTTGCACGATTGTCTCAGAGATAGTGGAGGAAGATGAGAGAAAAGGACGAGGTGCAGGGTGGGGAAGGAGCCAAGCAAGAACAACACGCCACTTCAGAACCAGCTGCTAACTCTACCCGAGAGACCAAACCATCCAGATACCTGTCACCAGGAGAGGCAGGGGGCAAGTCGGGAAGACATGGGATGGGGTCTGGCATGAGGTGTGCTGGGCATGGAAGGAGCTGGGGGCCCCAGGTACCTTCTGGGCTCCAGAGAAGGCGTGGTAGAAGCTAGACACATAAGTCATGATGGCTTTCTCATCCGGGCGGGCAGTTCCGACGATGTCTGTCAAAAAAACCTGGAGTTAAACCCAGCTCGTAAACACACGCTCTGTCTCCTGACATGACACAGTAAGCAGCTCACAGTACCACCAAGTCTTTGTGCCAAAAGGCTGGTCCTCATTCTAACCGGCCTCTAGTGCCGACTTCCCTTTACAGGAACACGAGCAGAAGAATGAAATAAATGATGCCCCAAGGAAGCAAGCAGACAAACCCAGAATAAGGAGCACTCTCTAGGACGGCCGGCCCAGTTTCTGTAACGAGTTCAATGGCAGGGATAAAAGGAGTGGGAAGGAAGAAAAGTGCTGTAGTTTAGAAAAAGACCCAAGATGTAACAACCAAATGCCCATGTGGAGTCTGTTTGGGTCCCGATTAAAAGAAACCAGCTCTAAAGCTGACTTTTTTTCCCACAGCCAGGGAAACTGGATGATGAGCTGGGCAGCAGATGTATCAAGGAATTATTGTTAATTTGTTAGGTGGCTACATAAGAAAATAGCCATATTTTTAAGGTATGTATTCTGAAGCATGTAGGGGTGAAATGATGGATTGCCTGGGATTGGCTTTGAAATATTTCAATAAAGAAAGCAGAAAGGAAAAAGAAAAAAATCTACATGAGGTATGACAAACCTCAGTAGCTATCTCTGGATGGTGAGTACACAGAAGCTCATTATACCAGTCTTCCACTTTGAATATGTTTGAAATTTTTCCCAATAAAAATTTGAAATACAAAGGCCTCTGGTGGGAGGGGAAAGCAGGGAGCAAAGGGAAGAGAGCAGCCTCGGACCCCACCCCAGTGCCTGCCTGCCCGACAGTGCCTTCCCAGGCCCTTAACACTGAGCAGGAGTGTTTCAAAATGGCACCAAACACAAAGGCAGTCAAGGAAAGGAGACCACGGTATGTCAGGCTTGTGCCAAGGGGCAAGAGCAGAGGTGGGACCGAGACGACGTAGACTGCTCCCAACCTTGGGGGAGACGACCACCCCTTCATGGCCACAAGGGCACACACGCTCCCTGGATGCCCCCAACCTCTGCTCACCCCCTCAGAGCTGCTGTACTTGGCAAGAGCTGGCAGGCTGGGTTTCACAGCCACAAGATCTGATTTTCCAGCCCCAGGGCCCAGCTCTTGTGTCAAACCCCAGACCTGCCCCCATCGAGGTGGCCGAGCCAGTAAGAAACAGAGAAGTCAACACTTACCCCCACCACATCCCTCCCTACCCTGCACGGGAACTCCTTCCTCCTGCTGGGATCTGCTGAGAAAGTGGGTCAGAGTGGGAAACCCCACCCCAGAGGCGTGGCTCTCCAGCCGTCTCCTCAGGAGGCAGGGGAGGAAGGAGAGCACACAAGCTCATGAGACCTTGATGGTGTCGGGACCAAATACCGTTGGCAGCCCCCAGACACAGCTGGGGAGGGGAGAGGAGGCTAAGCTCTGCAGCCTACAAGCAGCCCAGAGCTCAGGGGGTTGGGGGCGTTCTGCCCCTGCAGGGCACCTCTCAGGCAGTGGGACCTCGAGGGGACACCCAGCCCAGCCCCCACTGCACCTTGACACCAGACAAAGACCCGTCCTCAGGCAAACGAGGTATGGGAGCACCAGCTATCGCCTCGCCCTCCAAGCTTCAGGGAGCTCTGGCAGGAGACCCCGGGCCCTCCAGAAGAGGTGGCAGAAGCCCAGGCCTTCTCCCTTCCTGCCTCAGGCTGCGGGGACCCCTCCCTCTCAGACACTAGTTGAGGGAAGAGCTGGAGGCCCAGAAGGAACCCCCCCCTCACCTTCAGCATCCAGCATCTTGGGGATGTCCAGGTACTTCTCTGCCACATCAAAGGCAGTGTTCAGGTTTGTGAGTGGATCGTCCTGGAGGGAGGAGAGGAGGACGATTTACAAAATGAGAGCCAGAACAAGTCAGGGGCTACTCCCAACTGGGGGGCAGAAGGACTTCCCAACAGCCCCTCCCAGGCTCCACCCTCAGGGGCCAGGCTGGCCTCACGGCCAGGGCTCACAGGCTGCGGGTTGACAATGCCATTTCACCCTTCCAGGCCCCAGTTTCTCTATCAGAAGAAATGGGGTATAGGATACTGGCCTGTGGCCTGAGTTGGGGGGTAGAAAAGAACTGCTAAGTAATGAACGCTGATGGGGGAAGGAAATGGAGCCAGTGCATATCATGTCACCATAATATCACCACCGAAAACAAGACAAAAAAATGGAACAGACATATTTGGAAACTGATGGACTTAAGTATGGAAGGAAAAAAAATAGGTGTCTAAAATGTTTTCCATGAGAAACCACTCCTTTCTCAAACTTCTCTACTGGCTGCTGTTTTAAAGTTTGCCCTTCCCAAAATTAGAATTTTTATTACAGAGCTAAAGCTCTTCCAATTTTAAACTGATTAAATCAGCACCACAGTACTTGATCTGAAAAAACAAACAAACAAACAAAAAAAAAACCCTGCATGCTGAGCACTTCCTGCGCAGGCATCAAGCCTCGCTTAGTCGCTGGGAATTAGGAGGGGTCCTTCCTGGGGGCACAGGCAGAATGGGGGCACCTTGCTGAACGCAAGGTTCAAGGTGAAGGGGAGCAACACTCTGCCAGCCAGGCCTAGGAGCCCTTTTTGCCAAGAGATTCGTGCATGGACAGGCAACATTCTAATCTAGAGCATCAACTAGGGGGTTTGGAGGGGTTCCCGGGGCGTCTCTCCCAAGATGCCCCAGCCTTGTGGCCTCTGCACCCTGGATGGGCTGAGACGGGTGATTGTGAGGACGTCCAAACAGTCTGGGACAGGCCCCTCCAAGGTCGAGGTCAAGTGTCCTTTAACCCGCCCAGACACTAAGAACCATCTCGAGGCTAAAAACACAATTGCATAGCTCCCACCTGCTCGTCTGCCCCCTCGACACAGAGCCCCCCAAGAGAAACACCCAGTAGCTCGTGCCAGGGGCATAAATGGAATCAAGCAGCACCAAAAGAAAATCACAGCCAGAATTCAGCAATGAGGAGAATCAAATTCATGGGTGGAAGAACGTGCCCAGGACCGCCCAGCAGTTCGGGACGAGGCTAGGATAAAATGCCTCATGAAATGTGCGATAAAGTACAAAAGTAACGTATCTGCCTCACAAAAACTGGAGAAAGAAAGAAAAAACACCGCTTGCTATTGCATCATCCTAACAAAATTGCTGCCCCGTTTCTGAGATTTCCTGTTTGTACATGTCCCCCAGGTACACACGTATTATGCACACACAGTAGCGAAGTAGCACTAATAGTGAGGATTGCTCTGATTACTTCTGAATGGGACACTGTCACCATGGCTGGCCTATGGAGGCGGATAGCCCTCAGGCTGGGAGGGCCAGGGGCTCTCATAACAGATGGCCCAGTCCTGCCCTCCCCACTCTCCCACCCACCCACCAGGGACCAGCAGGGTCAACAGCTGGCAGGGGGAGGCCAGATGAGCACAGATACCTTTCGCAGCTTCCCGTAGTCAATCAGCTCAGGCCGGTGTCGGTGGATCAAGGCACAGAAGCCAAGGCCGTCCTTCCAGCTGCCCAGAGGAGAGAGGGTGGGCAAGTCTGGTGAACGAGGCTGAATGGGCAGCACACAGGGGCCTCTCAAGGGGCACGCAAGGTTCATCCCTGCATCCCTCTAACACACTGTCCCTAAGCACCGACTCAGAGCAAAGCTCGCAGCAGGGGTCTCTTCGTGTCCAGAGATGAATACGTAACCCTTCAGGACAGGAGTTAGGAGAAGTCAAGATGGGACTGCCACAATCCCAGGGTTAAGACCTGGTGGAGGGGTTGGCAAGTTGGGATAAACCTGCTGCGTCCCATCCTACCAAGGCCTGTGGCCCTAGTTTACTCTGTTCTGGAGCCACAGGTTGGAACTTCCCAGGTACTCCACCTGGGGGCATTTCCCAGGAGCATAAGCCTCAACCAATAGTGTTATCAGGCAGTAGCCATGTCCAGGACACTGCCGGGGGATGGGAGGGGCGGGCTTCACAGGGACAATAACATCCCCTTTCAAGAGCAGCTACTTCTTTTCACAAGGGCCTTACAGAGCTGAGACTGACCCAGCCAAGAGGGCCTGGGGGTCCTTGGAGGAGATAGGCCAGCTTCTGCAAGAGCCCCTCAGTCCTTGGCCACTCACCTTATGTGAAAGTTCTGGATGTTGACATTTTTGTATGGGGCTGTCTTTCTCTGACACCACAAGAGTAGTCCCTCCTTGGCTGAGGTCTCTGTGGGGAAGGGGGGGGGCAGAGAGTCAGCGGGCAGGCTCCGTGGGGGTCACAGGGTCCATGGGCCTTCAACAGGAAGTCCACACAGGGGGTCCCTGGACTCTGACCCTGCTGCTACCGAGGAAGGATAAAGATGCTGCCATCAAATCTATCTCCTTGCCGACGTTTGAAAAGTTATTTGAGAAACAGAAAAACTAAGTAGGAGGTCTTTCAAAGAACTAGACACACTATTCATTTAAATACTGAGGTATCTCCCCCCACCCCCCCCTTTTTTTTTAAACTTTATTTTGTACATTTAATAATTGAAAACATAAGCAATAAAAAACTAAAAAGTAAACACAGATGAATAAATATATACATTTCTCAATTAAATGTAATGAATACATGTAAATTTTTTTGTTGTTTTGTTTTTTGTTTTTTTGTTTTTTTGTGTGTGTGAATCAAACAATATATTACACAATATATTTGGTTCATAGTAATGCATTCATACAGTATTTGTCCTTTTGTGTCTGGCTTGCTTCACTCAACACCCACCCCCTTTTATTCAGTGACATGGTAGGGATACAAATTAAGTCGGCAACTTATGTCAGGTCACCACTGGAGGAGAAAATGTGAAATCTGAAAAAGTCAGGAATCTCCAGAGAGGGCTCGTGCACCCTGCGGAGTGCACAGCACTGTGGGACAAAAGCATTACGTCCTCTGTTCATATTTAGTTTTCATCTAAAACGCAGAGTTCCCTTGTATTTAATACACGGCTCGACACTGGCGGCCTCGGTGCTGTGTGTGGCACGGTCAGTGTCATATAAGATAAGGGAGGCATCTGAAGGGACCAGGGAACTCCACAGCCCAGAAGGGCTGCAAACCACACTCCCATGAGGTCACGTCCTGTGACACGCAGGTTACGGTACCCAGGCAAGGGGGTTCGTGGATGATCTTACTTTCAACTTACAAAATGGATTTAAAATGGCTTTAAATGAAATGATATAAGCCAAGTACAATCAAGCACTAAAACAGTGGCAGAGCTAATGCTTCGTAAGCTATGTCATCAGATTAAAAAAATGACGATTTAATCAGAGCTGATAAGTAAGCCCAAAGGAATCAAAATTATTGGAAAAGCTGATTCGCGCCTGCTATCATTAACAAGAACTATGCCCTAAATGACCACTGTGGGCCTTTTCAAACACATCAGCCATAAATAAATAGCAATTCTAATTCGAAAATTGCTTTGAATACAACTATTTTGAAGTTTTCTGTACCGTTAAAATGAATAAAACTAATTTTAAAATTATTTCATCTCCATCTCATCTTTTTAAAATTTGTTTTGCTCCGTGTGTTTTATTGTATGTATAGCAACACATAAATATAATTTACCACAATATAAATGCACATATCAGACGTAAAGCCCCGAAACTGCTGGAGTGTGGAACAAAAGTTAAGCGGCATCACTGCCCTAGCCCATGGCTGCCTGTTGCAAATCTGCGAAGTGGCCCCCAGAGGGAGCTGTGGGGGAAAAGAGGAGGCCCTGGGTTTGGCTCCCCCTCCCTCCACGGCCTCCTGGTTATTTATTTCCCTGCCCTTTCTGATTAACAACCCAAGAGCCCCTTGGGGTGCACTAGAGAAAAGGTTACTAATATACTCCCCCAAAGCAGCTGCCTGGACTTTTCCAAGGTGGGCAGTCTCCCCGGGGCCAATGCAACTGAGTGGGAACGAGCACCCCCAAACAGTTCTTCCTTCTCTATACAGACTGGAAGGGAGGACAGCCACCCAGAAACGGGTAAGGAGCTCAGAACGTGGCCCACGATCAAGAGTTCGTAGCCCCAAGTCAGGCAGTTCTCTAGGCTGAGCCCAGAAAGGGGGTGACCTACCTTCCACAGAGATGTCCTGGATGGCGAAACGAAGGATGATGGTCCAGATCATGCCCAGGGTCATTTTCACATTCCCATCCACGATTTCTACCGAAATAGCAGCAGGACACGTTAGGATGGGTTTTAGCAGGGACAGACTTAATGGTCCCTGAGTGCCCACATGGTGCCATGCACCAGGCTGGGAACCAAAAGGCCACACAGCTCCACTTGTGGAGGGAAAAGATGTTTTAAAAAGTTAGTGCATAAAGAATAATATGTGGAAGGATTAATTGGAAATAAGAGTTTGAAATAAAACTTGGACCACTTTGCATGAATTTTTCGCACCTGACATTTTAGCTACATACTATGTAATTTGAGTATATCATCAAGCAAAAAAAAAAAAAGTTAGTGCAAAAAAAAATTTAGTGCAAGAGAAGTCTATTTGGGGCACAGAGGTTGTAGTCAATTCTTCTTGGAGACAGTGGGTATATATCAGGTAAGGCAAGAAGAAAGGTGCTCAGCAGCTGATAGAGAAGACAGGGGTGGGCGGGGGGTGGGGTGGGAGAGGAGGGGGGCTCTGAGCCATCACAAATGTTCTCACAACTCTGCAAGCTGGGACGCTCTATGCAATCAGAGCTCTCAAAACCACCACCTACACTCCGAAAGCCAGTGACAACAACAGAAGTTAATAAATGTAGTTTTGTAAACTGCCATCTCGACTGATCCACTGGCCCGCAAATCAACCTCATGATGCCATGAATTAGTTGGGTGTTAAAATAAGGTTTTTGAAAAAAAATCAGTCAACAGCTTCAAGATCAGACCTAAAGGATACCCCACTACGTTTAGTCTGTTCGGTACTTTTTAAGACTTTTAAATGTGACAAATTCCATTAATTTTTCTCTTTTTTTTTCTGTACCAGGCCTAGAGCCAGAGAATACAAACATGAATAAGGCCTGTCTTCAAGGAGCTTAAGAGATCAGGAGATTTATGGTCTTGGTGGCGAAACAAGTGGCACTCAAATGCTGACCCCATACCTTCACCTGCTTCTAGACCAGGAGATGGTAACTGGTAAGTAGGCACTCTCAATTAAGGGCAAAGCACCCAAAGAATATCTTATTTTTTCCCATCTATAACAGTCTAGTTTTAGCGGAGGCCAAACTGAACCATGAGGAGGGGAAACTTCCAGGAAGACCTTTATCCCTGAACTCAGGTACGCTAGGGTTTGTTTTTGACAAACCCTGTAAACAAGAGTGGATTTCCACTAAGTAAGTTATACTCTAAGATCTTATTTCCTTCCTCAAAAGTGAGGGCAAAACTGCTGCTCTATGACCTAAAAGGTATAGGGCATAAAGTGGTGCCTGGCCACAGCTGCTTCCCAGGAGGTGGGGATTCTGAGTCCGTGTCGGGGTCCTGAGCAAAGCGAGAAGAGCTCCCAGCTTGGATGTGGGACAGCATGTAACTTTTTGCTACAGGGAGGTTTAAATGCCCCAGACACCAGAAAGGCACAGACTCATGTCTGAAGGCTTGTGCTGGAGAAACAGGGAGCTGTAGCAACATGCAACCATCTTAATTAACAGGTCAGCCAGCCAGCCAGCACTTTGCCAACACATCACAGGGGAAAGGGCGGGGAGATAGAATCTTCTTCTGTTAAGAATCATTTTGGGAGCAGATGTGACTCAAGCAGTCACACGGGAGGTCCTGGGTTCGGTTCCTGGTGCCTCCTGGAAAAGTAAAAAAAACAACAACAAGCAAAACAAATGAAAAAACCATCTCAGGGAAGCCAATATGGCTCAGTGGTTGAGTGCCAGCTTCCCACATACAAGGTCCTGGGTTCAATCGCCGGTCCCTGGTACCTTAAAAAGGAAAAAAAAGAATCATTTTATAAGGGATTGGGTGTAGCACAGTGGTTGAGCACCTGCTTCCCATGTATGAGGTCCCGGTTCAATCCCTGGTACCTCTAAAAACAGAGAAACATTTTATAAAGGTCTAGTATCCTAAAAATGCACTTTTATTTGTGACTTTCAATGGTTTAACATCTGTAATATTTAAAAAAGAGTTTATAAAAAATAAGAAAAAGTCTAAAACCTCAATGGATAGACAAAAGACATGAAAAGACAATTCATAAATCATGAAATACAAATAGCCAATTTACAGGAATATTCAAACACTTTTATAATCAAAGAAATGCCATTTTCCCAGCTCTTAAATTAGCAAAGTCAAACACATGCACACCCCTTGATGCTAACAAGGCTAGCACACTGCAGCTGTAAGTGTAACTGACTTTAAAAAACAAACAAGCAAACAAAAAAACCTTCTGGAAAATAATTTGCAACAGGGAGCAAGCATCTAAAAATTGTTCAACTTTTCTATCTAGGACTCTATCCCTAGCCAATGATCTGAAATGCAGAGTAAGATTTCTGTATAAAGGTGCTTGTTGTGTAGTTTTAATGGCCCCAAATGGGAAGCCGTGAGAGTGTGCAATGTACAAAGAGTGACTGAGTAAATCCCCAGACCTCTGCTCAAAACCTCCATGTCTCCCACCTCACTCAGGAGTCCAAGCCAGTGGCTGGCAAGACGCTCCTGGTCTGGCCAGCTGGGCCCCTTGGAGCCCCTCCTCCAGGCCCCTCTGGCCTCCCTGCAGCCCCCCTCCCTGGATAGCCACATGGCTTGCCCTCGCCTCCCTCCAATCTCCATGCATGCATCCATTTCTCATCAAGATCTAGCTGGACCATCCTACTTCTCCCCTGCTTTATTTTTCTCCTTCTGACACGTTATATTTGTGTAATTTCTCTCTCCTCCTTCTTGAACATAAGATCCACGAGGGGAAGGCTTTTTTTCTGCTTTGCATCCCTGCTTAGAGCCTGGCATAGTGCTTGGCACAGAAACAGCTCTCCATGACTATTTGCTGACTGAATGACTGAATAAACGGAGCACACTTCCCCAGGGCCCAAGGGGGTGCCCAGACCCAAGGTAACCCAGGCCTGTGGCTGGCCCAATGAGAGCAGAAGCTGTGCTTAGTGCCCTCCAGGCCAGCCCCAGGTGTGGGCAAAGCACAGCTGTGCTCAACAAACGGACCACAAGGCAGCCAGGAACAACTACGCTAGAAAGATCTTTATAACATGGAAGGTTCATGGGGAAAAAAAAGGTATGAAATTGTATGCACAGGGTTTCCAATAGGAGGGGAAACTTCCTCCACGCCCAGAAGAGGCGCCGCACAGTAGTGCCGCAGCCAGGCCTTTCTAGGAGGAGCAGCGGTGGCGTGCTGCCCGCTGCCCCAGCAACCCCCACACCGCGGAGACCAGACCCCTCAGCCTCCCGCTGGCCTTGACCTGGGTGCCCACAGATCTGCCCTCATGGCACTACAGGAGGCAAGCAGCTCCGTTTTTTGGTCTTCCCTCCATATTCCTCTCCCTGTTTCCTAGCAGCCTGCTCCCACTCCCCACAGAGGTTTTTGCTTACTAAATCCTAACTCATCACAAAGAAGCAGTTTCACTGAGTATGGATAAAGAGCCTGGGTGTGTTCATTTAACACCCCATGGACCCCCCAGCCCCAATTCCAACGTGGCTCCCCACCCAGGGCATAAACCATACCAGGTGACTCCCCTTGCCTGAGTGCGGAATGTTTGCTCCTTTCCCCAGGGATCTGTGGCTGGAGCAGGAATAGCCCCATATCACAGGCCTCCTGGAATGCTGGCTCCAAAAGGACGATTCGAAGTCCACAAATGAGCTCAGTGGGGGAAAGCCAGGATGACAGCTTAACTCTGCTTGCCATGGGTGTAGGAAGAGGCAGTGGCACATGTGTCATGTCAGCCATTCTGGTCTATAGCTGGCTATGATGCTACTCATATCTGGTGTTTACTCAGAACCCGTCTCTCTCTTCTGCCGGCGCCAGGACTGAATAGCATGCTGAAGGAATTCAGCATGACAGGAAATAGAGCCAGGGGTCACCACCTTCCAGACCAGCGCTGTAGCTATTAGACCTGCTGCCCCCTCCACCCTGTCAGAGACCACCCCAGCTCTTGACACTCAGCGCTAACAACCTGTCCCTGCCCAAAAATGTCAAAATTAAAAATCCAGGAAGATGTGGCTCACGCAGTTGGACACCTGCCTACCAAATGGGGGGTGGTGGTGGAGGGGGGAGGTCCCAGGTTCAGTTCCCAGTGCCACCTAAAGAAGAGGAGAAAGACAGCAAGCTGATATGATGAGCTGGCATGACGGGCTGGCGTGGCGAGCTGATGCAACAAGATGACAGCAAGATGACACAACAAAGAGACACAGCGAGGAAACACAATGAGACGCAGCAAGCGGGAACAGAGGTGGCTCAAGCCATTGGACACCTCCCTCCCACATGGGAGGTCCCAGGTTTGGTTCCGGGTGCCTCCTAAAGAAGAGGAGCAGACACAGAGAGCAGACAGCAAGTACAAACAACGAGGGGAGAGGGGGAGAAATAAATAAATAAAACAAATCTTTAAAAAAAAAATAAGTCCTTCTCAGTCCTCTCCCCTGCTTAAATCACAATCATTCATCTGGTCAAGTCTCAATTCCATCAAGTCTAGACATTCTACAATCAAGAACTGTAGAAGAAATCTTAAAGGATCTATTATTCTAACCCCTTCTTGATTCATGGAAGCTCCTTGTCTCTAGCCTCCATTTGAACACCTTCAGGGACAGGGAACTCGCTACCTCCCCAGAGCACCCATTTCCTTCCCTGAGGTTCTACACAGGATCCAGAATCTGTCTGTCCATGGGGTCAACCTTCTGTGCTTGGTTCTTCCCTTCAGGGTCCATCAGAGTCTCGTCCTTGAAACGTGTGACAATCTTTCAAAGGTTTGAGGGTCTCTTGTCCCCTGTCAGGCCTGGTCCCCACGGCACAGCTCCAGCAGTCCACCGTTGGCCCTCTAGGAGAGATCACTCCAGGCCATCCACCCTGCTACCTTTATTTTGCAGTTCATAGCAGTAAACGTCATTAAAAACACCACCACCCATTTGGTGCCTGCTCTGTTTCCCGCCTCAGCAGCACAGCCATCCCAGCTGACCTTAGAGCTTAGCTTGAAACAAGACAATTTCAGGCCAGGAAAAGCACTAGCTCCTGGGGCAGAGAGAAGGGAAGGAATATCCCACTTTCAAGGAGCCTTTAAGAAATCTTTTAGAGCAGCTAGGCCTTGTGTTAAGGAAACTGGAAGGCTGAGGCCAGCTAGGTTAGGCGACTGCCTCAGCACATTAGAGGTGGCTGATTTCAAGTGTATGCCAGTGTCTTGCCTTTGCTCCTCACCACTCTGCTCCAGCAAGCATGGCAGATCTGACCTGTCATTTTACAGCTGAGTCAGACATGAGGGACAAGCATTCTGGCCCAGACCCCTGACGGGCATGGCAGCAATACCTAGTGGTGATGGGAAGCTAGGCCTCAACTCTGGAGCCCAAATGCCCGGGCTTAATCCTGGCTCTGCCACGTAGAAGCTGTCTGGTTCAACAGCCTATGCTCAACTGGACTATACTCTTTCACTTTAGCAATTTCCCTTGTGAAGGTTGAAGGAAATAACCCATGTAAAGCATCCTGTCTAGCCAGGCACAGAACTAGGCCTCAGTACCCTACTCTTCTTTGGGGAGTCCCGCTTCCAAAAGTTCACAGTGATGTGCCAGTCCAGGAGTCAAGGCAGAAAGGGCCAAGGAAGTCGGCTTGGGCAGCCCGGTAGCAGGCCTTACTCACCTTCGGCTCCAATGGACACCAGCTTGACCCCTTTGCTAGCTATGAAATCCAGAGCCTTGTTGACATTGGAGATCTTGTGCACCCTCATCTTGCCTCTCTCTGGCTTGGCCAAGCGCTCACCTGATTAGACCAAGAGGGAGGAAAAGGAGGGTTATCCAGGAGCCAGGGATGTTCTCGCCACGATTTCATCCAAAGCATACCTGCTTTCATCCTCTCAACAATTATTCATTAAGCCATTATTATAAGCCAGAGACTTGGCTGAGCGCTAGGACAAAACAGAAAGGTCCCTTCCTGTACTTACAGAGTCCAGTAGGGAAGAGAGACCTTAAATGAGAAAGTATATAAATAAATATATACAAATAACAAATACCAAGGTGGCTCAATGCTCTTAAAAAGGAGGGGAAGGGGAGAAGAAGGAACTGAGATAGTGGTAGGGGAAGGCCTCTGAGTAGGCAGTAAGGGCAAGGACTGCACGGAATGATGAGCAAGGCAGTGGAACAGCACATGCTAAGCCCCTGAACGCCTTCTAATCCTGGGAGGGTTATGAGTCATTCTAAGAGCATTCTGAAAAATTTCCCTGAGTGTTTAAGTGGCGCTGCCATGGCGTCCTCTCCCTGAATGAGAACCACAGCTCTTGTCCTGCTACACTGCCTCCCCTGAGGACCTGTGGTTCAGCCCCAAGCCAACCTTCCACTCGTGCTCATTCCCCCCTAGCCCCCACCTCCCCATGCCTCCACCTTCCACGCAGAAGCTTCTGCTGTCAGGCTTCAAGATCAGAAGCTACAAGGAAACAGGGGTAGAGGAATTGGTTTTTCAAACACTTCATTACGAGCGCTTTTATCTCAGAACAGAGGACTTAAACTGGCATCATCCAGTGACCTCCTGAGACTATTTGAAAATTTATATATGCAACACAGATGCCCACACGGGGAAGGGGCCCATGGCTTCCAGGGCATCCAAGAAGTCAGAGACTCCAAAAGGCTGAGAACCACCACCTGAGAGCCTGAATCTCAGGGCCTTGTGCCTGCCTGATCTCCAGACCCTCCACCCAGCTGCCACCCCGGCAGGCCAACGGTCTGGCTGAGAGGGGCGCTGCGAAGCTGCGCCAGGCCCACCCAATCAGAGCAGTGCTTCTCCAGAGGCCTTCCAGCCCCCAGGGCCCACCAACTTCTGGCAGAGAGCAGACTTCCTGCCACAGACGGGATGTGGCCCATAAGCAACCAGGGCAGTCCAGCTGGTTTTAACATCATTAAATCAAGACTTTCCACCTGTGGTTTTCGAAGGCCCTTCCTCGCCAGGGACTATGGCACTGCATGGCCTCTCCAGCAGGTCCCCACCATCCTTGTGTCTGGAGGAGATGCCGTGGGGCTCCCCCCCTTAGGTTGGATGGAGGCTGCTCCTGGGGAACAGGAAGTCGCCAACAAGGACAGCAGAGGTGGGGAAGGCTGCCCAGGCCCAGAACAGACTTTACCCAGCACAAAAATTACCTGGAAAATTGGCTACACTGTAAGTGTCCACCCCCGCACCCCACCCCACCCCAGCTTAAGTTTCTGATTTAGGAGGTCAGGGGTGGGTCACCCAGGGACCACTTTGAAAAACCTCTATAGACTGCATCCAACATATCTCCAAAGATGCTTGGAGGAAAAGGCAATACCTCAGTAACTAGATCTCTCCAGCCCTGAGAAAGAAACAAGCCTGCTTTAGAGAAGTACACGGATCCCCCTGGGGGCAGGCACTGGAGGTAATGCAGATGAACCCAGCTCAGATCGTCAGTCCTTCCAACATGGCTGAGCATCGCCTGCCGGCAAAGCACTGTGGTAAGCACCTGAGACACGGAGCCAAGACAGTCCCTGCCCCAAGGAGCTCCGTGTGGAGGGGAAAGAAAATAAGTGAGTCAGGAGTGATTATACCACATGGTAAATGACATAAGGGAGGAATTAGTGAGGCACTGTAGGAGATCTGAGCCAACTCAGATCTGGGGTGGGGAGGTCTGAGAAGCCTTCCAGAAGGAAAGCCTTGAGCTGAATTTTGAAGGATGAAAAAAAAATAATGCCAAGGTTTAAAAAAAAAATTGGGGCAGTGGAGGAGGAGGCAGGGAAGGACATTCTAGAAGGCATTTAGAGACTGTGCAGAGGTCAGAGAAATGCACATTATCTGGGGAGGATTGCATGCCTCTTGGTTGGCAGGGGTCTGATATCTTTTTGAGAATGGTTAATTGGAAATAAAGCAGGTACCAGTTCTCAAAGGATCCTGCAAACTATGCTAAGGAATTAGACTGCATGCTTAAAACTCTGGGGAGGCACTACAGGGTTTTCAGCAGGGAATAGCATGACCATATTTGGGTTGTCAAAGGATCACTCTGCCTGCGGTGTAGAGAATGGACTACATTGGGAAGAGGGGAGCTGGGAGGAGGGTCAGAGGCTTTTGTGAGAGCTGACAAAGCCCTGCACCGATGCCATGGTAGGAGGGATTAAAAGGCTTGTAGAAAAAGGAAATAGAATGAACAGAACCTGAATGCCAGGTTGCAAAGGGGAGTGAAGAACAGCTAAGCTGATTCCCGGATCAGGTATAGGTGACTGGATAGACAGTGGTATTGTTTATCAAAAACAAGCTAAAGGCTGGAGGAGGAAAAAGAGGTTTGCTAGAGGCAGGGGCGATAAGTACAGTTTTGGACATTCCTAGTTTGAGTGGAGATTCCCAACAGGATCAGTATTTAAGACTCAAGGGGGCTCAAGGGAGAGGTTTGGATTGAGACTAAGGCTGGGACTTGTCAGTATCAAGGCAGAAGGTAAAATAAAGAGAGTGGCTAAGATTGCCCAGTGTATAAATCAAGCCTAGACTACTGAGGACCACCAGGAAAGAGATCCATAAAGAAAGCTGAGAAGTGCGTTCAAATGGAGCTGTCCCTCTCTTGAGGGACATCTAAATCCTTACCACACAGTCCCAGCACTTTGGAGGAGGAGGGACCTCAGACCTCTGAGATCATCCTTCAAACCCCTTCCTTTTACAAATGAGACTGCTGAGGCAGATGGGCAAAGGGACTCATCTAAGGACATCTGGATGGTCTGCAGCAGAGCCAGGGACGAACCCTAATCTAGTGTGAGTTTATCCATACCATCCCCAATTTCTTTCAAAAGACCCAAAGCTGGCCATGACCAAGGGCTCAGAGCAGAAGCAGAGGTGCCAGGGCAGCAGTCTCAAAGTAGCAGAACCCAGCAGGCAGCACTTTATCCTGGGCCAGTGATCCACCTGGCATCACTTTTTTTGCCTGGGAGTCCCATGGCCAATGGTCCACCTCACCTGAGATGACCTCCAGTAGCAGCATGAGCTTCAGGCCATCCCGGAAGTCCTCCTCGATGTTCTCGATCTGCGTACCTGCCTTCCGGAGGTGGGAGTTGCACCATGCTGTGAATGTCTGGGCAAAGGAAAGAAGAACAAGTGTTCAGTCTCTCCCCAAGTTACATGGGCAGAGGCCCCCCAACAAGGGCCTCGATGGGTCCCCAGAACCCATTTGCCACATGCTGCCTTTCCAGTTGTTCTGTAGAAGGTATTGGGCCGCCTGCTATTGTCACCTCATTAGACGACACATCTCATGGGTCCTGAGAAGATGGGCAACCCACTCAGCAGAGTCCATAAAAGCTCTCGGCACAGTTGTTTCTCCCAGGACAGCAGCTAAGAAGTCGCCCTACACAGAGCAAGTAGCACACATGGGCACCACTGGGATGGACAAAGGTTACGATAAACCTTTAACTTCTCCCCTCTCAACCTTCTTCTAACAACATCCCCACTCACATTTAGGAATGCCACAATTCCATTCTTGGCAATTTGTCTCTTAGGTTATAAAACTTAGTATCAACCTTCATAATTTTACCAGAATAATATATTAAGACTTATTAACATCTTAGGGTAAATTAGTTTCTTAAATCCATTTCCACTTGGCAGCCAGCTAAGGGAAAGGATTAATAAATTTTATTGGGGACAGAGTTCAGAGGCATGGTGAAAGGATAAAGAGAAGTACCCCAGGGAAGCGGCTGTGGCTCAATCAGTAGGGCTCCTGTTTACCATATGGGAGGCCCCGGGTTCGGTTCCCGGGGCCTCCTGGTGGAGGCGGGCCCGCCCGCACGGCATGGTTGGCTGACCCAGCGAGCGCAGGCAGCAGGGGGGGGATAAATGAATAAATAAATAAAATCTTTAAAAAAATAAAAAAAAAAAAAAGAGAGAAGTACCCCAATGTGTATGTGTGTTTATTTGTGGTGGGTAGGGGGACACCGTAAGCTGCAAAAGCATGAGGAAGAATTCCAAAAAGTGAATCTAAAGGAGGCTACATGCCAAGGTCATCAATTTTGTAATTTTCTAGTTTGTGGGGAGAGAGCAGCAGCTTGAAGCTTGTTCTATAATGAGCAGATCACGAGCAGGCAGGCCACAACCAAGCTGTTCTGTGTCAACAGCACCACCTGGTGGCTTGAACAAGGAACTGGGTGACAACACATGAGAAACGAGTGTAGACTTCAATTTCTCCCTCCAGCTGCCACATTCTATGGGAACCAGAGAGAAGAGCTCATTTACTTCAAATCGAAACTATTCTTGGGCAACTCTAGAATGTTCTGCACTAAATGGTGCCATCAACTACATGAGGCTCAAGAACTGACACTCAGTTCTCCCAAAGGTAGGGGCAGTCCAACTCTCCTCTACCTGCCCTGCAAAATCCCAAGGACAAGCAGTGTATTATGCATCATACTAGCAGCAGCCACCCTAGAAACACCCCCTCCTCCTAGGAAAAGTCACCAGACTCATGACCCCCCCACACCCACCACTTCCTCCTGCCCTGGGGAACTCCAAAGTGAAGTGCTCAGAGGGAGGGAGGAACACTACAGCAGGGACTATCAGGGGTAAGGAAATGGCTGCTCAGGTTTACAAGCAAGTATTGAAGAGCCTGTGCCCAAGAAGAAGAGGGGTAGAGAGGCAGGGAGACATCAGTCCACACAAGTGGGGAGCTGGAGACACTTGTGACACCTCCCCCCAGCTTTGGGCTTTATCTTTCGATCATTCTCACTAGGAGCTTACCAACACAGGATACCTCTCTCTCCCCACAAACATGATAAAGAGAACAGGGGTGCATATGTGTTATTCCAAAGCTTTGGGGAGACAGGCACACAGAGTAGAGGTGGGAAGGGTGCATATACTGTTTTCTCAGCCTGGAATGTTCTCTAGATCTTGCTTGACTCATTCATCTTTCAATATTGGGCTAAAGCATCACTTCCTCCAGGAAGGCTTCCTGACAATCACTTGCCATGTCTGAGTTGAATGCCTGAAACCCACAGCACCCTGCCCTTAATCCATCATTGCCCAGATCCTACTGCATAGTAATTGCCAGGCCAACTGTCAGCTCCACCATCACAGTCCTCTTTTCCCTCATCCCTTCTTCTTCACCTGAGAGCTCCTAAAGGTAGGAACTTAATGTTCACCTTTATATCCCTAGAGCCCCATGCACAGAATCAGGGATAATAGCAGTGAACAGTATAACAATTTCTACCCTTCTGCAATAGACTTTCTAGTGGATGTAAAATCTTGGTGGCTGAGTGATGGTGCAGGTGAGGAAGAGATGCAAAGCTGGGAGGTCCCTGGAAGCTCAAACCACAGCTTGTGGGTGCTATCAGGGCAGGGACATGAAAGGACAAACAGCACACTTAGGGGCCCTCTGGAAGCAGAAGATGGCTCAGAGGAAAAGGTGCAGCAGGGTAAGGACGGGTACTGATTGGGTGGCCCTTCCTCAAGCATTAGCATTGCAAACCTGACATATAGCTTTTATTTGCATTTTATAACATTTTGTGTTGTAAAGCAATATTGAAAGAATTTAAAAATTTTAAAGTAAATATAATTTATTTTTGCATATTCTTTCCCAGAGGTCCTCTGCCATATTTGCATTTTTACCCAGGTGTCATTACACTGTACCTTCACATTTGTGGGGGGATGGGGGTCTTTTTCTCATTCATCACCATCTTATATTCCCACAGCACCTTGCCATCTCTTCTAGGCCCATGCTCACCTTCCACCTAGGGTTTCCTACTCACTCGAGGGGCACTGGACTATCTCGGGTCCAAGGTGGTCAAGGCTTCCAGGTGGGAAGCGCATGGCATCCCCACAGGTGAAGGCTAGGAAATCTCATTCTGTTTAGTGCCCAGTTATGGAAGGGGGTGGGGGACAAGAGGAAGAAGGAAGAGGCTGCTTTTGTAAAAAGACACTGCTTTTGAAAGAGGAAAAGTACTGTTGAAAGCAGCCAGCCTCACTTCCTGGGGAAGCCAGGCTCGAGCACTGGGAGACAAAAACACACCTGTGTTTGTTCAAGTCTCACACACAAAGCCCTGGTGCAGAGGCCTCCTGGGGAAGTGAGCTTGTTAAAACTCCCAATCCCCGATCTCCGGCCCCCACAGGGGGTTACTGCCTTGAAAGCTGAAGGGGGGCCCCAGCCCCTCCCCAAAAGGAACAACCAGCAGCACCTACCACTTTGGGATCGGCCAGCTCTGGTTCAATTCCCAGATCCGCTCTTTACTACTAGCTGTGTGACCTCCAGATTAACCTCCCTAAACTTCAGTTTCCTTAACAGTAAAATGGGAATAGCGAAAGCACGTCATAAACTTCAGGAGGCTTAACGAGATAACTTTTACAAAGTGCTCAAGAAGGAGGGAAAAGCCTAGCTCCCTGGAAATATTCCCATGGACTTGTCTGGGGAGGGGTCACTCTCCTCCCACCCAGCCTGCCCTTCCCTGCCTCCAGGCCCACCAGCTGCCAGGGTTCCAGCCCCTCAGAGCTCTGTACTCTGTTTCCCAGATGACACCTGCTTTGTCTGAAGTACTTTTTTTGAACTGGGGCGGTGTGTTAGCATGTGGTGTGGGGGGCGGACAGCTGTGCTTGTGGCAGTGGCCTTGTGGGGCACCAGAAGGGAGGCCTAGTGGCCGTGAGTGGGGAGAGCGCAGACGCCAGCAGTGTGGGTCCTCCATGCACACCTGGCCACTACATCCTCTCCCCGGGCACAGGGCAGGCCTGCTCTGGAGGCTTGCACTCCCGTTGTCCGATATTAGGACAAAAAGAGGGTACCAGCCCCTTAACAGGGCTCCGGGGGTCCAGCAAGGAGGAGAAAATCAGCAGCCACACTGACGACCGTGGCTAGAGACCCACGACCTCTGGCCTGGGTGCCTGGTGTGGTGGGCAGTGCTACCCCAGCCACATTCAAATAAAGGGTATGCCCGCCCCTGCCATCCCCCGCCTTTTATTTGCCGCAATCCCACCTAGGCCTGGCTCTGTCTGACCTTCTCCTTGCTTCACAAGCCACATCCTGGGTTCCTTTGGTCAGCCCCTCAGGCCACACTCAGAATCACAGGCTGACAAGGAGACAGGAGATGATGATGTAGAAATGGTCTCAGGAAGGCTGAGAGGTCTCAGGAAAAGTGCTCGGGGTCAAGGTACATGTTGGGAAGAGCTGCTTGGGCCACATCCGCTCCCCTCCATTATATTCTTAATAAGTATCATGAGGGTGCGGATGTGGCTCAAGCAGTTGGGTGCCCACCTCCCGCATAGGAGGTCCCAGGTTCAGTTCCCAGTGCCTCCTGAAAGAAGACGAGCAGACAGAGAGCACCACAACAAACAAACACAGAGAGCAGACAATGAGCACAAACAATGGGGGGGGGGGAATAAGTAAGAAAGTAAACAAACAAACAAACAAACAAATAAATAAATAAATAAAACAAGTGTTGTGGCAATACATTTCCTTTAAAGTGGTCTGAAAAGCCAGATCCCCACATCAGAAGCACTAGAACGTGACTTTAGCTACACTGGCCTCTTTGAGCCTCAGTTTTTACATCTGTAAAATGGGGACAGTAGCATCTACCAGTCAGGACTGCAATGAAGATTAAATAATCTATTAATACTGCTGGTTTACATTAATAACAAAATAGAATATTAATGTGTCCTCAATATAAGTCCACAAGAAGCGGCTGCTTAGACACTATTATTGTCTAAGTTTTAGATTCTGAAAGGATGTCTGAATAACCACCCCCAGGAAGGACTGGGAGTACAGAGGATTACCCTGTAATCATGAGTCAGGGGCTGAGCTTTTAAAGTCAAGTGGCGGGAAGCGGCTGTGGCTCAATCAGTAGGGCTCCCGTTTACCATATGGGAGGCCCCGGGTTCGGTTCCCGGGGCCTCCTGGTGGGGGCAAGCCCGCCCGCACGGCGTGGTTGGCTGACCCAGCGAGCACAAGCAGCAAGGGGGGGATAAATGAATAAATAATAATAAATAAATAAATAAATCTTAAAAAAAATAAAAAAATAAAGTCAAGTGGCGTTCACAGCCTTGATCTTTGGGAGCGAGGGGGGTGATAAAAGGCAAGGGGCTGGGGTGTGGGAAGGTCACAGAGCTCGCTCAGGATCACTCCCCAGAGCAACCATCAATGAGACTGAAAGGATACAAACACTCTAAAGAGGACTGAATTCAAGCGACTTAACACTGGCTCTTTTTTTTTTTTTTAAAGATTCATTTATTTACTTTATCCATTTTAAACCCCCCCTTCCCCATTTGCTGTTTTGTGTCCATTTGCTGCGCAATTCTCCATGTTTGTTTCCTGCCACCTCTTCTCATCCTCCTCCTCCAGTCTTCACCAGGATTCGATCCTGGAGACCTCCGATGTAGGAGAGAGGTATTCTGCTGCCTGCGCCACCTCAGCTCCTGGCTTCTGGAGCTTTCGGAGCATCTCATCTTGTCTCTCCCCTGTTACGTCATCATCCTGCTGCCTGGCTCCCAGGGCACGACGGCTCAGCGGCACATAGAGCCTGGCAGCCCATGCGCCTTCTCTATATATATTTTTTTTTTATTTTACCGGGAGGTCCCGGGGATTGAACCCAGGTCCCTCCATATGGCAGACGGACGCCCAACCATTTGAGCCACATCCGCCCCCAACGCTGGCTCTTGACTCAATGTACCCATCTGTAAAATGGGGGTAATAACAGCATCTACCACTCCATGGAGTTACTGGAGGATTCAGTGAGACAATCTATGTAAAGCAATGAATAAAGGGCCTGAAACACAATGACTGCTCAGTAATCACCTATTATTACAATAAAATTAGCAATAAAATAATTTCAGCTTTGGGTGAGCCGCATGGGCCCTCCGCTCACACCACGTAACCACACAAATTAGAACTATAATTACTACTGTTCATGCTGTTCAGCACATTTCACTGAAGAATGTTAGCACCAGAAGAGGCATTAGCCATCGCCCAGGTCAAACCCTCCTTTTACCACTGTGGGCCAGAGAGGGCAAGTGGCTTTCCCCAGACCACACAGCCAGGTAACTTCACATCTAGACTCAGAACTCAAGCTCCCAACTCCCAGGCCCACACATTTTCTGAAGGACGTAGATCTCAGTGCAGATATGGGTAGGATGCTGGAAGGCAGCAGCAAAACCAAGGCTGAGATTCTAAACGGCCAGAAGGATGGACTGAGTCTCACGGCGTATCACTGAAAGGGGGCCGCTGTGAGCTGAAAAACCCAACCGGATGAAAACTGGATAGTTCCAGCCCAGCACTGGCACAGAATATGATTGACGGACTATCAGTACAGTTGGCTGTGGAAGAAGCCAGCAGGTGGTTGTCAAGAGGTGGGAGACCATTCCAGATGGTGAGCAGATCAGAAACATGCCTTTGGGGGACCAACTCCCGGAACTGGGACTCTTTGACCAAGAGCAGAGGTGGCTCAGGATGAGCAGGTCAGGGAAGAATGAGGCAGGCAGCACACCCTGGGGGGTGTGTGTGTGAGGAGTGTGGGGTCTAGAGCGAGACTCACCTGGACCCAGGCCCAGCTCTGCCCCCGTGGGACCTTGATCAAGTGATTTCACTTTTCCAGCCCTTAATGTCCACATCTGTAAATGGTACAACCATGGACTCTACCTCAGAGGGTTGGGAGGATTCGACAATAATGCATGGGAAGTGCTGAGCACAGTCACCCACACATAAGGCTTACTCGTAGCTACTATTACCAGGACAGAGGACAGGAAGCTGCAGGGAAGATGGGAGTTCACTCTAATAAAGAACAGACCAAAAGCTGGGAGCACAGTGAGTCACCTGCCACCAAAGGTATGTGCTTGCTGAGGGTGCTGGGGAAGGGATTCGGGCACCCCCTGGGGGCTGAGCCAAGTAAGGGCCCTTATAATTATGAGTCTACGAGAACCCACGGCAGCCCTGGACGTCTTGGGCCAGGTAATTCTTTGTTTTGGGGATTGTCCTGCACTCTGTGAGATGTTTAGTAGCATCCCTGGACTCTACCCAACTAGATGTCTCACCCTCACCCCACTTCTCCTCCCCCTCCCCCATCCTCTGCCCCGGCCAGATGTGACAACCAAAAATTCATCCCAATTGAAAACCACTATTCTACAAGAAACACATATGCCATAAGTAATAATAATAAAGCAGCCAACATTTATGGAGCACTTAGCACATGCAAGACCCTCTTCTAAGTGCTTTGTCTTCCTTAACAATCATTTAAATATTCACAACAATACTATGAGATGGGTACTATCATTTTCCCCATTTTACAGATGAGGAAACTAAGGCACAAAGAGGTTCAATAAATGAGCAAAAGGGGCCATGGGTAAAAAAAAAAAAAAAAAAAAAGTAGGACTGTCCCATTCTTGCATATATTCATTTGCCATTTTGCCATTTGAACAGTAGCCCTCTAGGGCTGTCCTTTGTTTTTCCACCCACCAAAGCAATGTGGGTACAGAGGAAGAGTTTTAAGTGTCCAAGTATGCACGTGAGCTGATAAGCGGCCAAGTGGATCACAGCCTCAGTGTCAGGACAGGGGTTGGAGGACCTGAGAGCAACAGGCCCTCCTCAGCTCCATGTGGAACATGTGGCCAGACCTCCAAAAAAGAGGACCCAGAAATCTGTGTAATCCTCTAGTTTCCCCCCACCCCTGAGATGGCTCCCTTGTCTGTCTGCTCGCAGTATCTGCTCGTTGTCTCTGCTCATTGTGTCTACTTGTTGTCTGCTCGTCTTCTTTTTTTAGGAGGCACCGGGAACCGAACCTGGGACCTCCCATGTGGGAGGCAGGTGTCCAATTGCTTGAGCCACATCCGCTCCCTATCTCGTAGTTTTTAAATGCTGGTACAATTTAAAAAATAAAATAAGCCATCCTACAGGTCACCCAAAAAAGATGTCAATCAGCTAAATCTAAATTAGGACTCACTGGGTCTATGGTTCCATCATGGGGAAACATGAAATGAGGAGCAATGGGGCCTCCTTCATTTGGGCTCGATCAACAATCAACAAGTATCACAGGGAAGCGGCTGTGGCTCAATCAGTAGGGCTCCCATTTACCATAGGGAGGCCCCGGGTTCGGTTCCCGGGGCCTCCTGGTGAAGGCAGGCCCGCCCGCACGGCGTGGTTGGCTGACCCAGCGAGCACAGGCAGCAAGGGGGGGATAAATGAATAAATAAATAAAATCTTTAAACAAAAAAACAAAAAAAAAAAAAAAAAAAAAAAAGTGTCACAAGGGACCACAAGTAGACATGCCGATGCCTTGTGAAACAGAGGTACCAATTTCCCTTTATCACATCAGTAAAAAAATGTCTGATAATTCCCATTGCTATAGTGGGTACAATGACGAAGCACACAACACACTGCTATGGGCAAAGTGTTCTGGAAAGCAACTTGCAAAGATGAACTCGTTCCTAAATGCAAGCTAAAATGGGCATACACCATAGTTCAATATTGGGATGTCGTCCTGAGGACATAATGCTAAATAAAGAAAAAGCTGTGAGCATGAAGACATTCTTGCCAGTGTTATTTGAGAGTAAAAAAAAAATCAGAAATAGCCCAAAATTATATTAATATTAGTTAAGTAAATCATGGTTCATTCTTTTAATAGAATATTACACAGCCAAAATGAGAGGTTCTGAAACTATGTATTACTATGGAAAAAATGCTTAGATATAATTCACAAAAAAAGCAGTACACAAAATTTTATGTATTGCAGGTTTACAATTATGTTAGTAATCACACAAACAGAAGAGAAAAAAAAATGACATCAAAATGCAAACAGTGCTTGTTCTCCTATAACTGAATCATCGATTTTTTTCTTCCTTACTTGCCAAGCTGTCTGTGAATGCGGTTGGTTTTCAGTGAACTCTACCCCTTCTCCCGCTATCGTTTTCCTTTTTGATGTTTACTCGCCTCACTGCACAAGTCCAGGCCATCCACTCTTGGCTGACCTCACCAGAGAAACCTTGGTTGACAAAGGTGCTTTTTCTACCGGCTGTGCAGCAGGGTAAACAAGATGACCCACCTGCAGCCAAACGAGGTGACTGTGCAGGGGTGGGGGAGAGGTGTCACCTCACCGGCCACCAGGCCAGGCCCTCACGTGCCAGCCACACCCTTCCCAGCACATCCTCTGGTTCCCCCGGGATGGGCTCACTCCAGGGCAGTTATTGTCCAGGACCAGCGGCCAGGGAGCCTGGGCCCTGCCCGGGCTCGGCCAGGCACGTGTGTAACTTCAGGTAAGTCACCTCGACCTCCTCCAGCTCTGAGCCCCAAACAAATCCCCCAAGCCTCACAGGCTGGAGTCCAGCAACTTTTCCCATCATAATGCACCTAATTAAAAGACATGATCAGAGCGCCCAGTGACAATCTTCTGCTCCCATGGACGTTTGTTCTGATTGGTGTGCTCTGCTCCTTGTCACAGGCCAATCAATTCTACAGCGGACTCAAAGCGTGGCCAGGGCTTCAGTCTCGATACCGTTGGCTCCATCCTTCACCACAGCCCAAAGGTGGAAGCAGCCCAGTGTCCATCGACAGGTGAACAGCTAGGCAAATACGGTAAAGATACACACGGGATATTATCCAGCCAAACCATTATGCTAAGCCAGTCACAAAAGGACAAATATGGTATGATGCCACTTATATGAAACATCCAAAATAGGCAGATCTACAGACAGCAAGTAGACTTGAGGTTACCGGGCTGGGGGCAGAGGGGAAGTGGGAGTTAATGCATAATGGGTACAAGTTTTTGTTTGGGGTGATGAAAAAGTTTTGGAAATGGATGGTGTTGATGATGGCACAACATTGTAAATGTAATTAATGCCATTGAATTGTACACTTAAAAATGATTAAAATGAAAAATTTTGTTTTATATATATATATAATCTTAATAAGATATATATTTTTCAAAGACTGCCAGTTCCCACCAGACCCCTGTTATTAGTTTACTGGACAGTCCATGAAGGCTTTATAGCACTTTTCATTTTAAAATAATATATCCCTCCCTTGTAACCCTGGGAGCAGTGGCTTCTCCAGGGAGGGGGCCTGGGAGGCTCTGGTTAGAGAGAGAGAGAGAGAAGGACATTTTTTTTTTTTTTTTTTTTTAAGATTTTATTTATTTATTCATTTATCCACCCCCCCTTGCTGCTTGTGCTCGCTGTGTCCATTTGCTGTGCGTTTTTCCGTGTCTGCTTGTCTCCCCTTGCCGGGTCGTCCTGCTGCGTCAGCTCACCGCGCCGCGTGGGCTGGCTTGCTTTCACCAGGAGGCCCCGGGAACCGAACCCGGGGCCTCCCATATGGTAAACGGGAGCCCCATCGATTGAGCCACATCCGCTTCCCGAGGACATTTTTTTTTTTTCACTGAATACCCCTCTGTTTCTTTTGGATATTGTACCATGATCAATTTTTTAAAACCTATTTTAAAAAATCAACTATGCAAATGTAAGAAAAGCCTGCCTAGAAGTGCATACATTTAATTGTTACACCAGACCTCTGGGAAGGGACAGAGAGGACTTCTGTGACATGGGGTAGGGCGTGCAGGGTTAGAGCTTAGTATTCACATAGCATAGGAAAAGCAAAAAACAAGACATGTTTCCAAACCAAAAAAGAACAAGAAAAAGACAAAAAAAGGGAAACTATCTCATTTATTTAAAAGAATCAGTAAGAGAACCAAATAAGATATATTGGGAAAAGGCTCTGAAGAATCTCAAAGGGTAAGATATTATAAAGCAAGTCCTAAGCAGGGGCCGGGACTTGCATTTGAACCGGCAATCATGCACAGCATCCATACCAATAGTTAGATGGCAAACTGTTAACTGTGGGGAAAAATGAGGGGCCCTCTGGCCAAGAGGCCCCAGCAAACCCTCCAATAGGCTTCTAAGCCTGCTCACGGCAGTGCAGGCCTTCCTAAGTGTCTTCAAAGCCAGATTCTCATTGGGTGGTCTTCTCTTTCCTGGACAGGAAGCAACCACGAGCAGGTTTAGGCTCATCAAGTCCTGAATGAACCCACCAGCCCCCAAAGTCCTCCACCCCTCTGGGTGAACACCTGGCGCCCAGAGCCTGCTGCTCTGCCACCGTTGGTTGCTGTACGGGAGCCTCGGCCAGGGAATTGGAGAGGGCTGGGCAAACATGTGCACAGGGCTGAGCTCTCTGCAGCATCCGGGGGCTGGGGGGGGTGTCACTGCCCAGCAGCCAGGGATTGTTCTCTCCCCCACAGGCCGCCCTTGAAGCCATCTGACCCCACCACGCAGCCATTCTGGCTGGAGTGTGGGCACTGGGTGGTTTGACTAAGCAAAGACCTGCCCAGAAGTTATCTCAGATGCCCAGTTTTCTGGTGAGGTAAACAGGAATATCTGGTTAACTTATCAAGGGCTGACTGCCAGCCTTGCCGCGCAAGCCGCCAGCTGGTTCACTCACAGATGAAAAGCAGAGGCCTCAGAATGTCTCCACCCAGATCTACTTTCTTTCCACCCACCTAGGATTGGTTTCTGAAAATGCTGAGAACCGCCCGGCGGTTTCCTCTGCTCTAAAGCTGGCCCCATGTGACACGTGAGTCCGGAGGCTCCTGGAGACTCAGAGCACAGGCTGCCGGGGCACTGGGGAGGGGAAGCGAGCAGTCCTCACCTTCAGTCCCAACCTACACCTCTCATCAGCTCTCAGCCTCAGGATCCTCATCCGTAAAACGGGGCTAACAAAACCTACAAAGGCACGGCGTTAGAGAGAATCGAATCAGATGGTGTGTATCTGAAGATTTAGTTCAGTGCTGTGTCCACAGCAGATGCTTAATAAATGTTCATCCAACAGGCCTTTTCCTCTCACTGGCTGTGAACTTAATTAACTTGTCAAAACCTCAACAGCCTCATCTGACAAATGGAGATAAATCAAATCACTGCTTTGCAAGGTCGTTGTCAAGCTCTAGATAATGGAAGCAAAATAGCAAGCGAGATGCCCAGGACACAGCAGGAGCCCAATAAACTTTACTGTCATAATGCTCATTTCCTATCCCCTTATTACCTGATCAAAGTTAATCATTCACAGAGCTCTAACATGTCAGAAAGAAAGAGGTCCTGTTATTTATTTTGCCACTGACAAGGAGCCTCCTGGTCAGGTGAGGAGCCTAGGGGTAAGGTATTGCATTTCCTGGTTTGTGCAAGCAGGCAGCCCACAGCGGAAGGCACAGCACCACCCACTCGGAGGGGCACCGAGGCCGAGGATGGTGGGCCTTTGACCTAAGGAAATTCCCTGGATGGAGAGGGGCCCAGGACCACCAGGAGGCCCCTTGGAAGGCAGCCTGCACAGCTCAGAGGTCTTCCAGCCCCGTGCAGGTGGAACCTGTGGGCTCCTAAAGAATTCAAAGCTGGGAAACGGATGTGGCTCAAGAGGTTCGGTGTCCGTCTACCATATGGAGAGACGGGGGTTCGATCCCCGGTACCTCCGGTAAAAAAAAACAAAACAAAAAAACAAAAACAAAGAATTCAAAGCTCTTCTAAAAATCACAATCCCCATCAGGAAACAAGATCTGTCCCCTTAGCTCCTGGCCAAGGAAGTCAACTGCCACCCACAACCACTTCCGATCAGCACCCCCCCCACCCTGGACACAGCCTCTCCTCTCCCCAGGGACCAAAGAGGCCCCAGCAATGCTCAGTGATCCTTGGGCTCTGTCAATTATGTAATCCTGGACCAGTTACTGGCCTCACCAAGCCTCAGTTTCCTCAGCAGTAAAATGGAGACAAAAATGAGTCTATCCCACAGGGCTGTCGTGAGGGAAGGTTATGTGAGCTAATGGAAAGGGCTTAGCTCAGTGCTGGCCAGACTAGCTGCTTGCTAAATGTTCAAAGCCGACAATATTTCCAGACCCCACTCAGTCTTCTGTCAAGGTAAAAAGGCCCATTGGCAGGAAACCAACCTCAAAGGCAGGCGCTGACCCCTTGCCCTCTTCAGGGACAGATGTGATTAACTGATCTAGTTCAGCTGCTGAGCAGCGGCCCATAAGCAGGCTGAGATGATGATTTGGGGTGGGGGTGCGCTGGTTTCTGGGTGTGTGTAGCACCTAAGCCAGGCCCGAGCCCTGTGCAGGTGGCCTTGTTGACGCCTCTCAGGGGAGTGGCTACTCTGAAGGGCCAGCTCACTCCCCAGGGCATTTGCCTAAACATCAAAGGCCAGTCTGATCCTGGCTCCGGCAGGCCAGTGTGGGAACAGCCGTCCCCCTGAGGTCCTGCCTGTAACTACTCCCCCACGTCTGGAATCCAAGTCTGGCCCTCACAGGTCTGACAGCACACAGGAGAGGCCCACACATTCCTTCTCCAAAGAAGGAAAAGGCACCCAAAAGTGAGATCATTTGGTTTTTCTGGCACAGATGTCTAAGGCTACGGGTCACTCAATTCCACGGAGAGCGTCCCCAGATGACAGGGATCTGGCCCAGCCAGATACTCATAACATATGGGGCCCTGGGGTCTGGCAGACTCGAGCTCCTAACTCGACTCCTCTGTGTGGTTGAGACGTAATTCAAGCCACTTTACAGTCCCAAGCCTCCAAGGCCTCATCTGTGAAATGGGAATGATCAAGTCTCCCCCTTCTGGCGCTGAGAAAAGAACTGTATAGTATGTATAGGGCCCCAGCACCGTACTTGACTTAAGGTGGAGGCTTGAAGAATAAAATAAAACGAGAACCAGTTTGCTCCCTTCCTCTCTGAGGGTCGTTTCTGCTGACAGTGCTCGGCTGGCTGGGAACAGGAGCCTGCCCAGAAGCCAAGCCCCTGCACAGATGCTCCTCTCCAGAATTACACAAATCTGCGAGAAAGGAGGAGATACTGCTAGGACAGAGATGGTTCCCAGGTCTCCTCTCTGTGGGCCCCAAATACTCTCCCAGATGAAAGCTTCTGTTCTGGCCTCTCCCACAGTCCACCCTGGCCACCCCAGCCCTTTTGTGGCATCTCCTTCAGGACAGTGCCTGGGCACCACCTTGCAGCCAGAGGCAGCTGAGGCATCAGCTATCAACTGCTTTCAGGGACTTGGGGAGGGGGTGGTCCAAGGCCCCATGTACCTATTTGTAATGGGCATGAAGCCAGGGCCCAGAGTCTGGGCCCATCCTGGCTGCTCCAGAGACAGAAGCAGAGAAGCAGGGCAGGAAAAAAAAAAAATGGAAGAAGAAAGAATGGCAGAACAGCTCGGTACAGTTGTTTTTGGACTTGTACATGTTCGGAATCAGCTGGAGGGCTTGTTAAAATACAGACTGCTAAGTCCCATCACCAGAACTTCTAATTCAACAGGTTTGGAGTAGGCAGAGAAACTGCTTTTCTAACAAGCATCCAGTGACAAGGAAGCTGCTGGTCCAGAGACCACATCCTGAGGCCCACGGGCTTGGTGGTTAGGTGGCCAGGATTGGGTGTGGAAGATCAGGGTTCGAGCTGGGTCTGCAGTTGAGACCTGAGTAAGATCTTGACCTTTCGAGCCTTGGTTTTCTCATCTGTAAAATAGGATAATACCTTTCACACTGGGTTGATAAGGGGTTTCAACTAGCTAATATATGCAAAAAGCCTAGTACATAATAGTTAATAATAATAGTGTCTAGAGTTCATTATTAAAGTACAAGAAAGAAGCGAGAAAGGGAAGAGAAAGGATGCTCGTGGAAAGGAGTGAGATACAGGAATGACTCCAGGGCCCCTGGAATTAGTTCATGTGTCCTAAATGGTGTCCTGGTAGCACTGAAGGGATAATGGTGGTGGCCTTGGGGCCCAGTTTGTTCCTGAGTCCGGGCCGGCACGCTCCAGCAGGTGCTGTGCCCCAGCTCTCCCCAGCCCCAGATGCCCTGGCCCCATCAAGAGGACCTCAGGACCCCAATGCCACAATGGCCCTCACTCCTCCCTGAGGGGCACCACCCAGCAGCCACAGGACCTCATACCAAATGCAAGTGGAAGCATGCCCTCCTAAGGGAAAGCACATGCTCCAGGGAACCCAGAGCCCTCAGGTTGCCAGAGACACCCCCAGCAGGGCATGGGAGCATGAGCTCCCGAGAGCACCAACTGTGGAAGCACCATAGGCGAAGGGTGGGCTTGGAGCAGAAAATTTCCTAAGGGGACTGGGGCACCAATAGGTTCGATCTGTAAAGTGCCACACCCATGGGGGCTTTTTGCAGAGGATCATGGAGATTATCAACTCTGACAGTCATTATCCCATGCCCAAGGGGAAGTTTCTAGTTTCCAGAAGAGCTAAGTGGAGGAAGGGAAAGAGAGGCTTGACACCTCAAGAGCTCCTCCTCAGTTGCACACTATGAAACACTCATTTATCCCTTTACACCTAATAGACTGGCAAACAATTAGAAAGCTAATGATGCCAAATGGTGCTGGGGTTCCAAGATCCAGGAGTCCTCCCAGCTAGGGGGGAGGGTGGACTGTGCAGCTGCTCGGGAGAACCATCAGCACTATATCCAGAAATGCAGCCTGCACCTACCCACCACCCAGCAATTCCCCTCCCACAAGGGGGAGTAATGGGATGTGTCAGAGACTGTTCATCATAAGGTTATTGGTGTTGGGAGCAAGGGATGGAGTGGGGCGACCTGGGTGTCCATTGTAGGAAGAGTAGAGGGTAAAATGTGATGCTGTACAGTGGCCTTGAGTGGACCAATGGTGACAGCAGGCTGTGAACCGAGGGGCCTCATTAACTCAAGTCCTTTCACCAAAGGTCCAGAAAAATGAAAGTTTCTTGTAAAAAAAAAAAAAAAAAAAAAAAACCACAACACACAGGCCAGCACATTAAAAAGCAGCACAGAATTCCAAGAATCCTTTCAGGAGCCACAGGCAGCCTGCAGGCCATGGAAAACCCCACCCAGGCCCAGCACGAAGTGGCCCGATGCCACGACTGTCCACCAGATTCACCAGAAGTCAGGGGCTCAAGCAGCCCAGCACAGCAGGCTGCTGGCCAGCACCCCGCCAGCACCCCACGAGGCCAGTCCAGCTCCAGAGGCAGGGTGGCAAAAGGACCAGCAGGCTGAGGAGTAGGAATGCGTCTGTGGAAACTTCCACATTTCCGGAAGGGTGGGAAGAGGTACAGCTGCAGGAAAACCTGGCAGCCACTCTCCACCTCTGCTGGGAAGCCCACGGGGCCTCTAGGCGGAGCAGGACATGGGACTTCTGTTTGTGGGTGAGGACATTGACAACAGTCCTCCAAGACCAAAAAGATCCACAGGGCTCCTGGGCTAACCTCAGAACCTGCGTGGCAGGGGGAGGGGACTGCAAAGAGCAGGGGCACCGCGAGAGGGGCTTGCTGCCACCACAGCCTCCCCCACACCTCATTCGAGAGTAAAGTGCAAGTGTAAAGATGGGGACACTGACGCCAAAGTGGACCTCTCAGAGCCCCCGGGGGGAGGGGAGGAGAGAGGGAATGGAATCCTTGAGTTGCTCAAAGATGTTGGCTATTATCCTTAGCACTCAGGGAGTGCCCATGACTGGGCTGTGCCCACACCATCTCAGCAAATCCGCTCAGCAAGCCCATGTCACAGATAAGGAAAACCGAGGGTCAGAGGCATGAAGCAGCCTTTCCACAGTCACACAGCTGGGAGGAGGCAGAACTGAGATTTGAATGGGGGTCTCGACCTAGGACGTGAACACCTGAGCCCTCTCCACCGTGCTGGGGCAGAGGCTCTCCCGGGCAAGCCTTCAGCCTCCGCTCAGGTGGGGGTACAGCGCACCTCTGCCCCAGAGCACCCAGCCCTGCCTGGCCTGCCCTCTTGCTTGCACAGTCTCAGGCCCTGCACCATACAAAGACCTGTTCACAGCACCTTGACTGGGGAGGCCGGCAAAAGAGCAGCCCAGGACATCAGGAACCTCTGGGCTCCAGCTCCCAGGACTCCCCAGAAACTCACTGAGCTGGGAATCTCCTCCAACACTCACATCCACAGGAGAAGGCCTTGGACCCTCCGGCTTCCAAGGGGCGCAAAATGGGCCAGGCAGGCTTTTCTTCTACGTCTGGAAAGAGGGTTTGAACGCCTGTCTTTTTGGCTTTCCAAACACAAAGCCCATTGAGAGAGACCATGAATAGCTAAAGGGGTGGCCAAGTCGGCAGTCTGTATGCCAGCGTGTGGGCAATGGCTTGTTTGGGCTTGGACTGGCACGGCGTCAGCAGCCTCCCTCACAGCAGGCCACTGCAGATTCTCCTGACTCAGCCCAGGTTCCAGGTACCCAGTGCCAACGAGCTGGAGCCAGACTCCTTCCTTTATTCATTCACGCGTTCACTCATTCCTTCAGTAAACGTTTACCCAACACTGACTGCCAGGCACTGGAGTTACCTGATGGGCAAACACAGACTGACCCTGTCCTCATGGAACATTTAGTCTGATAGGGGAGAGAAATGCTGATCAGAGAATCATATGAATGAGCATATGTTTGTGAACTGCGCTTAAGTACACATAGGAAAAGTCCCGGCCGGGTGAGACTAAACGGGCCCAGACCTGGCCCAGGGTGTAGGTGCGCCTGGCATCTGCCCCTAGGAAGCCGGTGCATTTCTAAGGCTGGGGCGTGTTAATTAGATGAAGAGCTTGTAAAATATGAAGGGGGACCATACAAATTATTTTCCAAACTGGGGCACTTGCATATGGTAGTGGGTGCTATTGATAGTTACACCAGGGCAAGAGGTGCAAATCGGAGGCGGTGCTGCAAGGCTCCAGCCAGAGGGGAATAAGAGCTGTTCAAAGAACTGAAAAATGGCACTTAGGAAGAGGAAAGGGGCGTCCACACACGGGCATGCAGATGCCTGGGGGTGCGCGTTGATGATTTCTCCTAAGAACACTGGAAGCCACTGAAGAGGATTTGCGCAACTTAAGCTGAGGTTTGGGGGTGGCGGGAAGCAGGACTGGGGTGTTGGTGAACATCATTCCGCCTGCATCTTGGAAAGAGACTTCTGATTACAGCATGAGGAGCAGATTGGAGGTGGGCGGGCAGGAGAGCAAGGAGACCAGGGAGGAGGCTACTGCGAAGGTCCAGGCAAGACACAAGCGTAGCTCAGACCAGGGTGTGTTGGTGGAGACAGAAGTGGGTGGATCAGAGAGACACTGTGGGGGGGGTTGGGGGGGGAGTGGTCACACCCAGATTTCTGACCTGAGCCCAGGGATGGGTGAGTGGGTAGATGCAGCCATTTGCTGAAACACAGCTTTCCACTCCACACTGTCCTGCCTGTCCGAAAACCTACAGTGGCTCACCGCGGTTCTCAAGAGAAGGTCCAAAGACCATCTAATCTGAAGGTCAGAGCAGAAGGACTTTCGGAGATCAGGACCTCTCCCCAGCCCACTGTCCCAAGTACTTCCACAGGGCAAATTCAATGACTCCTCCTAGCTGCCCTATGAAGAAGGTACTATCATTAACCCCATTTTACAATGAGGAAACTGAGGCACTGAGAAGCTCACAAAGTCACCCAAGATCACAACAAACAGGTGGAGGAGCCAGAATTGCAGCCAGGCTGCAGAGCACAGGCTTTGAACCACAGGCTCTGCAGCCAGGACCACCTCGTCCCTCCTCTCTCCTGGGGAGCACTGTGCACCAGCCGTACTCCTGCAGCTGCCCAGAGCAGCGCCCTCCCCTGCCAGCCTGCCAGCCTGCCAGCCACAGCCACCTCACCCCAGCCCTGCAAGTCACATCCCGGGGTGGGGCCAGGCAGAGGCAGCTTTTAAAGCTCCCTAGGTGATTCTAAAGAGCAGTCGGAGTGGGCCACCACGGCCTTAGCATCCCCTCTAAGGGATGATCAGTGTCAATGCCCTTCCCACCCACCCTGGGCCTCTCCACCAACACCTAGGAGAAAATCAGGTGGAAATGGTCATTAAGAGCCTCCTGAGGGTAAATTGGTAGGAGGGAGAGTAGGGAGGGCCTAAAAGGGGTTTTCTCTAATGGTCCAGGCCAACCCTGGGAAGGGGGAAGCAGGTGAGGTGGTGAGCCCCTCCCAGCAATACCCACTCCTCGCTTCCCACACACTCTGCCTTCTCCCCCCATCTCAGCAGCAGAGCCAGGCCTGCCTGTGTTTCTAGAAGGCTTCCCAGACCTTCCAACAGCCCCGAGGTGGTGATCCAGCCCTGTCGGCATGGCCCAGACAGCCGGGAAGCGCACCTCCCTAACCTTCTCTCACTTGACACCTGTTGATTCTCCGGGTCCTGGGAAGAAGCCCAAGACCAGCCACGCTCATGTGCACCATGGTTTCCAGGACTGAAACCTGGGTGAGTGGCCCTAGGGTTCCAGGCTCCAGCCCCACCATCCATCTCCATGGCTAGTTTCTACCAGCCCGGGGCAGGGGAAGGGACCATGGTTCCCCCTCCCCGCCACTGCAGCCTGTGCTACTCAGGTCCTTCCCGTCACTCCATGTCTCCCCATCTCCCACGTTTTCCATGCTTTAGTAGAATGTCTGTAGGCACAATGAATACACAGCCCTGGGAGATCTGAGTTCTAATTCTGGTTCTACCACAAGCATGCTGAGGGACCCCAAGTCCCTTAAAGGCTCACAGCCTCACCTGTAAAGTAGTGTGAAGAGGAAACGATACAGCCTCTGGGAGAGCAATGAGGGACCCAGTGTTTCCCAAATGTTAAGAATACAGAATCCATCCACCCCACGCCCGAGTTGGAGCCCATGAATCAGTATTTTAACAAGTACTCCATGAAAATTCCAAATTTTATAATCAGGCAAGTTTGGTCAACTCCAGACTAGAGAAACGTGCAGGAAGTCTTTATCACCCTCTGTGCAGAGAAGGGAGAGAAGGTTAAGGAAGAATAATGGTTTGCTAAAAGCGCGCCTTGGCTTTGTCCACAACTGCCACCACTGTAGGAGCCCAGCAGGTGCAGGAGCCATCCCGGGTGCTTGACATCCATCATCTCGTTTGGTCCTGGCAACAACTCTGCTAGGTAGGTTGCCTTGTTTTACAGAAGAAACTGAGGCTCAGAGTAAGAACCTGCCCAAGGATACAGCTAGTAAGATGGCAGCGTCCCTCCACCCCAGGACTGCTGGGGGCCCTTCCCAATGTCTTGCTGCCTCATGTGAGCCACTCTCCTCCTGGGGGCACAGACAGCAAAAGGAAGCTCCAAACAGACCTCACTCTTCTCTTCACTTCCCTGAGCTCAGACACAGCCCATGGATGGTCCCAATCATCCTACACTGCAGGACGAAGGCTGCTATTTTCTGTCCCCAAATCAGGGAAAAGGGGATCCTGAGCCTATAATCTTGAAGGGGAGCTAGTGCCCATGGATGAAACAGTCAAGCAGCAAGCCAGGGCAGGAGGGAGTTCTGAGCCACAATGTCCAGTGCTGGACTGCAGGATTCCTAGAGGGTCTGCGATAGAGAACATATCACATCTGGAAATGAAGGCCAAGGTATCCTTCTCCCTCCCCCCACCCCTAATCCCAGCCAGCCCCACACCAGAGTTCAGTGACTCCCATTTCCCTGGGGAGAAAGCAATTTCTTGCTGCAGAGGAACCTGCTGCCTCCCAGCCAGACAGCACCTGCCTCCCCTTGTCCAGCCTCTCAGGGGAAACTCAGCCTGGGACCAACCAAGTAGCGGGAAAGCACCCTGGGCATCCCAGAGCCCTTGCCTTCCTGCACAGTCCTCACCCAGGCCCGGATGCTGTTGACTCCTCTCCCGCTTGGGGAGGGCTCTAGTTGGTACTTCCTGACAATTTACTGAACACTTCATACTGATTATCACATGAACTCTTTTCTTTACAACACTCGTAAGAGGTAGGTTCTTTTGCTGTTGTTTTAAATCCCATTTTAGGGTTGGAAAACTGAGGTTCAGGTGGTTAAGTAACCCAGCCAGCCAACAGCAGACCAAAACCAAAACCCAGGAGTTCCTAATTCTAAATCCCAAATTCTTTCCCCTCTCTCTGTGTCTCTATTAATCAGAGCTCCAGACCACCCCTTAGCAAGCCACAAAAATGAACAAGAAACGGTCCTGCTTTCAGGAAGCTACAAACTAGCTGACATACTACATACACTGCCAACAAGGTACATGTCCCCGAGTGGCACCGACAGAGGACCCAAGAGGAAGCAATGCACAGAGCTCTGCTGAGATTCAGAGATGCTTCTGGAGGAAAGCGCCCAGTGGAGGGCCACGCTGGCAAGCGAGCAGAGACCGGTTTGTTCGGCATGCCCCCCCGCAGGGGGGAGGGTGTGAGGGTCCACGTTCAGGGCAGAGACCTACAGCGAGTGGCAGTCAGCAGTCGGGCAGGGCAGCTTGGAGAGGAAGGACTTGGTCGAGGAAAGCCTAGGCTCTGTTAGCAAGAAACAGACAAGACTCTCTCCAAAGGAAGTTAGGAAGTTTTGCATTAGTCTCTGTAACTCACTGGCCAAAACTCTTTATCTAACGCCATCCCTCTAGGGGAGCCTCTGGAAGAGAAAAAGCCTGGGGCAGGAAGAACTGGGAGGCAGGGAAGAGCAAATGGGGAGAGTGGGGTCAGCAAGCTCCTCCCCAGGAGACCCCGAGTCTGCGGGGGGGCGGCAGGGATCTGGCTTCCCGTTGACTCAGCCGCTTCAGACATCCCCAGAGCTGTGCCACTGCCAGTTCCTGACACGGCGGCCTCTCTTCCATCACTCGGTCTGTCCCTGGGGCCCAGCTGGCCAGCCTGCCCACCTCGGAGACAGCTACTGTGGCAGGCCCAGGATGTCAGCGGCCCTCTGCCAAGCTGTCAGTCCTGCCTCGGGGCTCTTAAAATGCCTGAGAGGCACAACCAGTAACTATATCAAACAAACTATTCTTTATATAAGTAAAAATGTAAAATCTTGTATAGGGCGTAGAAAAAATAACAGTGTCACTTGTGGGAAGTTGGACTGGGGTGGGCAGTAAGTGGCTTTTTAGACTTTCTATACTGCTGGGGGGTTTTTTGTTTGCTATGAGCATGTCTTAACCTTTCTAATAAGAAACAGAAATGGAAGACTAAACCAAAACCGTTTGGAATCATGATTCCTGGGAGTGTTTCAGAACTCCCGGTTACGAGACAGTGCTACCATCTAGTCAAGAGATGCCTCGCCTTGCTGCCTGCCCTGCAGAGAACCAACACCCCAAAACAATAAAGGCAGGCTCGGGTGGGGGCCCAGCTGCACGGCACAGGAGCCTCCCTCGCCCTCTGCCTCGGAGGAAAGCCAGCTTCTGCAGAAGGGAAGTCGTCTCCCAAGGCGATGGGGTGACTGATGGGCCCCTCCCTGGCCCTGACTCCAGAGTGACTGGCTTTGGTTTCCCAGGAAGTGAGCCAGCTTGCCCTCTTTTTCCCTTTCTAGGAAGGCACAAGGGGATGACTTGGCCCAATCCCCACAGGCCCAGCCTTGTTACCCAGACTGCTCTGGTGAAACCACCCCACCATCCTCCACTGCAGGGGAAGAGGAAGCAGAGAGGTGGGAGAGAAGGGGAACAGCTCATATTACCGAAGGAAATACAGGATGTGGGCGCCCGAAGGGCAAGATGGGCCTTCCCTCTTTCTACCCTCAGTTCCTGACATATATACACTCGCAGGAATGCACGAAAGCTCCAGAACCCAGCAGGCTTGGGCACTGGCCCTAATGTCCTCAATGCCTAGCTGTATAGCCTTGCCTCAGTTTCCTCATCTGTAACTTAAAGGGATGGAATATCTGATATCTAAGGCACCTTCCAGCGAAACTCTATAGACCTTCTAAGAATTGGGTGATGTGCTGAGATGGAGCAGGGATGGAGAAGATGGGACGTGGTCTCAGAAGGAGAGCCTTGCAAACGGAGATGTGTGTCTGGTATCCCCTCCAACTCTATCCTAGGACCAGTGGTCTAACCTGAACACCAGCACCCCCACCCCAGTGTCCTTGCAATTCATATTTTCTCAGCTCTTCCTCTACGCCAGGTGCCGTGCCAGCACTGGGAAAACAGCAGTGGACAAGCGGGGCCTCGGAGGTGCTCAGTCTAGTGCAATCTTATGCTGCCCCCAAAGGCCCCCTGCCCCTAAAGCCAGGCCTTTGAGGACGCAGAGCATGGAGGAGTAACAGCGACAGCGAGGCGGGAGGAAAAAGCAGAGAGTGTCACGGAAAGAGCAGTGACCCAGACTGGAGACTCAGGAGAGTATGATGTGAATCCCAAGCCTGTCGTGGATTTGTTGTTTGGCCTTGGACGAGCATCTTCAGCCCCCAGGTCTCAGTTTCTCTATCTGTCAAGAGGTGACTGGAGTCCAGCTCTGACAGTCTAGGCGTCTCTGAGCTCAACCCCTCAGTCCCGAAGGGGTGCAAAGTCTTCCATGGCAGCTTCCTGCAGCAACACTGACCTAACTGGGACCCTGCAGACTCCAGACAAACGGAGCTGACAGACGGCCAACTCCGGGGAGTTCCAAGGCCCAAGGGATAGTGCTTTGTCCTGGCAAAGTCCAGCTGCTGGTGGCTGTTTGAAGGCAAACATTCTGCTTTAACTTTAGGGATAAAAACGGATGTCACGGTTTTCTCAAAGTTGGGACCATTTTGCTTGGGATAGGGTCAGAGGACAAGAAGGAAGAAGAGAGCGTTGTCCCTGGGCCACAATGCCCAGTGTGTCCCTCCCGCCCCGATCTCTGCCGGATTTTAACCATAAACACAGCCCTTTTCTGCAGGGAAGGGCTTAACACAAACCAGATGCAGTAGGGATGCCCCCACCCCCCTCCTCAGCCCTAAAATTAAACGTTCAGTGTCTCCTCTGCCAAAACTCACTTGAAAGCCGAGCCTTAAAGAGCCAGAGCCTCCGGTTCTCACCCTCACACCCTCTCAATCACATCCCAGTTTAAACAGAACGTCAAAAGTCCCCTAAATGGAAAGTGTGGACGAGGTGGCCCCCCAGGAGCACCCGGCACCAACGCAGGGCAGGGGTAGATTTGAAAGGAGAGGTCACTAAAGGAGAAGGAAAGCGATCACCACTAGGGCTGCCACCAGCCCCAAAGCACCACCTCCTGAGAAGTGGCTCCATCGTCTGGGGGTTTGCACGGTGGTAGGGCTGGCAGATGGAGCAAGGCCGACCCATAGGGAGCTGGCCTCTGTGCCAAGCCATCTCTGGAGGATGCTGGAGACTCCTGGACTTCAGATTCCAGAAAACAGGATGAGTAACAGACATCTCATTTAACTCCGATCTTACTCAAAGCTGCGATGAACTGAACAGAAGCCATCCTATGTGAATTGGACTCAGTTGGCCCCAGGCACTCAGCAGCTTGCCCAACCCAGGTGCCAGGGGCTGAGTCATGTGTCCCCCATCCCCAATCCAAGAGATAGGAAGTTCTAAGCCCTGTGACTAAGGACCCGTGAATGTGTCCTTATTTGGAAATAGGGTCATTGGAGGAGGTCATAAATGTACAGTGAGGTCATACTGGAACAGGGTGGGCCCTTAGAATAGAATAGACAAAGGGGAGGGCATCACGTGACCTGGGAAGCAGAGAATGAAGCGCTGTAGCTGCGAACCAAGGAACACCAAGGAGTGCTGGCAAACCCCAAGCTAGGAAGAGGCAAGGAAAGGTTCTCCCCTACAGGTTTCAGAGGGAGCAGGGCCCTGCTGACCTGACCTTGATTTCAGACGCCAAGCCTCCAGAACTGTGAGACAATGCATTTCTGTCGCTTTAAGGCACCTACTCTGTGGTACTTTTTGCAGTAACCTTAGGAAACAAAAACCCCAGGTAAATCTTATTTCCCCAGCAAAGGGACACAGCCTCTGCCCTTAAGTTCAAGGGGCCATGTCTTATTCCATCCGTGTGCTCCACAGGGCCTACAGTGCACAACATATACTCCGAATGGATGATTCAATGTCCCCGAGCTGCTACTACTCAAGAAAAGGGGCAAGTGATAGCAGAAATATATTTGAAAAGGGACAGTGCTTCAGCTGGAAATTCTATCTTGCTATAAAATTTAAAATTTAAATAAATATCTTTTAAAAAGGTATTTAATCTTACAGCCTTACCATAACTATTTTCATTTTCGCATATTATCATCTTTATTTACACTGGCTTTACAGTTGCAGCCAATTATAATGTACACACTATTTAATGTTCTCCTATGTTCTGAGCCATCTATTGAATATTTTGTTCCTATATAATCTTCCTAATTATCATTTTAAAGGCTGCAAAAACATTCTACCACCATCATGATGGTTTCTTAAAATTCTTCCACCAATGTTAGCAAGACATGAAAGGTTTTATTCCCAGTCTTACTCTTATAGATAGCACATACAGGATATTTTTAAGCATTTCTTTGTTTCAGCTGGATGGTTTCCTTAGGATAACCCTGGGGGTGGAATTACCAGGCCAAAGGGCATGAATGTTTTCATGGCTTTTGCTACATAAAGGAGCCATGATGTTAGCACAAAGGCTGTACCAATCTCCAATGCCATGAGAAATAAGAGTGTTCAGTAGTTCTTCTAGAACCTCGTTCCAATCGGAATTTTTCCCTTTTATGTAAGACTCAGCTGCCTGTGGGTGGGAAGATTTCACCTTCTCGGGGCCCTCCAGGTCTCCGGGTCCCACCAGGTTAAGCGCTCTGGAGATCCTGTCCTTAAACAGCTCCAAGCCCTAGCTCCTCCATACCAAGCCTTGTAATACTACAAGAAGTCTACTTCTGCCACGGTTCCCCTGATGCCCTCCCTACCAAACTTGATTCCCTCTGCCCCCGGTCTTAGCCTCCCCTACTGCTGAGCTCCTGACCCCCACCCCTGCACTCTGGCCCCTACCGTGCCACATCTCCCCTGAGAAGCTCCCACCAGGAAGAGAAGCAGCCAGGAGGCTTCTTGACCTAGATCCCCCAAAATGAACCCTACAGATATGCAATCTTTAGGGGACTGCCTGTTAAATCAAGTCCTACAGGTCTCAGGCTTCCGTTGCCAGGGACAGTTTGAGTCTGCGCCAGCAAAGAGCACTGCTGCTGGCAGACCCCTAGGCTGATATGATCCAATATCAAGACAACAAAGAGGCAGCCACAGAATCTAGAGCCAACCCAAACCCCTGTGGTCATGCTGTGTGGATGAAAACTAGAACTGGACAACAAACAGCCCACAGTCAGAATTTGGCTCAACTAAGACTAGAGGATCAGAGGTCACTAAGGTGGGACAGGGAGCAGGAGCAGGGTGAGGCAGGATACAGAATGTTGAAAAGCCCTCTCTCCACAGGAAACCAAACAACAGAGCTGGACAGG
This sequence comes from Tolypeutes matacus, assembly GCA_026826555.1. NCBI lineage: Eukaryota > Metazoa > Chordata > Mammalia > Cingulata > Chlamyphoridae > Tolypeutes > Tolypeutes matacus. The sequence goes on along the minus strand of JAKSZT010054193.1, from coordinate 1,470,104 downwards.
TCACTGAAGGACACAGATGTTTGCGCTTGGTGGCAGGGAAAGGCCCTCTGAGATCAGTGGGCAGGGTGGGCCACCTGCCTGGTACAGATGGCCCCTCAAATTCCCCGTGATTAAAAAATATGTCTCCTACCACTATCAATGCAATATTGTTTTAAAGGAGCCTTGCAGATACCCAGCTGGCCCACCGGCTCCAAAGCCAAAAACAGCTACAGTCAGGAAAGCAGTAACAGATTTTCTTTCCTTTCTTTCCTTTCTTCCTAAGTAATGGAAGTTTGGGGTCCAGAAGAGATATCTGATTCACATTTGGGAGGGCCGGCTTATAGGAGAGCCAGTAAGGATTCGAAACTTCATTAGAATCCCAATGAAGGATCCTCTAATTAGTTCTAGAGGAAGAGTACATAAGAAAGGAGTGAGTTAGTTTAGAAGAACTACCACTATTCAAACTAAATCCATAATATTACACCCAGATAATCCTTCAAAGGGTTCTCAAACTTTAACTAAGAATTAAGTAGGGAACTTGTTTAAAAATGCAGATTCCTGGTTTCTGACTCCAGAGCATTTGACTCGGAAGGTCTGGGCAAGACCCAAGTGGTCCATGAACCACCTTCAAGAAACCTGACCTTGGATTGAAATGCTCCGATTCGATGGCAGAGGGTGGACATGCCAATGGGAAGGAGAACACCTACAGGGAAGTTGTGGTCATCTGGAGTGAATGACCATGTAATACAGGTTTAGTCAAGAGACCCTCAAATGCTACCTACATACATAGCACTGGAACCTCTCCTTCCCAGAGCAAAGCCCAAAGTCATTGTCTCCCCAAGAGGCCCTCTCTCCCTCCCAATTACCATGAATCTTAATTGGACTAGCCTTTACAATTCATGGTGGATTTCTAGGTGGAAAGGAAGCAGAGGGGGTAGAGTATCTTAACAAACCAGACAGAACAACTCAATCCCAGCCTGGCCATATGGCCACAACCTAGAGGCGTTTTGAGTAGGGAACGGCAGCTGAGACATTCTGGTAGTTTTCCCCACCACTATCCCCAAGGAAATGTCCCTATCCCAGGAGTCTCTCTGGTGAATCCCATGGCCCCCAAAGCTCTGATCATCCCCAACCCCTGGAAAGAGGATGTTGAGTGCATCAGATGTGTGGGCCTGAAGCTACTCAGCATTAGAGACGTCAAGCATCCTCCAAGAGAGGCCATATGTGGGCACAAGAAGTCTGGATACCCCCAACCCTAAGATGCCATCATGTAAGCATTCATCTCTTTTTCCCCAAGGAAACACCTGTGGCCCTCCAGCCATGATCCCTGCCCAAATCTCTCTCAACCCAATGGAAGGGTCAGAGTTGCAGGAGAAAGGACTCTTCTCTACATCACCCTCCACATATTCAATGATGACATCCATCTAGGTGTGTCACTCCTGTGTGCACTAATCACCTCCTTTGGCATTTGAAGCCACCTAAGAAATATTTTGTCAGTTCCTACGAGTTGCCAGGGACTGAGGCCTCACTCCCTATATGGGGTCAAATAATTCCATGAACAGACCATCTTCTTCCTGTCCTGGCTTCTGGGAAATTCACTGGCCTGGTCACTGGTGAGCTACCCAGTAACAGAAGGAACACTCTGGGTTAGGCGTGCCAGCAACCCTCAGGCCACAGCCAGCACCCCCGGTCAAGTTCAGTGAGGTCTCTGCCCTGCCTTGGAGTCTTCCTCCTAAAGACCAGGGGAGCAGAGGAGCGCATTCTCCTGGACCATGGAATGTCCCATTCAGAAGTGCAGAGCAGGGGGTGGGGAGTGAAACCCGGGTGCAGAGACAGTAGGTTTAGGTTCTCATTTACAACTTCTCCCACTTCCCTCCAATTGTAACAAGCCTCACAGACATACAGGAACCTGGGGAATGTGGTCAGGTGCTAGGCCGGGGCAAAACGGTCTCAGACAGTCCACTTCTTGACCACTTCTCCCACCAAAGCTCATCAGTCTGACGTCCCTACCCCTGGAGGGCTTGCCTGGCATGCAGTAGCTATTGAGGAATCTGCTAAGTTGCCAGTGGGTAAAATAACTTAACATTTTCCACCCAAATATTTAAATTCTGAGAGTCTTCTGAACCACCTTCTATACATGTAGCACAAGATGAAAATGTTCACTGGGCTTTCCAAACCTTAAAAATGTCAGCCCCGAGCCAAACAGTTAGGTGGCTAAGGAGATATTTTCACTGAAGAAAATCAGTTGGCCCAGCAGGTAAGAGGTGCCAAGGGACAGTCACTCACGGGCGACCGCCCCAAGCTCAAACCTGCCTGGCAGAGGCAGCAGGCTCACCAGGGCAGCACACCAAACCACACACTGTGGTGCTTGCGCGGTGGGAGAATTTTAGGTAATCCTTATTTTCTTCTTTGTATCTTGCTGTAGTTTCCAGATTTTTCTCAATAACTATTACTTTTCTTTTTAATTAGGAAAAAAATAGGTTGTGTTTTGCTGGTGGCCCATCAAGCTGGTCAGTCTTTTATAAAAGCTTCTTCATATCACTGAAATGAGCATCCCCTTTGACCGATTAACCCAGCTCCTGGACATTATCTTAAAATGAAGGAAAATGTCTCCGTGAAAGGAGTATTTACAGATGCATTATCTCCAAGAGCCAGAAACTAGAAACCACAAAAACGTCCCAAGACAAGAGAATTATGTGGTGTGTGTGTCACCTGGCTGAAGCCGGAGGCAGCCGTTAGAGACAACACACCCACAGCCCAGACCCTGCCTGACCACCCAGTTTCCTTCCTGAATGGCCTCGACCCCGCTCTGCGGCAAAGAGCGCTGAAGCCAGAAACGTCCTGTTGAGGCAGAAGGGCAGATCCAAAACTGCCTCTGGGACAGCTTTGACCCGGACAACCATCCTTCCTTCTTAAGAGAAGAGCGGGGGCCAAGCCTCATTTTCATAACAAAACAGCACCTTTGTACCTTGAGGGCCCAGTCCCTAAAACAAATTGTTTCCCTTTTCAGTAAAGGCCTCAGAAAACCTCTGAAGAAGGTAGAGCCAGGAAGTCCACACAGTCCTCTCTTCAGCACCTGTCAAACAAGTGCTCTTTGAGAATGTCCAGGAAATGCTAAGGAGCATCTCCAAGGCATGTATTCCTCTCTTAGGTTAAACCTCGAGAAACAGTAGAACCACATTTCATTACTTCAGCTCCCCTACAGAAAGGCCTTCCCAGGAGAGTGATTTAGCACCATGCCTTTGGCTTTTACTGGGGGTTGATTTAAGAACCAAGTATATAAAAAAAGGTTTCTGTGTGTTCCATGAAACTGATATTGACAGCATCGTCCACTGCCCAGCTCCATGTCTCTCCTAAAATGGTAAAAGCCCTCAGACTTTGGTATCTATAAAACGTGTCTCTTTCCCATGACTGGGATACTTCCTTTTATTAGGTAATCAACGTTATGATAGTTCCAATTTCCCTTTTTGTTTTGGCTGCCAGGAAGCTTGGAACTAAAGTTAGCGCTGACTTACAAAAACTAACCACTTTTAAGCTTTGCTTTCTCAATTACCTCACCCCATCCTGACAAAGTTCTCAATCTTCTACCTTTAATTTAAAACTATCACACCTGCACCTTTTGGTGTGTCCACTTCAAATGCTTTCAGGAAAGCGGCAGAAAAATACAAATATATATCATGAAACAATCTCTATGTTTGGATCACACTTTTTCTCCAGGTAACATAGGAAAAATGTTTTTGATAAATACCAAGTGCGAAAATTAAAAAGAACTCAATTTTATATATACTATAACTACTGTTATCAAAATTATGCATGCATGAGGTAAAAACAAAATTAAGTTTCTGAGAATATAAACAGTTGTGTTTAGGGGAAAAGATTAAAAAGGCGAAAAAGGTAAAAATGGTCAATCTTTTTCCTCCTGAAGTTCTTTAAATTATCTTCTGAAATGGAAATGGAGGCCATATGGGTGAAGCAAGTGAGACAGAAGCTAGAAAAACAGAGTCCCCTGGCCTTTTCAATTCCATCACTCAGGCTGCCACATTATGGGGATATGGGGGGAGTGGCAGGGGGCAGGTATAGGCTCCTATTTCTATCCTTAAGTAGGGACTGGAATCCAGTGGATGGATTTTTTAAGGTCTTGGGAAAGATGCCTGGTGCTCTGAAATCACAGTGGTTTGAGATTCTTATGATCCCCTGTCAGCAGCTGACATGTCCTGAGCATGACCTCATGAGAATACCAAGCTGGACACGTGGCCAGGGGTTGGGGGATTGTCCACAGAAGGAGCAGGAACTCATGACCCCTGACCTCCAGGTGCCCAGGATCTTGTTGGCAAACTAGCTCCTCCTCATCCTTCCAGTCTCAGATCAAATGCCCCTCCCTCCAGGGACCATTCCCCATCCACCCACATCGGATGAGAGACTCTCACAAACAGCCTGCACGTCTCCCTCAAAACCCTCAGCACACCTCTATCACATTCTCATTGTCCATGTGCTCACTGGACTGCAGGCTGCGGGCCCAGCACAGGGCCTGAGGCGGAGCCGGTGCCCAGACCATTTTAGTTGAGGGAAGAGGGCCAATGTTTGGCCGACTGGACAACGGCTTCCTCCCGAATCAGCAGGGGACCTGGATCCCCAGTGCCGCCAGCCATCCTGCCTTCTGCCTCCGTCTGGGCAGGGAAGTAAGGGCGGTCTGAGAAGGGGTAGAGGCAGGGTCCGCTGCTCCCCTTCCTACCTAGTCTCCACGGTGGGCAGCACTTCAGAGGCAGGCCTGACTCATCACCTCGCAGGTAGCATGAGCTCACTCCCTTCCAGGGCATCCTTTGAATTGGAAACCCACAGCAGAGATGGTTACCATGGCAACGGGCCAGCACCTCCTCCACAGCTGCCTTCCTGGGAGTATCGTTTTGCCTGAGCCCACGGGTCACTTCACCCCCCACCCCCAGCTTAAATCCTTAGAATGCAGCATGAGGAGGTGCCTCGAAGGGCAGACAGCACGGCCCTCCCACCCTGCTCCGAGGCCTCCCGGTCTACCTGAACACATTCAGGACAGCGAAACCCACAACCTAACAGTTCATTCCTTCTTTGGAAAGTCTTGACTCAGAAAATGCTAGTCTGAGCCAGATCCTATCTCGGCACAACTTCCACCGAGTCCTACTTCTATGCAGAAGCCAGTCGAATGCAGTGTCTTCCCTGTGACGGCCCTTAGCTTTCTCCAAGCAGCCCAGCTTCCTCAAGAACTCCCTGGACGTGGTTTCCTCTCCTCCCCACCTTCGAAATGGTCAATAACCCTCTCAATGTGGCATCCGGCTCAGAGGGCCACACGCCGAGCAGGACTCAGGCAAGCTTGGCTCCTGCTACCGCCCTGAAGATGGCCAGAAGCTGTCCCTCCTCTGACTCACCATCCTGTCGCCCACCCCAGGCATCTTCCACTCCAGCTGCTCCGGGCCCACTCCTTCACACTCATCTCCGGGCCCTCCCTCCCCAGACCCCTACACTCACTTTTCTTTGCCTTTGGTCACACTCTTTGACTGGCCCGCCTCCCCTACTCCCATCCACCCTTCACCACCGCCCCCTTTGCCTGACTCAACTTTACATATTCTAGATTTCTTTTTTCCCCAAGACGTTGTATTATAAAATAATACTTCTCCCACCTAGATTCTATAATTAACATTTTGCTCCACTTGCTTTATCAGGTATCCATCCATCCATCCATCCATGAATCCACATTTTATTTCCAGCTCACATTATCACCTCCTCCAGGAAGTATTGCCTGTCTCCTCCAGGGTGGCAGAGGGCCCTTTTTCTGGGCTCCCTTCCCTGCACTGGATGTAACTAACATCTTTGTACATTACAGGGAAATTGCCAGTTCACAGACTTGGAACGAGCAGGTGCTTAATGCCTGTTAAATCTCTATGATGGCATATGAGTATTTGTTTTATTTTTCCTTATGCTTGAAATTTCATTTAAGAGAGAGAGAGAGATGATCCACAGTAAACGTTAGCTGAATGGACAAACTCTTGCTGGCTGTAGCATCTTTGGCCCCAGTGCATATGTTTGAGAATCTCATGTATCCAGGTGAATTCACCCTTCAGAAACTGTCCCCACACCCTGGAGCTGAAGCCCAAGACCACTTGGCCAGATAGCAAGTGTAATGTGCTCAGTACTTCACCTGAGCTCCTGCACCCGGCCTGGAGACACAAGGGTGCGCTGTATTATTAACACAGTATCTTTTCATCTCCACCTGTCCTTTTGCACTTGAGAAGTTCCTAGCAATTCTTTACTCCCCACTAATCTCCTTGTAAAATAACCTAGGTGGCTAAATATTACAGGCAAAATCATTTGTTCAGTTAATTGTTGAAGCGGAGGGATGGTTATATGGGGATTCACTAGATTATTCTCTCTTCTTCTGTGCCTGAATTTTCTATTAGTTTTTAAAAATCATTCATTCGTGCAACATTCCTTAAGTGCCTACCACATGCCAGCACTGTGGACAAAAATAGCAACAAGAAACAACCCCATTCTGTCCATGCACTAATAACTTTGTAAAATTCTAAACTATCTGCTCTCATATCCCTCCCTGGGAACTAAGTACCTACTGACATGAAGAAGACAGTGAGTGCCTCTCCAAAGGAATGAAAGTGAAGCAGGAGCCTTCAGGCACCATGTCTCCTGGACACTTGGGGCAGAGAGCCTCCCCAGCTGTACCCGCTCCACGTACGCTGGAAGTCTCCCCATACACTCGGGCTTCCACCCTGGGCAGTAAGTGGCTGCAAGGAGCCATGGGTGTGGCCTCAGCAGGGCTGCCAATCTCTTACCCACAGGAAACCATGCCAGGATCCCTCTAATTTAAAGGCAACTTCCTCTCAAACAGCAGGACCTAACCCCCTTTCATTCTATCATTACAGCTTTTCTGAAAGCTCACTAGCTGTCAGATGCTATGCCAGGCATTGAAATTCATGGCCATGTGGCAGTCCCTGCTCTAGGACATCACGGTCCTATTGAGGGGAAATCTGGGAAATCCTTACATTCAAAACCTGGCTCTGCCAATTCCTAGCTGTGGAACCTTGGGCTAGTTACTAAATCACCCTGGGCCTCTGTTTTTCCATTCTGTAAAATGGAGACACTGGTGCCTGACTGCCAGGGTTGTTGTGAGAAGTCTGTGAGTGAGTACACGGGACACCCTTGTCCCAGTGCTTGGAAGCAGAAAGCTGAGGACACTGCCAGGCACAGAGCAATAGGAGAGTTGGAGCATATGACACCACTGCTGCTGTTATTACTACTATAACTATTTCTTCTTCTCCTCCAGGCTCCCACAATCCCAGGAGTACAGAGGCCCTGAAACTCAACCTGAAAAGAAGGCCTGATTCGAGGAACAGGCTCAGTCTGGTTTCTGGTTATGCTTGCATCACTGCGCTGACCTGCCTGGGTTTTTCCGACCAATGCCCTGGTCCTAAATCCAGCCTCGGCCTAATAGGTCAGAGAGGCCCACACATCTGGTAAACACTCTCCATCTGGCCTCTTCTCCCAGGGGACACCAGCAATGCGCTTCATCAGAAAGACGCTCCTAGCCAGCCCTGACCTGGGAAGTACTTTGCTGTGGTTGGTTGGGTTTGGGGCTTTTGAGCCGCCTGCCACCTTCTCCTCACTCTGGGTATGAGGTGGTGTGACACTTTAGCCCCACAGACTGGGTGGGAATTGCCTTCCATAGACTAGCTTCAGTTACTTAACTTCTCAGGTTTTTGATCCCTCATCTTTAAACGGGGCTCATACGTCCCACCTTGTTGTGGGGGTGAAGTAAGATAATGTATGGGAAGCAGCCAGCACAGAGCCTGCAAAAAGAGGTTTCAGAGTGTGGCGTCTGGAGCCACAGGACCAGCCAAGAAGGCACCCCCAGCTCTGGGGCAGCCAGTGAAGGCACGGCCAGCATCGCCGGGCTCCCAGGAACAAAGGACCAGCCACCCTTCCCAGAGGCGAGGTCCAGCAGAGCCTCATATGAAGACCACCCTAGGGGTGGCCAATACCTGTGGTGCCAAGAGGGGGGTGGCAAGAGGGGATGAGAACAGACAAGGGCAAGAAAGGAGGAGGGTAAAGAGGAGATGCTGGAAGAGGGATAAGAAGCTCTCTCTGGGGAAGCAGCTGTGGCTCAATCAGTGGGGCTCCCGTTTACCATATGGGAGGCCCTGGGTTCGGTTCCTGGGGCCTCCTGGTGAGGGCAGGCCCGCCCGCACGGCATGGTTGGCTGACCCAGCGAGCACAAGCAGCAAGGGGGGGATAAATGAATAAATAAATAAAATCTTAAAAAAAAAAAAAAAAAAAAAAAAAGAAGAAGCTCTCTCTGGCCCCAAGCTGCCTCCATGCCCACAGCTCTACACTGCTCTGGTTCCTCAGGAATGCACGGGTCTGGAGAGAGGTATCTGGGGCCCAGGGAGGCTGGAGATTCAGCTCCATCTCTCTTGAGGGACTGCCCTTGTCCAGTCAGGGCTCACATCTGGTGAGAGCCAGAGCCTGGCCAGGGGTGTGGGCTCTGGGCCGCGAACCCTGGGTTCAAAATGCAGCTGCCTAGAGGGACGGATGTGGCTCCAATGGTTGGGCATCCGTCTCCCATATGGAGGGACCTGGGTTCCATTCCCGGGACCTCCCGGTAAAAAGTAAATAAATTAATTTAAAAAATTTTTAGGGAAGCGGCTGTGGCTCAATCAGTAGGGCTCCCGTTTACCATATGGGAGGCAGGCCCGCCCACATGGCGTGGTTAGCTGACTCAGCGAGCACAAGCAGCAAGGGGGGGATAAATGAATAAATAAATAAAATCTTTAAAAAAAAAAAAAAAAATTTTAAATGCAGCTGTCCCACTTAAGAGCTTGGTGAGTTGGACAATTTATTCAACCTCTCTGAGTTTCAGTATCCCCATGTAAAACGGGGATAAAAATGTAACAATCCTATATATAATTCATGGGGTGGTGATGGTACTTGCTGATGGGCTGGGCACACCACCACCACCAGGCTGCCTTGTCCCTCGGGCTCATTTCTCATGTCCTGTGTCCACCGTGAGCCAGCTCAGGGGCCAGCCCCAGGAACGCCCGAGCACAAGGCAGCCATGCAGAAGGCCTGCCTGCCAACCACTCCCTCCAACTTAGCAGGGTGCAGTGGCCAGCATGTGTGATTCCACCTAAAACGAATGACCCACAGATTAGCCAGAACTCCAGCAGCTTCATCTGCCTCCAGAGCATAAAGGCTCGTCCTGGTTGTGTCTATGAGGAGATGTTCTGGAGCCCACCAGCAAGGATGACTTAGAGGGTTTATATGTGCCTGGAATAAAGAGGCTTCATAAAAACAGCCCCACCTTCCTCCCCAGGGAATGAACTCATGACAGTGTTCCTGGGCAGGTCAGATCACCACTATGGACCTCAGTCTCTGTCTTCATCTGAGGCGGGATGGGATAGGTGATAAATTTAGATCCCTTCTGGCTCAGGCATTCTATGATTTCTTTCAAATCTCTGCAAGGGAGAGAAAGGGTAAAGCTGAGCTCTGGGAGTAAACAAAGTGAAAGACAAGGCCGCCTATTGACACCAGTCCCTTGGGCAGATTCCAGGCTGAAATCCTTGCTCCCTGGGCTCCAGGTGGAGTTGCTCCTGCTAAGAGCCCACAGGCAGGCTGCCTCCCATACACCAGGCCTACAGGTCAGCCAAGCCTACATAAAGATGCTCTGCTCACTCCTCCAGAGCCACAATTCAGGTGTCTCCACCCCCAGACCACACCTGGAGCTTGAAGGCTGGAGGCAGGGGCAAGGGAACCTTCACCAACCCCAAACAAGGCCTCTCCCCTCTCCCCTCCAGGTACTTGGCTACCTGGACCACACCGGAAGGAGGCTTTTCCAGAGTAAGAGAGTGAAGGCAGAGCCCAAGACACACAACCAGTGGCTTCTGGGTCCATAAAGGAAGCTCATTCATCTGACTCCACCCTCGCCCTTCCCAGAAGGTGGGAATTCCTGAGAGCTGAAGACACAAAAGACTCTTAAAGATAAGAGACCTGGGTGAGGGGAATGTTAGCTTAAGGGCCAGGCTGGAAAGTCCAGGAGTCAGCCTCAGGCTTGGCTTTGCTAAGTGACCACACTCCACCCCAAGGGGACAGAAACACAGAATTCTGGCATTAAGCCAGACTCTAGAGAGCATCTCCAGGTAATCATCCAAGCAGGCTCTGAGAACAAAGCCATCATTACCACCACCATGTATAATTTCAGCCTCCGCATTTTATAGGTGAGTTCAGATGTGACCTGACTGGTATCTCCCAATAGCTACGACAGCACTGAGACAGGAACTCAGGTCTTTGGAGGCTCTGGTACATAAAACATGGTGTTTTCCCTGTTCCCAGGGGGCAGGTCTCCACCAAGCAGCTCTCTGGCCTAAGAGTTCAGAAAAGACGGTCTTTCCACACCTACCCCTCTCCCAAATGTCGCACCCCAAACAGAAAGGGTGCAGGGGCAGGTCAACCACAGTCCTGGAGGAACCCGCTTCCTGGCGAGCTGGAGGGCCCGATGCTGGCTGGTTCCACAAGCCCTGGGATGCTGCGGCTAAAGAGAGCAGGCTGTGGACACCCAACCCTTCAGAGAGAACCTTCTGGTCAGGGCTATAAAAGGAGAAGGAAAACTGAAGTCCAGGTTTTACTTTCTTCAAGGTCCCTAAAACCCATATGAGAAGACCAGAAACTCCCTAAGATGTTCAGACCAGAAACTCCCTAAGATGTTCTGACGCATGGCCCCACCTTCCAGAGAGGAAAGGGCAGGGTGTCAGGACGGCCAGCACCTCAGAGAGAAATCCAAAATGGGCAGCTGGCCGAAAGAGGAAAGGATGCAGCTGTTCCTGCCTAATACGGGGCTGGGAGGCCATGCACTGGCTCCCTGCCACCCCGTCCTCGGACACCCAGGGGAGGTCCCTGAGCAATGCGGCATGCGCACCCCATTCCAACCCTAAGGCCAGCTTCTCTGGCCTCTGGCCCCTCCTGACTTGCAGGGTGCACCTGAGTCCTGGGGAGCCAACCTGGGCCTCCGCCCTGGGCCCAGCACCCACTCCATCACTGGAGCGGCCCTTGGTGACTCTAACCATCACCCCCCCCCAGACCCCCAGCAGCTGCCAGATGTCTCCTGCTGCACTGCAGCTGCCCACACCCCTGTACCCCATCACTGTTCATCAACACCCAATATTTAGTGAGCATCCACTACTGCTTACTCCTGGAGGAGCTGGATATAAAATACATTAATGTTGAGAAGAGACTGGAACAACATAGATAACTTACTCTACTAGATGTTTTAAAATATAGTTTGTATTAGACAGCCCTGATTTGAAGTAATCATATATTTTGAGAAAGGTCAATAAAGAAGGAAATAAGTAACAAAAAAAAAAAAAAAAAAGAGTTGGTCACTCTTGCTCAGGGTTCAAGAACACATCTTCCTCCCCAAGGCCTGGGCCTCTCAAAGAGAAAGAACCTAGCTTTTATTCATTTTGGGTAGAGGAAGGGGAGGCACTAGTAAATAACAGCAAAAAGTCAAATCTCACTCAAGATCTTCACAGTAGATTCCAATTCTCCAGCTCTGCCTAAATCTACACCCTTGGCTGAGTAACTAGGGCTCTCCCACTAATCTGGGAACTGGTTAAAAATGCAAATTCCTAGGCCCCACCCCAGACCTCAGAGACTGTTCTAACCAGCCCTCCAGGGAATTCTGATGCACTCAAGTTTGGCCATCACTGCCCTAATCCACAAACCACTGTCTCACACTGCCCAGCCCTTCTGGGCACTGGGACTCTGGGATGAGGCTGGCACAGCCTCCTGGGTCCCTGGATAACAGACCCCTTACTAGGTAGAGATCCCCAGGAGACCCCGCAAACATGCCTTCAATCCTCAGGTCACTCATAGATAAGTGAAATCCACTGAGAATTCTCCAGATGTCCTTAGAGCCAAGTTTCACAACAGTGCCCAAAGAAAGTGTTTCTGAGGGCTTCCAACAGGCAGCAAAACAGATCTGTCCTTTCCACTTCACTCTCCGCTCTCCAGCCCCATCCTCTAGCCGAGGTGCTAAGTGAGCAAGGCGGTGGTGGGGTGGCTACGGGCCAGGAAACCAGGCAGGGCCACAGAGGACAGAACTGTGATCCCTCTGGCTGTCCCTGGCCTGGGAGTGGGCCCCCAGCCGGGAAGGACTTGGCCATGGCCCCCCACCTCTGGACTCTTCCAAACCTCTACGTGCAGCCCAAGACACATCTGGAAACAGAGCACTGTCTTCTGTCTTTTAGAGTGCGGACAGCTTCCAAGTACTGCAAGATGCCACTGTGACGCATAAAATACAAATTCTCATTTAGAAATATTCCCAAATCCACATTCTCATTACATATTTGCTTCTTCAAAGGGTAATAAAAGCACAAATGCTATCCTGGGAGGGAAAAAAATAGCAAAGCAGAGTGGGGTCCCCCCAAGTACCAGACTCTCATGAGCCCAGGAAAAGAGAGCACAGGCAAGGAGGAAGGTCCCCACAGGGGATGAAAGCCGGGGGCCAAAACCACACGTGGGAAGAAAGAGAATAAGAAATGGAAACTGACTTGTCCCGTCCTCCTTCATCAAACACAAGCAAGCCTTTGAAATCAGAAGGGACTCAGAGTGGAAGGTATAGCACAAGGAAGCCACCCATGGAGGCAGGAAGCCAGGGGTCTAGTTCTACCTCCTACCTGCAAGGAGCTGCGCGACCTGCTTCAAGTCTTCTAAGGCCTCCCACCCCTCCAGGCCTCGGCCCTCTCATCCGTGGAGTGGCGGCATGGCACTCCCACCAAGTCCACATCCGTGGCTCCAGGCACAGAAGAGGTGTGAACAGCAGGGCCACTGCACTGGGAATGCTTCCAAATTTATTTAAAATTGTAAAACAGGCACAAAACACTGATAACCACATATGCAGGAACAGTATAAACATATGCTCAGGGACTGGGGAGAAGCATGCAGGGAGCATAACTCTAGCTATCATGTAATATTTTCTTAAAATAAAAACCCGAAGCCAACAGGGTCTCTGGGAACTGGCTTTAAAGTCAGAAAATCTAGAAATAAAGGCTGAAACCACCTGAGTCTTTCAGGCCTGAACAGGCTAATTTCCAAGTACCCTTCGAATTTCCTTTACCTCCTGGTAAATGATCTTAAAAACATCATGAAGATTTAAAGAATTAGCATCTGTAAAACATGTAGAAATGTGCCTGACCCATGGCACAGGATCGTGCCAGGCGGTGGGGAAAGAAGGGGGATGAACTGGCTGTTCAGCTCCCTATTCCCAGACACATTCCCTGGGCTGGCAAGAGGAGCCCAAGATGGGTCTTCTCCTGAACCAGCAGCTCCCTGGGGCTCCACTGAACTGAGACCCCAGTGTGGCATTCCTTAATATTTTAAAAGAGCTAGTTATATACAACGAATCTCTAAAATAATCGTCGCTTAACGGCAACAAAAAAGATAGGTGATCATTGGGGCTGTTTGGGAAAATATTCACATTTTTAAAAGGGGCCTCAGGGATTAATGCATGCAAAGGTAACTCCAAACAGTCCCGGCCACCAGCGTCCCAGACAAAAGGCAGGAAGCGGGGGTCTGGCCCCACTTCCCCTCCTCTGGGAAAGCAGGCTTCCTGAGCTGCCGCCTCCTCCATCTCCCAGCTCTCAGGGCCAAGTCTGGAAAAGCACTTTGGGTTCCTGGAAAGAAAGGCCCTTCCGAAATATCGGGAACTCCACTGGAAAGTGCCATTATATATCATCTGGAGGATGTTTGAAAGAGAACCGCGCCCCTGCCAAAGCCAAGGCAGTGGCCAAAACTAACAGAGAGGGGCTTCTCAGACCCAGAAACACACACACATGCAGCGAGGGACAGACATACAAAGCCACAGTCACACACAGACCTGGGCTGACAAAGCAGCAGGGACAGCAGGACCATAGCTGCTTTTCGAGGACCCAGGTCCTCTAACCGTAGGGATATAGGGATCCTATTCTTGACGTTGAGATTTGACTTAGAAAATTAAAAGCTCCAATTCTCTATCCATCCCCAAACCACAAGCTGCTCTGCGTGGACATCTTCACCATCAGACATAAGGAGAAGATATAGAGAGTGATTTTTAACACACATCCTCTCCCACCCACACCCAAAGTTTGGTGCTTCTCTTCCAAGATGTAAAGCTGGGTTCTATCAGGAGACCTGCCTGAGAGCAGCCACCCACCTCGAAATTCCCTCCCATCATGTCATTTCACCTACAGATAATTTGAAAATAGAGCTCAGCTCAGCACCACTCCACTTGACTCCCATCAGTGATAATCAGCTTTGCAGATGGCTTTTAAAAAACCAACCTTTGGGCCCATAAAAAGGCTCCCCTACAAGCCTGGGCTGGCCTCAGATCACAGGCTCCTGCCCCCAAGATTGCTTTTCCATCCTGAGCTGAACCTTTCAAGCCCCTTGATTTAGACCCCTGGCCCAGCAAGGTTCAACACTGCAGGTCAGGAAAGGACCTTGTCCTTGGGGCTGTTCTCTGGCCTGGCTCAAAAACTCCCCATCCCCACAGCGCTGACAGCCAAACCCAGTTACCCCAACCCAAGGCCCTAAACTTTACCTCACAAGCTTTCTTAACAGTCTCAAAGGCTTAAACATCAGCCTCAACCTTTGTGGGTTTCACATGCCCACGCTTTTAAAATAAAAATAAACATGGAGTCTCAGTTACCTGGTTCAAAAGCCTCTCTGTGGAGTGGGTGGAGCTCAGTGGTTGAGTGCCTGCTTTGCAAGTATGAGGTCCCAGGTTCAATCCCTGGTACCTCCTAAAAAAAAAAAAGAAAAGAAGCCTATCTGGCTCCCCGGGTGACCCCACAAAGAATCTCCAAAGGGCAGGAGCAGGTGAAACTGGAGGAACAGATACAGCAGAGGGGGAAAAGGGCCTGCTGAATCCTGAAACAGGGGAGCTCAGTCCCCAAAAGCTGGAGTCACCCTTAGGAAAGCCCAGCTGAGGTTTCCAGGTCCAGGGGACCTGAGTTTATTCCTGACATTTACACCTTCTGAAAAATGTGAAAAAATACAACTACCATACTCTCCTACTTTTTATTTATTTATTTTATTTTATTTTTTAGGAGGTACCAGGGATCGAACCCAGGACCTCATACATGGGAAGCAGGGGCTCAACCACTTGAGCTACGTTCACTCCCATCTACTACCTTCTTCCCGCAGATGGCTCCCTCGTCTGTTTGCTCATTTTTTTTTTTTTTTTTTTTTGGCTCCTTGTCTGTGCTCGTTGTTTTTGCTCATTGCCTTCTCATTGTTTTTTGTTCCTTGTCTGTTTGTTTTTTCTTTAGAAGGCACCAGGAACCGAACCCGGGATGGCCCATGTGGGAGGTAGACGCTCAACTTCTTGAGCCACATCCGCTCCCTCTACCTTTTTCATGAAGAAAAATAACTTTGGAAAGTCTCACACGCACCCCCTAGCCTCACAGACCTTCTAGCCAAAGACCTGGGTTCAAAATCAGTGCTACTACATTCAGGCTGCAAGGGAGACCCCAGTAAAGTCACTTAACCTTTCTGAGCCTTTCATTCTCTATCCATAAAATGGGGATAAGACTTACTCACAAGTTTGCTTATCATGATTAATGGAGAGAAAACTATAGAGAAAATGAAAATGTCAAAGAACAAAACAAAACATGACTTATACAATGAGTACTTGACTATACACCATCCTGAATTACTCTCTTATGAATTCATTTATATAAGCCTTGTTTCCCAATTAAGTAAACTCCTTAATAGCTAAGGATGGATCTGTACTTCTGGTTAAGAGCCAAGTTCTGAGGTCATCTGTTTCGATTCATTCATAACCTGGCTTCCTAGCTTGTCGATCTTGGGCATGGCACATAACCTCTCTGAGCCTCAATTTCGCTGTCTGTAACACAAAGAAAAAAATAGTGCCTTCCTCAAAGGGATGTTTAACAGATCGAGGTTAATCTCAATCTTCTATCAGTGTGAGCTCTTATTCTTTCTACTTATTTGTGGAAACAAGACATTCTTTTTTTTTTTAGATTTATTTTATTTATTTATTTCTCCCCACCCTGTTGTTTTGTGTTCGCTGTCTGCTCTCTGTGTGTTCTTCCATGTCTGTTTGTCTTCTCTTTAGGCGGCACCAGGAACCTATCCTGGAACCTTCTGGAGTGGAAGAGAAGCTGCTCAATCTCTTGCGCCACCTCAGCTCCCTGGTCTGCTGCGTCTCTTATCGTCTCTCTTCTGTGTCTCTTTTCGTTGCGTCATCTTGCTGCACCAGCTCTCCTGTGCGGGCCAGCACTCCGCGTGGGCCAGCTCGCCACACCAGGAGGCCCCAGGAAACAAACCCTGGAATTCCTATATGGTAGATGGGAGCCCAATCACTTGAGCCACATCCATTTCCCCAAAGACATTCTTAATGAATACTGGTTGGCTGGTAACTGGATGTAAAACAGATGACTCTCCTTTCCAGCCTCCCTCTTCTCTTCCCTTCCCAGGAGGTACACAGTGTTTAACTGTATGCCTGTATCTCGAGTTTGTGATATGCTTTCAACCAAAGGACCAAGGGTACCAGCACCTTCATTCCCAGCCCTTCCTCGCGGTTGGGCTGCAGCATGCTATTTCACATCTCTGAGCTCAGGATCTTCATCTCAAAAGTGTGATCATCCCACATACCTCGCAAGGCTGTTGTGACCATTAAATGAGGCCGCCAACAGAACATGTCTAACATACAGTTCATGGGCAAGAGGGGTTTCTCTACATTCCTCAGCCCCCGCCAGACACTGTGGGTGACAGGCCTGGAGAAGACCCCACTCCCTCTCGAGGAAGAATGGATCCCAGCCGCAGAAGGAGCCCGCTGTATGCCGCCAAGGGCCAAGCTGGCAGTTTCCAGGGTAACAGCATCCTCTGTATCTACGCCTGATTTCCATCCTTGGCTGCCTTTATTCTCCTCCTGCCTCAATAGTGGGCTAAGTCACCTTTCCCCACTATTGCTAGGCAACCTCCAAGAATGGTGCCGCTGCCTCCTGGGGTGGGCCCTTGGCCATGCCTCAGGCCCTGGGGAAAGGCTGCCCTCCTTGAGCCCCCACCATTAACCCTGGGATGGCAGAGGGTATGTTGGTGAGAAGCCATCCCGGGTCAAAAGCATTTACAGGCACAGATCCAGTGGGAATTTCCCCAAAGACTCAGACCTGGGTACCTGACAAAGCCCACCTCCTCTTCCCCACCCCAGTCTTGTCTGCCTGTGCTTATCTGGGATCTATTCTTAGACAGTTTCAAAGAAAAGGGCCACATCATGCATCATACTGTCTATAAAAACTGAAGCTCTTGATTGTTCTCCTCTAGGCTCCCACTCACTCACCATGAACCCAGACCCCTGGCCACAGAGCAGACTGAAAAGGTGGACACACAAATGAGAGAAAGAGGCTCAGGTCAGAGTGTCCACCTCTGGGAGTAGGATGGCAGGCAATCCTTATATTATTTCTCCTTTATATTATTTAGTATTTTCTGAGGTGATTTTTCTTAACTGAGATATAAGTCACATAGCATAAAATTCACCCTTTCAAACGGTGCAAGTCAGCAGGTTTTAGGATACTCACAAGGTTGTGCAACCATCATCACTCTAATTCCCAAACACTCGCATCTGCTGCAATCTTGTTTTGTATATGTTTGTCTTTGGTTAAATGTTCCTAGATAGGCAAGTATTTGTTATATAAGCAGCTGAGCAAACTGGTAAGGAGTGGAAACTCTGGAGCCAGACTGCCTGGCTTCGAGTCCCAGCTCCACCACAGGGTAGCTGGGTGACGGTGGCAGTTATTTAACTGCTCCGAGCCAGCTCTCTTCTGTAAAACGGGGTATTGACAGTACCCACCACACGGGGTCAGATGTTTTGAATGCCTGGGGAGCACTTAGGACAGTGTCTGACACTTAGCACACGTGTAGAAAGGACAAGCCGCTACATTATTATAAGAAAAAGAAATTTTTTAAAGAGCGTAAATCCAGTCCCCATCCTCTCCTGATCTGAAGATGACTCTGCCCAGGATGCCATCATTTTCACTCATTCTTCTGGGAGGGGGCTGGATGTGGACTATGCCCTGCCCATCCCTCTACAACCAGCAGGGCTGGGAGCAGAGGGCAGGATGGGGCCATGCCAGCTGCCCCATGTGGCTTTAGGGTCTGCTGACACATCGCTAGCCCAGACTCAAGGTGCCCCACATATGAAATCCTGCCAGATTCCCCTCCCCTCCCCCCAGGAGATGCCAGGAGGGAGCAGCAGGTAAAGCAGGGAAGAGCAGGCCTGAACAACCCTCCCTGGCTAAGAAGGAAGGATTCCAGGGAGCCTGGACTTGCCACTCGGCCTGGGATCAAGGGGGAGATCTGTGGCCATGGTTTGCTGGGTCTCCTGACCCCCACATACTCCCAAGGCTCCTTGCTTCAGTCAGGGCTGAGTCTGGACTAAATAGAACTTAGCAGGACTCGGCAGATGGAGACAGAACCCTGGGCTGAATTGTGAGTTTAACCAGGGCTGATCCAGTCTGACCAGGACTAAGAAGCAGGAGAAGGGGGTTGCCTCTGCCTGTGGCTTCTCAGCCAGGACCTCTCTGGGGAGCCCCATCTGCAGACTAGAGCTGCCCAAACCCTCTCTGCCTGGTGGGCTCCACGACACCTCCAGTATCCTTGGTGAGCAACTCAGCCTGGCACATGGATGGCCTTGTGTTCCCAGCAATCCTCTTCCAGAATTCTCAGCCCCAGGGCTCCTCCTGCTGAGATGTGGCCCACTGACCACACTCAAGGGGAGATACAAGCAGGGCTGGCAGGAATTGCCCTGATTCACCAGCCTCCTAGCCCCAGTCCAGGAAACCCTGCCCATCCTCGAGTGGGTTACACACTGGGGGCAGCTGGGGCAGGTGAACTGGCTGGGCTGACCCCAACAGCACCTGTACAGAGGGCCTGTACAGACAGCCCGACCTGGCCTTCCTTCCAAAAGGGTGAGAGGTCAGCTCTGGGAAGGACAGAAAGAAGAAAAACAATGCAGGAGAACAATGGGAGGGGGTGTTCCCAGCCTGAGCAGCGTGCAGGCGTGACAGGGCCCTTGGCCACCTGTAGGTTGCCCTTGCAGCCCTGCTCTGCTCTCCTAGTCTTCTCCTCTCTCCCTTTCTACTCTCCTGCCTCTCCCTGTCTCTGTTCTACTCTCTTTACAAACACAACCCAACTGCCAGGGAAAGGTGAGGCTTCCCAGCAGAACCTCCTTTTAATCTGAATATCCTTTGAGGTTCAACTCAAATTCCACCAGCTCATCACCTTCCCCACCACCGCAGACTGCATTTGTCTCAGGTGGTATTGACATGGTGGAGTCTTTCTGGTTCCTTCTCTGCCTAAACCGTGATTTCTGTGACTCCTACCAGTCGAGCATCTGATACTTAAGAGGCGTTCAATTAACATTCACTGATTGCCTCCACAAGGAGAACTCGTGGACATTCTTACACTGCTAAGGCAGGGGAGCAAAAGAGCCACAGAGTAGCAGCGTGTTTCTAGGCCCCTCTAGGGCTCCAGCTGCCCCGCCCTGGCTCCAGAGCCACCAAAGGCACCAGGTCTTGTGTGAACCGTCCTCAAGCCAGGTTTATGGTTTGTGGCCACTGGCCAGATGCCCAGTCTCAGGCCTTCCTCGAGAAGATGGCAGCGGGGGGTGGGGGTGGGGGGCAAAACGACAATGAGAAAAGCCCACCTACAGCACACCCGTTTGGCTTGGACCCCCCGCCCCCTGCACGCACACACATACACTCAGAAACCCCCACAAAGGGACCACCGACCACCAACACAGCACTGCAGCCCTCCCCAGGAAGCCAGAGTCCCTCTCCTTTTAAAAAGGAGAGGCCACAGATTTTGCAGGAGCCTGCTAGTGAGCACCTTACTCCTACAAGCCCATCTCCAGGGGTTCCCACACAGCCCCTCCATGTCCCACTGTACCTCAAAACTGGAAAATCTGGTTTTCAGTGCTCTCCAGGCCTTGTCACACCTGTCTGTCCTAAGGCAGCCTTGGAGGCAGCCAGAAGCTTCCCCAGCCGACCTGGCCAGGGCCAGCGGGCCTGCACTGGGTGGCAGCATCCATCCATCTCTCCTACAGGCTTTGCCAATCACTTCTCCAACCCAAGTGGCACCTGTTCTCGGCTTACACACAGGGAACAGGCTTTGGAAAGGAAGGAGGCTGCAGCAGGTCCTTGAGTCAAGTAGGACCAGGTAAGCTGCTGGGAGGCATGGGCGGGGCCCAGAGTGCCCTTGGCTATTTAACAGTAGGGTTTGAAGACCATTCTAACTCTTTTAGAGAAAATCCCTATTTTGTGGTAATTTTACCTGTATTGTAACACCCTAACAAGGCTTTCAAGCCCTTTGACATCCATCCCACTACCCTGGAAGTAGGGGAAGGATAGGTGAAGGGGACTGAGAAATCAGAGGTGACTCAGAATGAGCTGGAGCAGACCTCAGGGTCAGAGGTCAAAGACAACAAAACCCCCCTAGATCCCTATCCAACCTCAGCTCCTTCAAAGATGGGTTTATATAATATGCCTTGTCTCAAAGTGCATCGAGTAAACCATGGAAACTATGGCTCCTCAAAATAGCTAACATTTATTGAGCACTCACTATATGCTAAGTGCTCTGCCACTAAACCTCCATACAACTTTATCAGAAGGCACTATTATTATCCCATTTTCCATTAGCATCATCCGGCACAGAGCAGGGGTCACTCAAGATGACACAGCTAGTAGACAGGAACCCACAGGGTGCCCAGAGCACTTCTATCTGCAGAGGCTTGAGCCAGGGTACAGCCCCCTGATAGGGTGGTTTACCTGGAGCATAAAGTATCTCAGCAATATTTCTTGATCACCCTGAACAGGTTCTGACCCTGTGCTTGACACCCGGGAGGGATTCAGCAGAGAAGAGGACAGGCTGGGTCCCTGACCTGATGGGACACCAGCATGGGTGAAGCAGGCAGGAGAGAAGAACAGTGAGGGGGATGGAGACTGGAGCCAATTCTCTCTTCTTTCAGGTTTTATGCCCACCAGGCAGGCAAGCCTGTCCCCCTCGTTGAGGAGTCCTAAGGGTCAGGGTGAGCAGATGACCCAGCCCTTCCCCAGGAAAGCCCATCTGCAGCAGGCCTTCCCCTCTTTACCAGGGATGGGTAGCTTTGGTTAGCTTCTGCGATGTCTCCATGTCCAGAAGAGAGTCTGTAAACAAGGAAGCCTGCGACCTGGCCTGATGTGGGTGCACGGGGACCTGAGCCTTATTTACAATCACCTCCATTCACCAGCCAGCACGGCCACCTGTTTCAACATCCATTTGCTCAACAAATATTGATTATGCTCCTACATGCAAAAAGCCCCAGGGCCAGCACCTGTGGGATACCCACTAAGCCAGAGTCTCCAGGACTTGAGAGGGAAGAGAAAAAATAAAATTTAACAGCTACATCTGCAAAGCACTTAGGATATTCCGTTTTATGTATCTTCTCATGCCAATCCTGCGAGGTGGGCAGTAGCCCCTTTTAAACAAGGAATTGGAGGCTTGGGGTGGTTAAGTAACTGGCCCAAGATCACAAGCCTAAAAGTGCAGAGCCAGCTTTGTACTGTATTTATAGAGATTTTGCTCTAATATTTTTTAGGGATGTAAAATATTGTTTTCTTACAGTCTTGCTTAGTCTGAAACACCATTATTCAATAAAACTTTTAATTTGCATTTGAAAAAAAAAGTGTACAGCCAGGATCCTCCCCAAAGTGCCAGCTCTCTCCAGCACACCAGGCTGGCTGACCACCAGCATACATACACTGTGAAGGAGGCAGGGTGAGATCCCCGCGAGAAAAAACTCAGGGCAACGGTCACCCTGGAAAGGTGAGCATTCAGACCCACTGCCCAGGGAAACGGTGGCTTCAGTGCTCAGCCTCGAGGGTCAGGAAGATTGTGAAACCTGGAAAACTACAGGAAACTCCTCTGATCCATGTGCTCTGTCATAAAATAACTGGAATTCTGGAGGCATCAAGGCCAGCCCCACGAATTCTGCACCAGAACATTCTTTGAAGAAGTAACAAGCCACGGCTGACCCCACGGGGGTTGAGTCATGCCTCCTGCTTGTCGGGACTTCTGCCTGCATGGGCATCAAGCCTTACCTTCACCAAGGAAGTGTTTCCTACCAAGTCATTTCCTGTAGTAGCCTGAGGGCTCAGCAGGGCAGACAGGTGTCCCGTTTACAGAAGAGCAAATCGTGGAAGCACCACAGGAACGGGGACCTTGCCTGTCTCATTCAGTGCCCTATTCCCAGCACCTAGAACTGGAGCCAGCACATGGATGCTCAAGAGTATTTATTGAATGAATGACTAAAAGGAGCTAAGGGAAGGGAAATGTCCTGTCCGCAGTCTCACAAATAGCCATGATTGCTAAAAGTGGGGTCTTGCGCCTCCTGCCCCAGCTGCCTCCGTATCTCACCATGGTCCCGCACGCTTCGCTCACTCACGTCCCTGCCTGCATCTGCAATGGGTGGCCTCTGCCGCTCACGGGATGTGGTCCCTCCTACTCAAGCCTCACCTCCCGCCTCCCGGTTGGCAGAGAAGGTATCAAAAGCAACATGTTACTTAATGCCTGATCCCCCACTTCCCTATAGCCCCACACCCGGCTGAGAACTAGGAAGGGCAGAAATTTTACAGATGAGGAAGCCAGGGCCTACTCAAGGTAACCCAGGGAAATAGGGGCAAGAAGAACCACTCGGACCAGGCTTCCTGACTCGGGCCAGAGCTCCTTCTGCCCTACGCCCTCCATCAATCCCAACAAAGCCAGTCTTACCCCCAGGGACCCTCGGGGGCTCCAGAGGCCTGGCCCGGCTTTCCTGCATCCCTCCCCAATGCGGGACAAGTAGGGGAAGCTGCCTGTCGCAACCACGGCAGCATCCCAGCCCCACTACAAACCCTCTCTGTGCTCTTTACCTCTCCTCTCCGCCAGACTGTCTCCTCCTCCTGTGTGCCTGGCTCACAGAACTGCTGGGAATATCAACTGGGACAATATAAATGGCACGACTAAAACAGTACCTGGCACACAGTAATGGCACAGCAGACACAAGCTCCTGGAACTGAGGAGTTTGCCTGTTGAGAATCAAATGCCCCAGCAACCCTGTTCCTACCTGGCTGCCCAGAGGCCTACTCCCACCACCACCCAGGTCAGAACTTTAGGGGTCTGTGTTTTCCTCCCGACTACATTCCGCCATGCAATAGTCAACAGTACTGAGTGCCTCCAATGTGCAGGGGTTGTCAGCCCTGGGGAGACAAGAGTTTCTTCCCCCAAAAAACTTAGTTCAACAGTCCTTAAAGGGACCGGATTCTTGGGCAACTTGGGCGCCCCACCCAGGAATATACTAGGTGCTCCTTTTCCACTCCCCAAGAAAGATCCCAGGACATCCACCACCCCAGTCCCACCCCACCTGTCCAATTTAAAATCTATTCTCATGAATACTTCATCATGGAGGGAGGGGGTGAAAGAGCCCCCTTGTCTTGCACCCCTAAAATCTCTACATTACCCACTCAACTCTCAGCTCCCCCAACACAACAGCCAACAGCCCTCGGAATAAGCCAGGTGACTAGGGGCGCTGACAGTCCCCCCAGCTCTCCCCCAGGGGACAGACAGGAAGAGGGAGGGTTAAGCAACTTCTTTAGGAAGAAGTCAGGCGAAAGCCAGGGGCCCATCTGACACAGCTGCACAGAGCCCCAGGTCGCCCTGCTTTGAGGAAGCCCTTTGTGAGTGTGTTTTAAATTACCTCTGCTTGTCTGATGAAGTGAGTAGAAGGGCGCTGTTTCAGGGCTTAGGATTCCTGAGTGAGCTAATACAGGATGCCTTTGGCTGAAAAAAAAAACTTCAGACGGCTCCCTAAACTCCCCCCCTTTCAAGTTTAAAAAAGGGAATGAATGTTACCATTTTTGGACATGAGCGTTCTCCCTCAAGCCCAGCCCTAACCGCACTATCCAGAGGGACCCGCCATCCTGTCCCCCCATTCCCAGATCAGCTGGGGGGAAGGGGGGCGAAATGAAATGGGGAGGGACAGGATGGGGGCGGAGGGGGGGCTGTTCAGGGTACGTGGCCGCCTGGGGCAAGGGCTCACCGCGCCGGCAGGAAGAGGAGGCAGGGTTGGGGCGGCCTCCCCCCACCCCAAGTGGTTTTGACCTCTTCCGGCCACCGACCACTGTGCTCGAGTCCCATTGCCAACTCGGAGTCCAGCCCCCGTGGCGGGACGCGCACTCCGCACAAGGCCCCTGAGACACGGTTTGGTGGCTAAGCCGGGATCCCCAGTGACTGATCCCAAATCTTCCCAAGTCAGTCCCTTGCCCTGGAGCCCCTTGACTCAGATCAAACACCCAGGGAAGGGGTGGGGGTCGGAGGGGCAGGACGCAGTCGCAAGCCCATTCACAGCTCGCAGCTAGCAAGCCACTGAGTTAAGCAATAAAACGGTTTGCAGCCCTGACCCCGCCCCCACAGGGCAGGCTAGGGCACCGCGTTTGCCCCGGGTTTTCTCGGTCCCAACCACACCCCAGCGGGTCCACCTCCACGCAGACTCCGAGGCGGCCGCCAATCTTTTCGGCGCCCGCTCTCCCCTGGGCCTGTGGGCTGGGGAGCAGAGTCCTGGACACCTGGCCCCCTCCAGGTACGAGCCCAGGGAGGCCCAGAAAGCGCGCAGCCACCGCACGCCATATGGAGAGGCGGCCAGAGGGCGGGGAAGGGAAGAGAAAAATCAATCCGGAGCAAGCAGCCACCAGGAGGGGGTCTCGGCCCCAGTCTCCTGCGCACTGCCCCCGCGCCCTGCCATGCGGGGTTGGTGCGCTAGGAACGGGAATGCCTGGAGCCCAGTCCCCACGGAGACCTGCCCGCCAGCGGCCCCACCTCTCCGCGCTCGGACTCGGCTTTCGCGGGCTCTGGGGGCAGTGGCTCTCCCCCTTCCGCCCCGCGCCTGTAACCCAACACCCCAACCTCACAGCGGCCGCGCATCCCCCGCCCCCGCCCGAGCGCTCCCCGAACCGGTTCCGAGCTCCGAACCCGGAGCTCGGAGGGCTGAGCGGGCTGGGGCTGGGGACTGCGGCGGGCGGGGTCGGCTGCTGACCTTTCTCTGCTGCTTCTCCCAGGCCGGGTCCAGGAGCAGGTCTCGGTCCCAGTCCTCTTCCGGCTGCATGTAGTCGTTGTTTTGCTGGGAATCATAATGGTCCATGATGGTGCGCGCGTGCTAGGGGCTGGATTTCTTCCTCCACCTTCTCTCCGGGCGGCAGCGGCTGCTCCTGCGGCTGCCCCGGCGCGGGGAGGGAGTCGGGCCGGGCTGGGCTGGCGGGGCCGGGCTAGCTCCCCTGCGCCCAGTTCCGCCGCGGCGCTGCTCGCGAAGGCGGCTGCAGGCGGCGGCGGCTGGAGCTCGCTGACTGCCTAGCTCGGGGCCGGCGCTCGGACCTAATCTCCACGCACACTGAGCTAGGCGGACACACGCGCGCTGCGGGAGCGGGGCGGGGGCGGGGGGAAGGGGCAGGGCCCTCCCGAGGTTCTCCATTGGCCAGGCCGAGTTGCCCAAACTTCCCCCCATCGCCTCTCATTGGGAATTCCTGGCATCCGTCAGCCCGGCTGCGGCACATATAGGTGGACTTGGCGCCCCCCCGCCCACCGGCGCACGCTCCCCCGCCCACTCCCCGGGTGCCCACTCCCCCGCGGCTCATGTGACACCAGCTGAAGCTGAACCGGACTGAAGCCGGGGGATGCCTGCTCGAGCTCGGGGACCGAGCAGCGGGCTCTGGAGCTCCAGGAGCCGCGGGGGATTGGACCGGTTCGCCGCCCGCGGGAAGGACTGGAACTCGGGCGCGCGGGCCTGATAGCGCTCCCACGCAAGCTCCAGGCCCCCGGGGCGGGCAGGTGGTGGAGAGGGGACGCGAGAAAACCCGAAAAACGTGTCCTTTTCTCTTTCCTGGGGAGCCCTGGGTCCCGGCAGGTCGGCATCCGAGGAAAGGGGGCGGGGAGAAGACGAGATGGAAAGGAATGTCCTGGGAATTTCCTGATTCCGCGCCGCCCGCCCCCGCCCCTCCCGGCGGGACCCTGTCTACCCATCTCCTCCCCGAGCGAGGTTTCTCGCTAGCGAACAGCGCTCGGGGCCACCGGCCGTTCCCGCCTCGCCTCAGGGTCCTTTCCGGCCTGCTCTCGGGCTCAGGGGACCGCTACGCCGCGGGACTTCCCGCTGCGGCTGTGCGGCTCGGCTTCCCGGGATCCCCTGCAGGTCCCCGCGGGCCTTGCTCGGCGGCCGGGCCGGGCTCGGGCTGCCTTGGCCAGGCCAGCGTCCCCTCTCCCTCGCCACACACCCGGGCAGCATCCTGGAAACTGGCAGGCAGGACCCTGAGTGGTCTGCCTACCCCGAGCCCCCCTACCCGCCCCCCACCGACACGCACACCTGACAGATGGGGAAACGGAGGCTCAAAAAGCTGAGCTCAAAAAGGGATTGGGCGCGTCCTCAGGAGTCCCTAACCCCACCCTGTAACCTTATGGCTGGCAAACAAAGCTTTGCTGTTATTGGAGGAGGCAGGAGGGAAAGACCGACCCAACACCTCTCACTTCTGCTTTGTCCCTGCTCTCTGGGAACGCGACCTGGGCTTCTTTCCTCAGGCTCTATAAGAAGAGGGTTTAAAAGCGCTGGTCCAGCCGAGAGAGATGTCGGTAAGAGGCCGGCCTCATCCCGGTGGGCGCGTGTGAGGGATCCCGGGTCTGAAGGACAGTAGCAAGCAAACCTCCAATACACTGCGGACAAGAGACGTGCCAGCCCTGTGCCCCAGGGCCTCGCATGAGTAGCACAGCAGTGTTTAATTATATTTGTGGGATGAATGGCTGAGTCAAATGCAAAAAAATGTAAGTATGCTGGTTCAGAGGTGAGAGGAGTTGGAGGAAAGACCATGAAAAGGGTCCTGAAAGGCCACACAGCCTTCAGTGTGGGAAAAGGTGGAGAAAGTGCCTCCGATTCTCAGAAGAGCAGGCCGATGCTGTTGTAAGCAGATATCGTGGTGTGGTAGCCCCCTGCAGTGTCAGCCAGCCCCACACGTTTATGCAAGTGGTCTGTGTCAGCACTGTGCCTTCCACAAGGCCCTGGCTGCGGAAGCCCTGCTTCTGAGCCACAGAGACAGCAGATTTATGGACTACTTTGTAACCACTTCA
Organism: Tolypeutes matacus; assembly: GCA_026826555.1. Lineage (NCBI taxonomy): Eukaryota > Metazoa > Chordata > Mammalia > Cingulata > Chlamyphoridae > Tolypeutes > Tolypeutes matacus. The sequence continues at coordinate 1,442,915 of JAKSZT010054193.1, read as the reverse complement.
AAATTATGATTCTGAACCTAACATAGAGGGTAATGGTGCTGGATACATTCATTCACTCAATAAATACTTGCTGAGCATCTTCTGTGTGTCAAGGAATATGCTAGATACTATGGATATAGCAATGAAAAAGACAATCTCTGGCCCACGCAGCACAGCAGAAACAGGAACAGAAACAAAAATATAATGCAGTGAGATGTATACAAGGAGAGATCTGACCAGAATTCTGTGGGAGCACAGAGGAGAAACATCTAGCCCAAAAGGCACCAGGTAGGGAAGCAGATGTGGCTCGAGCAGTTGGTCGCCCGCCTACCACCTAAAAAAGCAGACGCAGAGAGCACACAATGAGCAGACTGTGAGCGCAAATGGGGGGGGGTAATAAAAAAAAAAAATCTTAAAAAAAAAAAAAGGCACCAGGTATAACTTTTTGGAGGAGGTGAAACTTGACAGAATGAAAGTCAGCCAGATGAAGAGGAGTGTGGGAGCTATTCCAGGCAGAAGGAACAGCGTGAGCTAATGCATGGGGGCAGGAAACTGCCTGCTGTACAAAGGAATCCCTAGTGTTTCAGTGTGACTGGACTAGAAATTCAAGGTAGGAGTGGCAAGAGATGGGGTGCAGAGGTGGGCAGCAGTCAGACCATGAAAGCCCTGTAAAGGGTGCCTCTGATGGTGAGCAAGACAGGCTGGAAGCCATGAGGCCAGTTGCAAAGCTGCTGTAATCATACAGGTAGGAATGGAAATAGGTGGATAGAAAAGAAATACTTAGCAGATAAAACTGAGAGGCCTCAGTATTTGATGTGAGATGGAGACAGAGGAGTAAGGGATGATAGATGCTATTCTTTTTTGAAATACTGGGGCCAGAGATTGAACCCGGGACCTCATGTGGGAAGCCAGCGCTCAACCACTGAGCCACATCGGCAACCCACTACTCTTTTTTGAGAAGTCTGTATGGGACAGACCATGTGTTTTGCCTACATGATTTAAGTTCTACCTATGGTGAGAACTGTTTCCATTTACAGAGAAAAATAACTAAGACTCAGAGAAGTAAGTAACAAGCCCAAAGTCACACAGGTATATGTGACTCCCAAACCCATGCTTTTAACCCAGGAGACTTTTTCCCCTTGGGGACATTTGGTAATGTCTGGAGCCATTTTTGGTTGTCACAACAGTGGGGGCGGGGGAAACCTACTGGCACTGAATGGGTAGAGACCAGGGATGCTGCTAAGCATCCTACAATGCACAGGACAGCCCCCCACAACAAAGAATTATCCAGCCCAAAATAGCAATAGTGCTGCTGTTGGGAATCCTCGGTTTAACCACAGGTTTCTAATTTGGATGATCTGGTGAATGGTGGAAGTACAACCAATTGAGGTAAAAAAAAATAAAAGAGCAGATTTGGGAGCAGAATCATTGACTGAGTTTGAACACAGTGAACTGGAGGTGCCTTTAGAATGTCAAGAATTCAGTTATCTAGTCAGCAGTGGACTGCATGGCCTTGACCTCAGGGGTGGCAGAGATTTGAGAGTCACCCACATAAGGGTGGGACTGATACCGTGGGACCAAAACATGGAAAATGTCTAAATGGAGCTGAGAAGAGAACTGAGGACAGAACCCTGAAGAGCAGCTTAGAAAGGGAGGGTAAAGGATGAGAACACCTGAAGGAGAACAAGAATCCGTGGTCAACCAGGAACAAGGAGACCCTGGAGCAAACCACATCACAGGAGTCAAAGGAGCAGAGTTTCAAAGTGAGAGGAATCAGTGACTTTAGATATACAGGAAAAGTCTGGAAAGTTAGGTCTAAAAAGTGTCCACTGGATTTGACAGTGGAAAGTTCTTTGATGACCTTTGCCTGTGGAATTTACTAGAGTGGCTAAAACTGTGAGTTTGAGAGACTAGAACCTGGTGACTAAATGCAGTCAGTGAATATAAAGGGAAAAATAAAGACAAGAAAGAGAATATTGGGCAGTAGCTAGATGGGAGAGGCTGGGGTCAAAGAGGATTTTCTTTAGAATAGGAAAGACTTGAGAGGAAGAACTCAGTTGAGAGGAAAGGTAAGCAAAAGAAAGTTGAGGGACAGTGTGAGGTCCCTGAGGAGAGAGGACCATGTCTTCAAGGACACAGGGTGAGCCATGAACAAGAGGGAGGACTCTCAACTTCTGAGAAAGAAGAAGGTTGTCGATAAGTGTGTGGGAAGAGGGTCTGGAAGTGGATTGAAATGCTACCTGATGATCTTGGTCTTCTCAACAAGGGAGGAGGCCCTGAGGGATGGAATGAAGGTGACAGATTGCTAGTCTTTCCATCCAGGGTTCACTGGTGACCATCAGACTGGTCATAGGATATTGGTGATACTAGGTCCCAGGATACTACTACTTTCTATAGACTTACATTTTAAAAGGTGTGTCTTCTTGGATCCCACCTGAGGGAACATAGTTATTAAAAGTGCTGCTGGTTTAAAGTGTATGCATATTTATAACATCCATTCTATTTTCTGTTTTTAATTGGGGTATAAAATACAGTGAAATACAATAATTAGGGAGCACCAGGTTCGGTTTCCAGTACCTCCTGAAAAGAAGACCAGCACACAATGAACAAAAGAAGACCAGCAAACAACAAGGGGGTGGGGAGAAATAAATAAATAAAATAAATCTTAAAAAAAAAAAAATCAGGGAGCAGATGTGGCTCAAGCAGTTGAGCACCTGCTTCCCACATGGGAGGTCCTGGCTTCAGTTCCTGGTGCCTCCTAAAAACAAAAAAACAAGCAAACAAATGAAAAAAAGAACTCAGGGGAGTTCATGTGGTTCAGTGACTGAGCGCCGGCTTCCCACATACAAGGTCCAGGGTTTAATCCCTGGCCCCGGTACCTCAAAAAACAAAACAAAACAAAACAAAAAAAATGTGGATTAATCAAGTGCACTCATCTCAAGCATTATATATAACTCAGTGAAATTTTATATGTATATACGCCCACGGAACCACCGTGCAGTTCAAAATATAAAGCATTTCCAGCACCCCAGCAGGTTTTCTCATGCCCCTTCCCGATGTATACCCCGTCTCACACAGGTAGCCACTATTCTGACTTCTTATCACCAATGATTGTTTTTGCATGTTTTTGAACTTCATATAAATGGAATCATAGAGCATGGACACTTTGGTCTCTGACATTTTTGTTCAATTTAATGTCTATGAGATTCATCCATGTTGTGGCTTGTGTTAGTAGTTTGTTCTCTTTTCTTTTTTCTTTTTGCTGGGTAGTATTCCATTGTTTGAGTAGATCCTAACTTATTTGTATCCATGCTCCTCTTGATGAACATTTGCATTGTTTCCAGTTGGAGCTACTTACTATGAACAAAGTTGCTAAGAACATTTTCATGCATGGTTTTGGTAGACATATGTACTAGTTTCTTTTTGTTGCAAACCCAGGAGTGGAATTGTTGTGTCATAGTGTAGGCATATGTTTAGCTTAGGCAGATATTGCCAAACAGTTTTCCAAACTGGCTGTAACAATTTACTTTCCAAGCAGCAGGATGTGAGAGTTTGAGTTGTTCCATATCCTCCCAATTCCTATACTTATTTTGTCAATTAAAAAAAAATTTTTTTTTTAATTTTAGCCATTACAGTGCGTGAGCCATTACAGTGGTCTCTTTTTATGAACTTAATCTTTTCATATGCTTATTGTCTACTTGAAGAAATAACATCCATTCAGTTTAATGGCACAAACTTATACTTTCAGAGACGTTGCTGCCAAGAGGTAGTGATGGGTTTTCAATTTATAAGGGACAATACCATGAATATTTTATTATTTCCCCAAATTTCTCCCATTCATTCATTCAACACATATTTATCAAGCACCTGCTCTGTGCTCAGCACTGTGCTGGAGAGTGAAGATGCATGAGCAAACAAGACAGATGTAGGCCTGCCACTCTTAGAATAGACAGTAGATGCGCAATAAATATTCACTGAATGTTTGCCTGGGGAGGCTGTTGGGCCCAGGTTTTGAGTTTTTGTTGTTGTTGTTGTTTTGTTTGTTTTATTTTGTTTTTTGCTTTGGTGGGAAGAAGGAAGCTGGGACAGTTCTTTTTTGTACAACTTTTCAATTAAAAGCTTTAAAAAAAAAAAAAAAAAAAAAAGCTCTACTAAAAATACATCTACCCCTGGGAAGCGGCTGTGGCTCAATCAGTAGGGCTCCGGTTTACCATATGGGAGGCGGGCCTGCCCGGACGGCGTGGTTGGCTGACCCAGCGAGCACAAGCAGCAAGGGGGGGGATAAATGAATAAATAAATAAAATCTTTAAAAAAAAAAAAAATACATCTACCCCTGGTGTCAGGTGTGCAGCCAAAGTGGTACAAAGTTAAGACTGCAAGAAAATGGACAGGGGGCGGATGTGGCTCAGATGGTTGGGCGTCCGTCTGCCATATGGAGGGACCTGGGTTCGATCCCCGGGACCTCCTGGTAAAATAAAAAATATAGAGAGAGAAGGCACATGTGCTGCCAGGCTCTGTGTGCCGGTGAGCGGCCAGGCCCCAGGAGCCATGCAGCAAAATGATGATGTAACAGGGGAGAGACAAGACGAGATGCTACTAAAGCTCTGAAAACCAGGAACCAAGATGGCGCAGGTGGCAGAACACCTCTCTCCTAGACTGGAGGAGAAGGATGAAAAGAGATGGCAGGAAACAGACACAGAGAATTGCCCAGCGAATGAATGGACACAAAATAGCAAATGGGGAAGGGGGGGTTTAAAGTGGATAAAATAAATAAATAAATAAATCTTCAAAAAAAAAAAAAAAAGGAAAAAAAAGAAAATGGACAAAGTAGGAGTATTCATCCGGGAAACAACACTGACTCCTTCCCAGAGGCTCAGCCTTTGTTGCCTTTTTCTGTCCATCTTCTGGATTTCCCTGGGTACAGTGACAAAGATTGTGGGCAGAGTTATTGCCATTTAACAAGCCAGTGGGTGTGAACTAAGACTCAAGAAGTTCGCTCAAGTCGGTGGCAGGGAGGAGGACATTGAATTCCTACTGCCAGTCTTTTTTCTGGAGCTGCTCAGGAAGCAGAGAGCTCCAGACTCCTCAGCAGCAGGCTCTGAGACTCCAGCCGAAAGAAATCATTATCAGCACTCCAGGCAGCTGCTTCTTCCCCAATCCAGAACCAGCGATGAGTCACAGGGAAAACAGTAGGTGCTTTGCTGTTGAAAGAGCCTCGCTTTGGGGTAGATCACCCAACCTTGGAGATAAGGAGGAATTATTATGACTTTGAGTTCTGGGAGTATTTACTGAGCACACAGCAGAATGCTAGGAGCTGAGGATTTCAAGAAGACTCCTGGTCCTCCCAAGCCTCATTGGTCTAGCTGGAACCAAATCACAAGCTTCCTCACCTTGGATTTATCCATCCAAAAGATAGCTACTGACAGGAACCCTCAGAGAGGTTGGAAACGAACTGGACCAACATGTGAAGTGGCATAAAGGATATAAAGTGCCAGCTCAGTGCCTGCACCCAGCAAGGCACTTCAATGCTAAGTTCCCTTTTCTTGTCTTACTGTGCATAAATGACCATGCAAGGCCTTGTGGGGAAACACAGACAAATGGGTCTGTAAGATTCTGGAAACCAAAAGCACCTGGGACCTCCCAGCTCAGAGCTCTGGGGATTTCCTTCACTGTATCCTGAGTTCTTCTCTAACTTCACATCCTAATGGTAATAGGCTCCTATGGACTCTTCCTAAGGGCTAAGGGCACAGTAGTTATTAGAATATTTGTAACCGGCAGGAGGGAAAAGTCACTGTGGTTTCTTGAGTAATAAACTATCTCAGGAGGCCAGAGACTTCAGTTTTGTTCCCAGTCCCCAAAGCAATCGAATTCATGAACTCTCTTACCCCTGGCATACCATTTGTAACTCAAATAACATCCCCAGCTTTATTTTAGTTATTTTATCCCCCACTGTCTCTGTGAAGCCTCACCCCTCTTCTTTCCCCCACAGCTTAACCTAGGCTCCCTGACTCAGTTTCCCCCATCAACCCCTGGGAGGCCCTGGGAGGCCAGTCCTCTGCAATGGTCCACATATGCATTTCCTAATTCCTCCAACCACCCAAGAAGCCGGTGCTGGAGAAACTGGAATTGGCCACCTCCCTCATATGCCCAAGCAGCTCTCAAACCTCCACCAGGCCTAATTCCCCCAGTAAAGTTCTGCTTTACTGGGGCTGTTTGCCTTTGGGCCAGTTCCTGCCCTTCCCACCAGAGACCTCAGGAGAGGAAAGAAGACCTTCCGCAGTGTCCTGCCAATCTAGTAAAAGACTGGCCTGGAGCAGGCAGAAAAGTATCCTTGGTTCCCACACTGTGACCCTCTCTCGGGTCTCAAGTGATGGGACATCTGCCCTGTCTGGCACCCTCCTTTTCCTAGTGAGCCAGAATATAGCCTATCCCCCAAATTCCAGGGGCAGAATCCAAGCAGCACCCTCAGAAATCTCCGCTTCAGATAGCTACCCTAAGGTCAGCTCTGTGAGCAAGAGATAGTCATGCTTGATAACTGCCAAGCCTAAGCCCCGCCCCCTCTCCCAGCTATCTCTAGTTCTCAGCAAATACCAGAGCAAAACACCTAAATCCCAGCTGAGAAATTCCTGTTGAGTCACATCCCCCATCCCCCAGCTCACTCCACCTTATCCCACCCTGCCCTACCCACCCTACACCCCCTGGCCTGGGAGCTGGCAGGCAGATTCACCCCAGTTTCCTGTCTCAGCCACTGGTCTTCCAAAGGCCCAGGCCCCATCCCTGAAAATGATAGGGCAGCTTTTTGAAAATGATGGGGTAGCATCCTTATCTGAGAGCCCTGGAGTCAGGAGAGCTGAGCTCCTGGGGGCTGTCCTGCCTCGATTTATGGTTTATTCATCTGCAAAATGACAGCGCTGGACTCAGAGAGAAGCTCAAGCTCCAGACTACCAAATTCTGAGCCCTGTTCTAAAAACATCTTTCTCAGACTCCTCCTTTATATCTCCAATGACAAGAGGGTTTCAGTCTCCTGAAACGATGTTTCTCAATCTGGAATAATAAGCAAGTTTTTTATAAAGGATCCAGATCTCACCAAGTTAATTCATTTTCATTGTAATGTTTCCTTTAATGTGTACATGCATTAAGCTGGGGACAGACCTCTCAAGGTTTTAGCTTTAGAATCAACTATAAAGCCAAAACAAGCTTACAGATTCTATTTAAAGGAAACTATAAAACCAAAAGGATTCAAATTAACAACATTAGTTTTAATGTGACTATTAATTGCTGAAACTAAACTGCTACTTCCAGCATCATTTAGTTCTGACCACGTCAGAGCAGGTGGTTCTTTTGAGTCCAGGTTGCCTGTATTACTGTGTGCCAGGCGATGACTCAATTCTCCTACCACTTTCTCTATTTGAACTACTGCATCAGGGCATCATTTAACCTTCACCTGGTGGAAACACACTGTAATGCATTAGGTTCCCCTCTGCTGTTTTCTCATTAGCACTCAACAAGTAAAGTAAAAACAAAAACAAAAACAAAAAAACACAAAAACTTGTTGCCAATATTATCCTTCTTCCAAATTTCAATATCCTTATTTATAATAAAGAAAGAATCACTACCTACCCATAGGATGGCTGTGAACATTCACCCATTCTTTCAACCCTTATTTATGGAGCACCTACTATGTGCCAGACACCTACTGTGTTCTAGACACAGAGGAAGTAGCAGGGACAAGAATGGACAAAATCCCTGTCCCATGGAGCTTACATTCCAATGGGAAAGAGGGATGATAAGATAAGTAACATAATGTGATAGTGTTAAGCTCTAAGGAAAACAGTACAGCAGGGAAGGGGAATAGAGAGTATGGGGGAAAACAGAGGGAAGTTGCATTTTTTAAATTGGGCGTTCAGGAAAGGCCTTGCTGAGTAGGTGACATTTGAGGCCTAAATGAGATGAGGAAGCAGGAGCATTGGAAGGAGTGAGGGCAGGACAGGCATAGGCCTTGGGGTGGGAGTGAGTGCCTGGGGTGTTCCAAGAACAGCAAGGAGGTCAGAGAGACAAGTGTGGAATAATGCACCTGAGAAAATGGAAAAGTATAATACAAATGTGGGCATAATACACATCCATTGTCTCGCTGCCCAGCAACCATTTCCCAGTCCTGGCAACCTGACCTTGACTGTCCTCTGGGGAGGTGCCTTCCCCACCTCAGTTCCTAAGCTTTGGTAGAGATAATCCCACCCTAATCGCCAGGGCTGGGCAAGTGACAGCCTGGCCAACCAGAGCACAATTGGTTGAGGAATGGGCATGGGACCCAATCAAATAGAATGACACACAACGAGACTCTTGCTGGCACTCCTTGGAGAGAGGCACACATCTTACCCCCTGGGGATGCAAGCAGGAAAATGACAGGAGCCTGGAGCTTTCAGACGCCACCACATGGAGCCTGAGAAAGAAGCCAGTACAGGGGAAGAAGGATTTAAGACGCGGAGAGAACCTGGGTCCTGGAAACATCTTTTTTTCTCCTGCATCCAAGCCACCTACCTCTGGAGTTCTCAGTTAGGTGCATCAATTAATTCCTTTTTTGGCTTAAGCTGGAAGGTTGGTTATCTATTGTTGCATAATAAATTACTGTCGAATTTAGTGGCTTAAATCAACAAACATTTATTATCTCACAGTTTCTGTAGGTCAGGAATTTGGGAGTGGCTTAGCTGGGAGGCTCTGACTCAGGCTCTCTCAGATGATTTCACTGGGGCTGCCTCAAGGCCTGCAGCCATCTGCTAGCTTGGTTGACCCTGGAGGATTCATTTTCAAGACGGTTCACCCATGTGGCTGTTGGCAGGAGGTCTCAGTTCCTTGCCGTGTGGGCTCCCCACTGGCTGCTTGCACATGCCCACAGCACAGCATCCCCCAGAATGAGCTATCCAACCAGAGAAGTGGGAAGGAAGCCTCAAGGCCTTTTGTGACCTCTTCTCTGAAGTCACCATCATTCATTTCCAATTATTCTATTTGTTAGAAGTAAGTTACTAAGTCCAGCCTCTACTCAAGGGGAGGGGAATTAGGCTCCATCTCTTGAAGGAAGGAGGATCAAGAAATATGGGGACGTGGGAAACGGATGTGGCTCAAGAGGTTCGGCGTCCGTCTACCATATGGAGAGACTGGGGTTCGATCCCCGGTACCTCCCGGTAAAAAAAAAAAAAAAAAAAGAAATATGGGGACGTATTTTGAAACCATCACACCTAGTCTGAGTTTGGTTTTCTATCACTTGCAACCAATATAGTTTTGGTGGTTATTAGGAAATTTATCAGTATTGTGCTATTGCTGTTATTACATAGCTCTTGACCAAACAAAAAATAACCAAATAAAACCCCAGCAGCCAAGAAAGTTCTAACAAAGCGTATCTTATAAATGCCTATTTGATCTTGTCAAAAGCTCTGAAACCTCCAATGGCCCCCATTCTCCAAAGGTCCAACCTTCTTTAATGGGCTCCAGGCCCCTCCTAGCCTGGTCCCAGTCCCCTCCCTACCTCTCTCCCTTACACTCCCTCCCTCAGAACCTCCAAGCTGCTTTCTCTTCTCTGCAAATGCCATATTTTCACACCTCCATGCCCAGGGCCATGCTGTTCTGTCTACCTTCTCCCTGTAAAGCTCTACTCATCTTTCAAAATCCATCCCAGATAGCACCACTTCTATGATGATTTCTCTGACTTTATCCCCAAAATGATACCACTTTGTTGATGGCCTATTGAGCATCAGGTGCTTCATATTTATCTCCAATTCATAAATTCATAACCCAGAATTTATGTGTTATTTATATTATCCATATTCTACAAATAAGAAAAATCAGACTCCTCCAGAGAGGTTAAAGGCCTTGTGTTCTTCCAGCTGTAGGGGGCAGAGCAAATATTGCTGTGCCCTCGTTAGAGTTAGCTATTCCTTCCTCTGCTCCTAACCCACTTTGTTTATATGCACTGATTATAGTTATTGAGAGGCCATGAACTTGTGGTGGGCTGTCCTGCATCTAGGATAGCCGCCTTTCATGGAACACTTATTCTATGTTTTAGGCATGGGGTTTAGTATCACCCATGTTCCAGATGTGGAAACCAAGGCTCAGAGGGATTAAATGACCAAGGCATGGCATCTCCTGCCCTTATCCCCCATGTGTGACCCACATGATGGGTAGTAAGTGCTCAGGAAGTATATGTGGGAAGACCCAACTGGAGTGGGTGAGTGAATGAGAACTGAATGGCCCCCAGCTCCCAAACCCCACCATTTCCAGCTGGAGGCTGTGGGGATGCTGCTTACCTGCCCCAGGTTGGGTGGGGGCTGGATGGGTGGGAGGCCTGCAGAAAGGACGGAGTGGAAATAGTCCAACTGGAAGCCAAATGCCCCAGCTTCTGGTCCTGGCTCAGCCTCCAACTAATGGGCTGACCCTGATGAGGCCACTCCACCTCTCAGGGCCTCCTTTCCCTCTTGTAATATGACGGGTAAAATTGCTAAGCCAGGTGGGATTTGAAATGACTCCAGACAGAAAGGAGCAGCCCAGACCCCTGTGGGCCCAGCAACTGTTCAGGAGACCAGAGCCCAAGGCCCCTCTATGACGACCATGCGGCTCACCTTGGTGACAAAGGATGGCCACTGCCCTGAGCTGATTGCCCACTTCCTGTGGCTGGCCTAGCCTCTCCAGGGTCCACTCTGATCCTGCATCACATGGAAGATGCTAGAGCAGCTTTCACTGCATGCATTCAAGTTAAATTTTATCTGTCATCCTTGCCTGGGACCCAAAGGAGATGAACTCCATCTGGAGTTTCTCACAGGCCTCCACCGCCTCAGCCAGCTGAAACGTGTTTGGATCAACAACATGCTTCATCAACCCATTTCTGCCTTCACCTCTTACAAAGTGCATTAAGCAACAGGAGCCCCAGGGCTGACCTTTGCAGCATCCCTCGTTGTGGCTGTTATTAGACATGAATAATAGCCAGGATAATGATTCGTGGTTAAACGGTGGTTCTCCCCGCGGTCTCAGGGTACTCTGGGAACATGAGCTCAGGGCCCACCTGGCACACCCTCCCACAAGCCTTTCTTCAAATCCCTCTTCCACGTTCCTGCCTTCTGGAAAGTCCTCCTCCACATTCCCTCTGGCCCTGTTTTGGCAGTTTATGACATGTTCCCAGGTAGCCAGCTGGGAGCTGCCATGAGAGAAGCCTGTCCACGTGTCAAAGGCCTTCTTGATCTCCCACTTGGCCTTATAGCCCAAGCAAATCCCTGCACTGACCTGTTTCTCTTTGTGCTCTGAAGGAAGAGAAGGAATTATTAACAACGAATGTATTAAAGGGTTTTAATTTTGTAGTTGGTAGGTGCCTTGCTGTGGTTGTTGGTCCCCCACCCCCACCCTCCATTTCTGACTGGCCAGAGGGGCAGTAATCTGCAAATACAATTTGTTCTTTCAGAAGTATTACCATCAATGAACATATACACCTCATTGTTGGGGGTTGCTAATGGTTTCTTGCTTGCTTCCCATCCTTCCCTCCCTCCCTCCCTCCTTCCTTCCTTCCTTCCTCTCTCTCTCTCTCTCATCCTACCTTCCTTTCCTTCCTTCCTTCCTTTCCACTACCTAAAAATCAGAATACATTTGCTGTCACACCAGAACTTCCTGCCTAGGCCAAGAGTTTAACCTACCCACTAAGTATCTCCAAAACATTTTGGGAGCCACAGCAGGTCAAGGATGTGTGGGCCAGCCAAGCACCCTTTCTTCTGCATGCAGAAGGAGATTATCTGGAGTGAGAAAGGAATGCTGCAAAGAGATGGGGAGAGAAATGAAGATCAAAATGATACCATTACACAATAAAAAATAAATTAAGAAAAAAAAAAAAATGATACCATTTCCATGAAATGGAGCCTTGTCTCCACAACAATGACTGTGGCTGGAAAACAAATTGGAATAATGTGGGTTCTTAAGTATTTCCAGCTGTTTTAAATGAAAGTAACTGCAAAACCAGGGAAGGCCAGTGACTATTGTTGCTTCTGAACATCTATTTGCCTAACTACCTGTGAAAGAATCAGGGAAGGAGCCTAGATCCTAGATCCAGGTGTATGCTGACCTAGATTGGGAAGGCAAGTGGAGATGGAGCTTCCACCTGGACAAGGTGAGCTGCGGAATGCACAAAGACATGGGCAGAAAGGAGGGAAAGAAGAGAGCATGCTCGAGCAAAATCTACCTGATGCAGCTAGAGGAGGGCTGGGCAGTGTACCCCTGAATGGTGGTTGGTGGCGCATCATCAGGAGAGCAAATTGTAATCCAGAGACAAGTTGGGAAGGACTTGGAGCCCTGAAGAAAAACCCTGCTTTCTCAGGTTCCTTAGGGGCTAGAGAAAGCTGAGTAGCCTCGTCTCCCCCCACCCCAGCCCTCAAGGTTTCAGGTCTCAGGGAGAATCTATGCTTGAGAAAGAAAGCAATGGTGGAAATTCTTAGAAGAGACAACATCATTTAATGGAATTAGACCTGTGTTCAAGTCCTTGATCTACCAGTGACACTGACATTGACCTTGAGCAAATCACAGATCCTCTTTCAGGGCTGCCTCATAGGTGGAGGCCCTGACTCTGAAGCATTTTCCTCATTTGTAAAATGGGGACATTAGCAATAACCATGAGGCAAGGGTATTTTTGAGGATGGACCAAATGAAATTGTGTAAGTGCTCTTCACTTGAGTTCATCACTATGATTGTGCTTCGTTCTTGGCTTGAAATTCCCTCCTGGTTTCATAGGTAAGTTATGCCCTTGAGCTAAGTCTGGGTGGTGGAGGGAGAAGAAAATAGTGTGGAAGGGGAAATGAGAGGAGACTGAATTCTGGAGTGTGGCCTGGAGGGGAGATTCCACCCGGAGTAACAGCAGCGGAAAGCTAACTGAGAACCAACAGCCAGGACTGATGCATCTGGGGGAGCTTTGGGCTTTAAAAAAAAAAGAGAGCTGGAGAGGCTGAACTATAGGGCTGCCCAGAAAGAGGGACCGAGGCCAGACCTGGTTCATTGCTGAACTTCCCGCTGGGGAGCCGCTGTAGAGACCATCCTATCCGATCCCTGGCTTGGCCTACTATTTTTATCAGTCTCAGGGCAAGAAAGTCCCAGACCAGGAGGCCATGCCTTTCATGTCCCCAGTGAAAAAGATTATGGGTGCAAAAGCTTACACACACACACACACACACACACATATACAATCCCTATAGGGTTAGAGTAAATTAAATTAGACAAGAATTCAAATTCTTAGAAGTGAGTCAGGAACTGAGCAGTATAACACCAGCTCCCTTGGGCCCTCAGGATTCCGGAGGAGGCAGGGAAGGGTGCCTGCCTCTGTCCCTGGAAGGTAGGATCTCATCAAAAAGTGGGATTTCTTTCTGCACAACCACCCTATTACAGTAGGGCTTAAATCATGGTTCCAGAAGAATTTGCTTCTAACAATCTACATGCAAGTCAAGAGAATGCACAAACATGGGCCTCTCCAGGTTCTGGACTTGATTCCTCACCAAGACCACGTTCCCCTCTGGTGAACAAGTAGAGTCAGGGCCCAGGAACCCCTGAACCCCTGACCCGCTCCCTACTTTGCAAGGGAGTTCCTGTCTATCACTCACCAAGTGTTCACTGAGCACTTGCAATGTGCTTGGGGGCCAGGGGAACCGTGGCTTGAATACCAGCTCTGGCCTTTGGCTCCTGGGTTACCTCGGGCTAGTTAACCAGCCTCTCTGAGTCTAAACTCATCTCTCCTGTGAATATAGCACTTCACAGCCCTGGTTCCTCTCCAGAATCACTTGATGAACTTCAAAGTATAACCATGCCCAGACCCTAAGCCATACCAATAAAATTAGAATCTGTGAGGGCAAAGCCTAGGCAGTTAGCTTTAAAATTTTCCCAGGTGAATAGCTTTCCCCCTAGAGCCTCAGGAGGAAGCATGGCCCTGCTAACAGCTTGATTTTGGTCCTGTAAAACTGTAAAACTGACTTTGGACTTCTGACCTCCAGAATTACGCAAGAATAAATTTCTGTTGTTTATAAAACAAACAAAAACTGCCCAGGTGATTCTCATGTGCCTCTCAATCAGTCCTTTCTAATTTGTGGCTTCTTATCTGCCTAGGTTGGCAATCAGATAACCCAGCTGTTTGGACAGAATGGGGATGGGGAGAGGAGGCAAGATGACCAGTCCCATGTGGTTCCAGGAATTTGAATTAGAGCCTCAGGATTTGGGTTCAGACTAGGAAGATATTTCTAACCATTCCTGAAATGACTCTTCTGGAATTGCCTTCACGAAACCAGCCTACAAAGCACACAATATAATCAGTCTTGGGAAGCGGATGTGGCTCAAGCAGTTGTGGGAGGTCCTGGGTTCAGTTCCTGGTGCCTCCTAAAAATAAGATGAGCAGACAGAGAGTGCAAACAACAAGGAGGCGGGGAGAAATAAATAAAATAAGTCTTTAAAAAAAAAAAGATAATCAGTCTTTTGTAAGTTTATATTGAACATGCCTAATTTTGCCAAGCTGGATGACTTATCTAGTTTAGTAAGTAAATTCCAAGTAGCTTTTGGACATTTCCAAACATCAAGTCCATTCCCAAAGTTATGAGTAGTGATACTTACTAGAAAGTTCCTTAACCTTTCTGAGCTTCCCTCTCTTTCTCCCTAAAATGGGATCAATGATCACCCACGTACTTCACTGTCATGAGACTTCAATGAAATAACAAAGGACTATGGGAGCCCCCAATTCCCCTAGTTGGATCTGAAAGAAGGTAGATGGTCACCAGTGAGGATTTGAAAGGGTGGCATTCATTTCAAGTTTGGAAAGTCCTTCTGCCCCTGTAGTGAAGGGAGTTAGATGTCCTGGGTTGACTCCCAGCTTCATCACTCAGTAGTGATGTGGCTTGATCTCTCTGAACCTCAGTTTCCTTGTTTGTTAATGGGGCTGCAAGGGTCAAGTGACATAATACCCAAAAAGCGGGAAGCGGCTGTGGCTCAATCAGTAGCGCTCCCGTTTACCATATGGGAGGCCCCGGGTTCGGTTCCCGGGGCCTCCTGGTGAAGGCAAGCCCGCCCGCACGGCGTGGTTAGCTGACCCAGAGAGCACAAGCAGCAAGGGGGGGATAAATGAATAAATAAATAAAATCTTAAAAAAAAAAAAAAAATAATAATAATAATAATACCCAAAAAGCTCTCAGCACAGTGTCTGACATTTGGCAAATGTTCCATAAATGATACTACTGTTGTTATTATTATTATCCTTGAAATAAGTCTATTGTCTATGTAGGTGACTATTTTGAAAGGGACAACAGTTATTTGGGCATGTAAATCTGGAACACTTGTTAAGAAACCAGTTCCACCACTCTGCAGCCATAATTCATGTATAGGTTTATTGACTTTCATTCAAGTCCCAGGGCCTTGCTCTGAGAGCCCCACTCCTGTTGAGCTTGTCTGAGGGATGAGAACAGAAGCCAAGGGAAGTGTTTGCTTTGGAACAAAGAAGGGACGTGGTTGGATTTCTGGAGGCACTGGCCATTTAAGAGAAAGGAGTCATCTGTTTCTCATATAATGGCGTGCTGGGAGTGGAATCCACTTTCTTGAACTGTCTGGGCAGCTCATTACCAGTCGTTACAGCTTCTTGTGGATCAGGAGAGGGGTCCAAGTAGGACCTAGGCTCTCTGCACCCAGGCTTAGACTTTAAATATGAATCTGTATTTCTTTTGAGTCTTCAGTGGTTAGGCTGGAAGTATTTTCATGCTGCTCCCATCCTCTCCTTCATAACTGGTTGAGTGTGAGGGGCTGGGGATGGGGATGTTGGCGGGGAAGGTATCCAGGTTAGATAGCCAGTGTCTCTGGACAAGACTGCTATAGTCCTGATAGAAATTTCTAAGGGCTCTTTAATGTCTCCTCTCCTTCTCTGTGGGATTCACAGAATTGCTTTCCAGATGCTGTTAAAAGTTTTAGCTTGGTTTCAGAAAGCCCCACATGGAAACACGCCTCAGAAAAACCCAGGCCATTATTAACCAGGGAAACATTCTTTTCCATAGAAGTCTCATTTCTTCCTATTAAGGTTTCAAGTTTTGCTCCTGGCACCACCACCAACTCATTCAACTTTACTTAAAAAAAACAAACAAACACACACACACCCACACCCCAGAGTTGATTTTGTTTTTATTCAAGCCAAGGGGCATGGACTAAGTGAGACTCAGAGGCCCTAACAAATGCTGATATTCCCAAATATTGTTTCGTTTGTGCTTCTTGATGCCAAGGGGACAGTTCATAGTAAATGAGGAGGAAGCCTCCCTCTTCAGCCCCACCCCCACCCCCACTCAGCTCTCCCTCGGGCAGGTTGGAGGCCATTGGTGGCAATGGTATGGGGAAAGCGGAGTTGCCACAGCTTGTTGCAAATGGATGGTGGATGTCAGGGACTGTCAGTACCACATCTCTCACCAGCCCTAAATTACTGCCCTGGGGATTTGTATGAAAAGAGCTGAGAAGTGTGGAGAGACAGAACCCATAATACCTGCTGGCTTAATAAGGATCGTATGTCTGCTTTCATGAGGAGCTATTACCTCATTGCTATGGCCCTGAGGTCCATGGGAAGCTATGGTCAGGTGGCCTTATCCGCCTTTGCCAAGAATGTACCATCTTGTTAGGGGAGGGCAAGAATTTCACATACATTGAGTTCCTCACTTCAGCCATCCTTGAGCTAAGAGCTTTACACATATTCTCTCATTTAAATCTTCACCACAACCATGTGAAATAGTATTATTATCCCAGAAGAAGGAGAACTGAGACTCAGGTCGTATGTTAGTCAGAATAGGATAGACGCGGGAAGCGGCTGTGGCTCAATCAGTAGGGCTCCCGTTTACCATATGGGAGGCCCCGGGTTCGGTTTCCGAGGCCTCCTGGTGAAGGCAAGCCCGCCCGCACGGCGTGGTTAGCTGACCCAGCGAGCACAAGCAGCAAGGGGGGGGGATAAATGAATAAATAAATAAAATCTTAAAGGAAAAAAAAAAAAAATTGGATAGACAGAGCCAGTGAGATCACCAAGACGGTGGAGTGAGGTGCTCCTGGGTTCCATGCCCCCACAGAATTTTTGAATAACAAGCAAAAACTGGTACAACTATCTTTATGAGATCTCCAAAAAATAAACAGTTGCAGTAACTGGGCAAGTGCTAAATAAAGAAAAAGGCAACTTAAAAGCATTAGGAAAGGGCATTGGTACCTTTAGGGGCACCCAGTGTGGGATGGTACTTGAGAAGGCGGAGGTGGCTGTGGTGGCGGCTGCGTGGTTGGTGGCAGCTGCAGCGGCGCCTGTGGGTGGTATAAAATGGCAGATTTCAAGGAGATGAGGAAATGGTTTCTAGCTTTAGGGTGTCTGAACTACAAGTGTTACTAGGCTTTGGTGGATGGAATAAAAGTGGGTGCAAGCATGACCTCCTGATGAGGTCTCTGCATTATTGAAGAGTGGCTGCAGCCCTCCCGTTCAGATTAAAGTCAGAGAATAGTATAGACCCCGATACTCACAGACTCTTGAAGGTCTTTCTGATTTATCCACAATAAAATAATTGGTTTTCAGTTTGGATGGTAGCTCATCACCTATAGAACCTGACCTGGCTGTGGCTGGAGTCCATTCATTGCCTTCCACTTCAGTTATACCTCACTCACCATCCTCTCCTGTTGGTTCTGTTCTGCTTCAAGATACTAAACCTACACTTGAGATGCAGTAGCCATCTCCCCCAATTCCTCCTGTCCATCCTGAGGTCCATGTGAAAAACTGGCCCTTTTATAACATCCTTGATGTTCTCATCAAGCCCATGAGTTTAATTCAAAGCAGTATTCAATGATTTCAACAGAAGTTCTTTTTTTTTTTTTCTTCTTTAAGTTTTGCTCTGACACTTCAAGAAGTTAGAGAGGTATGGAACTCAAGAGATTTTTTTTTGCCAGGTAGTAGGAGAGATTATACAGTCCAAGTTCAGGTGAGACTTTGCTTGGCAGAGACAAGTTGCCCTCAAGAAGATAATTATCCCAATAGTCTATGTATAAAAGTAAATGAGAAGCTGTTTCCTTTGCCTGGCTATGCCCTAAAAATGGGATTGAACAGAAGCGCCCGGATGTCCCTTGAATATTATATTTTTAGTAAGGTTATCTTCAGCTGTGCCAAGTCAGATTTCCATTTTGCGGGCACCAAAAATTGGAAAGAATTGCTTCATGTCTGTATATCTTGTACAACAGCTTACATCAGCCATGCTATTACAGAGGTTAAAAATGAAAGGTTTTAGAAACCCTGATCATTCCAGAGCACTAATTAAAGAAAAACTTACTGCAGATCCTGATAGCGCAATTACTACAATTAGCCTCAGGCATCCTTAACGTGTCCTTTAGGGAAAATGAGACTGACACTCCCATGCCATGCAGTGACTTGTACATATCTGCAGTGATTTGATGCTGCCCTTTATCTATCTACAAACGAATGTGAAAAAGCTGGATTTGTCCTGTGTGTGACAAAAATGCTGCCTATGAAAGTTTAATATTAGATGGGCTTTTAATGGAATTTCTCAATGACTGTTCTTATGTGGATGAGATCAAATTCCAAGAAGATGGTTCTTGGTGTCCAGTGAGATCAAAGAAGAAAGCTTATGAAAGTATCCAGCCAACCCTGTACAAAAATAGCAACTTTCAGTGGTCTCAGTAAGCCTTGTTCAGTGACTGTGGCCAATGAGGCAAACAAGAAGAAAGTGGATGTAATTAACCTAACAATAGAAAGCTCTTCTGATGAAGAGGAAGCCCTTCCTGCCAAAAGGAAATGCATCTTTATGTCAGAAACACAAAGCAGCCCAACCAAAAGTGTTCTCATGTATCAGCCATCTTCCCAAAGGGTGCCCAGTGTGACTTTGGTCGATCCTGCTGCTACTCTGCCTTCATTAACAGACTACACCACATGTCAATCGCAAGCATGTCATAGGATTTCCCAGGTGTGGATTTTCTTTCCCTGATTCCAGTTGATCCCGAGTATCGTCCTCCTATGTTTTAGGATAGCCTTACCTCATCCTTAACAGCAAGCAGTATGTCTGTCACCACCCTCCATGAAAGCAGTACTCATGTTAGTTCATCCAGCAGCAGGAGTGAGACAGGGGTCACAACCAGCAGTGGAAGTAACATTCCTGACATCATCTCATTTGACTAAAGAGGACTCTCTCAATTCTAGAAATCATTCATCAAAAACTGCTCTTGCTTGGATCTCTGGCCCATGGAACTTATTATTATTTTCTTTTTGGCAGTTACTTTGATATTTATTGAAACATCAAGTGGATTTTTTTGCTTTCTGAGAGATGAACACAGATGACTGCAGCAAGAACCAGATGACATGCAAGGATTTTTTATTCATGCTGTATCCTGAGCATCAGATATATTATATTCTGCCATAACTGTATTTATCTTCTTAAGGAATAGATATTAATTTCATATATTACTAGATGGATTCTACAAATCAGTTAATTTTTTTGTTGTAAAATACAGCAACAAAATTATGTAAATATATATATATTTTCATGTAGGTAAACTTTGTTGTGCCTTTATTGATTTTTTTGTTTGTTTGTTTGTTTGTTTGTTCTTTTACCGGGAGGTCCCGGGGAATGAACCCGGGTCCCTCCATATGGGAGACGGACGCCCAACCAGTTGAGCCACATCCGACCCCAGCCTTTATTGATGAAGCTAGCCTGAACTCTCAGTGTGGGTCTCTGGTCCTGGTTCTGGAGGGAGCAGAATGATCCTTATGCACATATAAGTGTGTATGTATGTCTGTACCAATCCATCTAATGGCAGCCTAAAGGACTGAACCAGGATGCTTGCCTCCCTGTTGCCAGTTAGAGAACTTCCTCTGGATGTAGACAGCTAAAGCCCCATAAGAAAAAAATCAAACTTCAGCCACCTGGGACAAAGGATTACCAACTGTAAGATATATAATAGAGTGACCAGAACTGGGAAGAAAAACTGAATTTCCTGGGCAAAGAAGGACATTCAGAAAATCTGTGTAAATGGGAGAATTAATAAGGCCACAAATGCATGCCCAGAACAAGACATATGCTCAGAAAAGACTGAAGAGGACCCACACTTTTGCCACAGGCTGTTATTTTGGCTTATTGTTAGACTTGCAAAACTCTGAAAGAGAGCACTTACTCAGAAACAATCTGCAAAGATTAGGAAAGGTGTTTTCTTTCATTTATTTTCTTTCTTCCTTTTTCCTTTTTTTCTTTCTTTCTTTCTTTTTTTGGTTGTTGTTGTTTATTTGTTTGTAAGCTCCTGGCATTTAAGGAAATCTCTGTCATAACACTAGCTGGATACAAACTTGAGGAAAAGACACTTCAGTGACTATGTTCCACAGTTAACACACTAAAATATTAAAATATCCAGTGTGAAACAAAAAATTACAAGGCACACAAAGAAACAGGAAATGACGGCCCATTCAGAAGAACAAAATATTGTCAGAAACAATAAAAAATGAAGCCCAAACTGTGGACATAACAGACAAAGATTTTTTAAAAACTTTCTTAAAGAGAAAGAACCAAATACAACATGGGATTTGGGAGGAAGAGGGCAGCTATAAATAATATTTTTCATATACTTTACTATTTTATTTAATCCCCTGAGCAATTCTGTTAGGGGATTGGACAGGTTGGACAGATATTTCCTCCCATTTGATAGAAGAATGAAACCTACAAAGATTAAAGTGATTTATCTAACAGAGCAGATCGGTGGCTGAATGGATAAAGAAGCAACAATGTTAATGGATAATAGTAGACAATCCTGGTAAGTGTGTAGTGAAACTATCACATTTATAGATATCTGGTGGTGGTATAAATTAATACATTTTATAAAAGTTAGGTTTTTATTATAAAATATTTTATACATCCAACAGAATTTATAAAACACATATATGATATTTAGAATAATAAAATATCATACCTACCACTCTGCTTATTATCAATTATCAATGTCCTAAAACATTATTACCGGGAAGCGGCTGTGGCTCAATCAGTAGGGCTCCCGTTTACCATATGGGAGGCCCCGGGTTCGGTTCCCGGGGCCTCCTGGTGAAGGCAAGCCCGCCCGCGCGGCGTGGTTAACTGACCCAGCGAGCATGAGCAGCAAGGGGGGGATAAATGAATAAATAAATAAAATCTTTAAAAAAAAAAAAAAAAAAACCCACAATTACCTTTATTATTATTATTATTATTATTTTTTTTTTTTACCGGGAGGTCCCGGGGATTGAACCCGGGTCCCTCCATATGGGAGACGGACGCCCAACCAGTTGAGCCACATCCGACCCCAATTACCTTTAAATTATAACAGTGATCAGGACCTATATACAGAAAACTATGAAACAATGCTAAAAGAAATTTTAAAAGACCTAAACAAATGAAAAAATTTTCCATGTTCATGGGTTGGAAGAATAAATACTGTGAAGATGTCAATCTTACCCAAACTGATTTGTAGATTCAATGCAATACCAATCAAAATTCCAACAGCTTACTTTACAGATTAGACAAGGCAATTACCAAATTCATTCGGAAGGGAAAGTGCACCCGAATAGCCAAATGGATTCTAAAAAGAAGAGCAACTTAGGAGGAATTTCACTGCTTGACCTTGAAACATATTACAAAGCTATAGTGGTCAAAACAGCATGGTACTGGCATAAAAATAGACACATCAATCAGTGGAATAGAAGTGAGACTCCTGGGGGTGTAGCTCAGTGGCAGAGCATTTGACTGCAGAAGTGAGACTCCAGAAATAAACCATCACTTATAGGGTCAACTGTTTTGTTTACTTTATTTTGTACATTTAAGAATTGAAAATATAAACAATTAAAAACTAAAAAGTAAACACAGATGAATAAATATATACATTTCTCAATTAAATGTACTGGATACATATAAAATTTTTTTTGAATCAAACACCATGTTACACAATATATTTGGTTCATAGTAACGCATTCATACAGTATTTGTCCTTCTGTGTCTGGCTTGCTTCGCTCAACATAATGTCCTCTAGGTTCATCCATGTTGTCATATGCTTTACAACTTCTTTTCTTCTTACTGGTCAACTGGTTTTTGACAAACCTACCAAGTTAATGTTAATGGGACAAAACAATCTCTTCAACAAATGGTGCTGGGACAACTGGATATATATAACCAAAAGAATGAATGAGGACTCCTATCTCATTCCCTATACAAGAATCAACTCAAAATGGATCAAAGATCTAAATATAAAAGCCAGGTCCATAAAACTGCTAGAAGAAAAAGAAACAGGGTTGGATATAGCTCAACTGGTTGGGTGTCCGTCTCCCATATGGAGGGACCTGGGTTTGATTTCCGGGACCTCCCAGTAAAAAAAAAAAAAAGAAAAAGAAACATCTTTAAGACCTTGTTGGTGGTGGTTTCTTGGCCCTTACACTCAAAGCACGCGCAACAAAAGAAAAAATAGATAAATGGGACCTCCTCAAAATTAAACATGTTTTGCACCTCACAGGACTTTGTCAGAAGTGTGAAAAGGCAGCCAATTCAATGGGAGAAACTATTTGGAAATCATATATCTGATAAGGGTTTAATATCCAGGATATATAAAGAGATATTACAACTCAACAATAAAAAGACAAACGACCCAGTTAAAAATGGGCAAAAGACTTGAAGAGACATTTGTCCAAAGAAGAAATACAAGTGGCAAAAAAACACATGAAAAAATGCTCAACCTCACTAATGATTAGGGAAATGCAAATCAAAACTATAATGAGATATCATTTCACACCTATCAGAATGGCCACTATTAAAAAGACAGAGAACTACAAGTGTTGGAGAGGACAGGGAGAGATAGGAACACTTATTCATTGTTGGTGGGAATGCAGAATGGTATAGCCACTATGGAAGACTGTTTGACGGTTCCTAAAGAAACTGAATATAGACTTGCCACGTGACCCTGCAATACCACTAGTGGGTATATACCCAGAAGAATTGAGAGCAGTGACACAAATAGACATCTGCACACCAATATTCACAGCGGCATTATTCACAATTGCCAAAAGTTGGAAACAACCTGGGTGTCCATCAACAGATGAATGGATAAACAAACTGTGGTGTATTCACATGACAGAATATTATGCAGCTGTAAGAAGATATGAAGTCATAAAGCATATGACAACATGGATGAACCTGGAGGACATTATGTTGAGCGAAGCAAGCCATGCACAAAAGGACAAATACTGTATGACTGCGTTTCTATAAACCAAATATATTGTGTAACATATTGTATATTTTTTTAAAAAATTATATGTATCCAGTACACTTAATTGACAAATACATGTTTTTATTGAACTGTTTTCTTTTTAGTTTTTTTTTTTTAAAGATTTTTATTTTTTTATTTATTCATTTATCCCCCCCTTGCTGCCCGTGCTCACTGGGTCAGCCAACCACGCCGCGCAGGCGGGCCTGCCCTCACCAGGAGGCCCCAGGAACCGAACCCGGGGCCTCCCATATGGTAAACGGGAGCCCTACTGATTGAGCCACAGG
>JAKSZT010054193.1:1402694-1418981 GCA_026826555.1 Tolypeutes matacus | reverse complement strand
TTTTTTTTTTTTACCGGGAGGTCCCGGGGATTGAACCCGGGTCCCTCCATATGGGAGACGGACGCCCAACCAGTTGAGCCACATCCGACCCCAATTACCTTTAAATTATAACAGTGATCAGGACCTATATACAGAAAACTATGAAACAATGCTAAAAGAAATTTTAAAAGACCTAAACAAATGAAAAAATTTTCCATGTTCATGGGTTGGAAGAATAAATACTGTGAAGATGTCAATCTTACCCAAACTGATTTGTAGATTCAATGCAATACCAATCAAAATTCCAACAGCTTACTTTACAGATTAGACAAGGCAATTACCAAATTCATTCGGAAGGGAAAGTGCACCCGAATAGCCAAATGGATTCTAAAAAGAAGAGCAACTTAGGAGGAATTTCACTGCTTGACCTTGAAACATATTACAAAGCTATAGTGGTCAAAACAGCATGGTACTGGCATAAAAATAGACACATCAATCAGTGGAATAGAAGTGAGACTCCTGGGGGTGTAGCTCAGTGGCAGAGCATTTGACTGCAGAAGTGAGACTCCAGAAATAAACCATCACTTATAGGGTCAACTGTTTTGTTTACTTTATTTTGTACATTTAATAATTGAAAATATAAACAATTAAAAACTAAAAAGTAAACACAGATGAATAAATATATACATTTCTCAATTAAATGTACTGGATACATATAAAAATTTTTTTGAATCAAACACCATGTTACACAATATATTTGGTTCATAGTAACGCATTCATACAGTATTTGTCCTTCTGTGTCTGGCTTGCTTCGCTCAACATAATGTCCTCTAGGTTCATCCATGTTGTCATATGCTTTACAACTTCTTTTCTTCTTACTGGTCAACTGGTTTTTGACAAACCTACCAAGTTAATGTTAATGGGACAAAACAATCTCTTCAACAAATGGTGCTGGGACAACTGGATATATATAACCAAAAGAATGAATGAGGACTCCTATCTCATTCCCTATACAAGAATCAACTCAAAATGGATCAAAGATCTAAATATAAAAGCCAGGTCCATAAAACTGCTAGAAGAAAAAGAAACAGGGTTGGATATAGCTCAACTGGTTGGGTGTCCGTCTCCCATATGGAGGGACCTGGGTTCGATTTCCGGGACCTCCCAGTAAAAAAAAAAAAAAGAAAAAGAAACATCTTTAAGACCTTGTTGGTGGTGGTTTCTTGGCCCTTACACTCAAAGCACGCGCAACAAAAGAAAAAATAGATAAATGGGACCTCCTCAAAATTAAACATGTTTTGCACCTCACAGGACTTTGTCAGAAGTGTGAAAAGGCAGCCAATTCAATGGGAGAAACTATTTGGAAATCATATATCTGATAAGGGTTTAATATCCAGGATATATAAAGAGATATTACAACTCAACAATAAAAAGACAAACGACCCAGTTAAAAATGGGCAAAAGACTTGAAGAGACATTTGTCCAAAGAAGAAATACAAGTGGCAAAAAAACACATGAAAAAATGCTCAACCTCACTAATGATTAGGGAAATGCAAATCAAAACTATAATGAGATATCATTTCACACCTATCAGAATGGCCACTATTAAAAAGACAGAGAACTACAAGTGTTGGAGAGGACAGGGAGAGATAGGAACACTTATTCACTGTTGGTGGGAATGCAGAATGGTATAGCCACTATGGAAGACTGTTTGACGGTTCCTAAAGAAACTGAATATAGACTTGCCACGTGACCCTGCAATACCACTAGTGGGTATATACCCAGAAGAATTGAGAGCAGTGACACAAATAGACATCTGCACACCAATATTCACAGCGGCATTATTCACAATTGCCAAAAGTTGGAAACAACCTGGGTGTCCATCAACAGATGAATGGATAAACAAACTGTGGTGTATTCACATGACAGAATATTATGCAGCTGTAAGAAGATATGAAGTCATAAAGCATATGACAACATGGATGAACCTGGAGGACATTATGTTGAGCGAAGCAAGCCATGCACAAAAGGACAAATACTGTATGACTGCATTTCTATAAACCAAATATATTGTGTAACATATTGTATATTTTTTTAAAAAATTATATGTATCCAGTACACTTAATTGACAAATACATGTTTTTATTGAACTGTTTTCTTTTTAGTTTTTTTTTTTTAAAGATTTTTATTTTTTTATTTATTCATTTATCCCCCCCTTGCTGCCCGTGCTCACTGGGTCAGCCAACCACGCCGCGCAGGCGGGCCTGCCCTCACCAGGAGGCCCCAGGAACCGAACCCGGGGCCTCCCATATGGTAAACGGGAGCCCTACTGATTGAGCCACAGCCGCTTCCTTCTTTTTAGTTTTTAATTGTTTGTATTTTCAATTATTAAATGTACAAAATATAGTTAAAAGAAAAAAAAAAGAAAAGGGAGGAAGGGAATGGAGGTATCTCAAGTGATTAGGCACCTTCCCTCCCATATCAGAGGTCCTGGGTTCAGTTCCCGGTGCCTCCTAAAGACACAGCAAAGTGCAAACAACAAGGAAGTGGGGGGGAAGGGGGGAGAGAGAGAGAGAGAGAGAAGGGAGGGGAGCAGATATAGCTCAAGTGGTTGAGCGCCTGCTTCCCATGTACGAGGTCGTGGGTTCAATCCCTAGTACCTCAAAAAAAAAAAAAAAAGGGAAATATTCTCTTCAAACGTAGGAAAACCAAGAAGGCCCTGGTTTTCAGGCCTTTAGCTGACCCTTAAAATCAGTTAGGTTTGTGACTCTTCCCAGATTGGAGGTTCTTAACCTTTTTTTTTTTTTTTTTTTTTTTAAAGATTTTATTTATTTATTCATTTATCCCCCCCTTGCTGCTTGTGCTCGCTGGGTCAGCTAACCACGCCGTGCGGGCGGGCTTGCCTTCACCAGGAGGCCCCGGGAACCGAACCCGGGACCTCCCATATGGTAAACGGGAGCCCTACTGATTGAGCCACAGCCGCTTCCCCTTAACCTTTTTTTGTGTCAAAGCCCCTAGAAGTCTAGTGAAGTTTGTGGACCACTTCTTAGAGTGATAGTTTTAAATGCATAAAACAAACTTTGTAAGAATGCAAAGGAAACAAATTAAATGAAAATAGTTATCAAAATATCGTTTAAAAACATCTTTGTCAGATACTAATGCATTAAACTTAAAAATCTACTGGCATGTGTAATAACTATCATAATTCTGAAGTAGAGTAGAATGCAAAAAATATTTTGAGATTATCTGTAACATCTGTGATGTGGTATGAACGTGTATAGCTTTCTGTTGGTGGCAAAGACCCAGGTACAGCTAATACTGCTGTGATTTGTGGCCTCCAGCCAGCGTACTGAGAAAAATGCCAAATAGCAGTTCAAGGTTAGTCCACATAAAGATGTAATGTTTTCCTGTTTGTGATTGTGAATGCTATCCTTAGACCCCATCTGGGGACTCCAGATTAAGAATTCTGCCCCATGAGATCTAAGCCCCCTTTCAATTAGAGGCAGAGTGGGCATCACCATCCCAGAATCGTCAGGATTGGGGAATGAACGATGGACTAGAGTAGACTTACTGTTATTCTACTATAGACTTATTGTGATTCTAGCAATGGAAGAACTTTTATCATTGATATGGAGGCAGTGGCCACTAGAGGTTCTGAGGCTAGGGAGAGGGAAAATTAGGTGTAATATGGGGGCATTTTCAGGACATTGGAATTATCCTGAATGACGTGGCAATGACAGATACAAGCCCTCATATATCTTGTCATAACTTAAAAAATTGTGTAGGACGGAATGTAAACTACAATGTAAACTATAATCCACGCTTAGTGGCTGTATTAGTCAGCCAAAGGGGTGCTAATGTGAAATACCAAAAATGGGCTGGTCTTTATAAAGGGTATTTATTTGGGGTAAAAGTCCACAGATACCAGGCCATAAAGCGTTAAGTTTCTTCTTTCACCAAAGGCCATTGTCACGTGTTGGAGCAAGACAGCTGCTGAGGTTTGTCAGGGTTCAGGCTTCTTGTGTTCCTCTCTTCCTGGGGCTGCGTTTCTCTCCGGGCTTAGCTCTTCTGGTTCCTCCACAAGGTCAGCTGTAGACTATCAGGCGAATGGCTCACTTCTCTTCTTCTGAGGCCTTTTCTCCAACATCAAAACTGTTTCTCAAAAAACTGTTTCAACTCTGTTCTTTGCCTTGCCTTTTATATTCGATTCCCCACCCACCAAGGGGTGGGGCTCAATGCCCTACTGACCGTGGCCCAGTCAACGCCCTAATCATAACTTCATCATGTCCAGATTAACAGATCTGTTTACAAGCATGATCCAATTATATTTTTGGAATTCATAATCACATCAAACTGCCCAACTGTAACAGTGGCCATGCTCCAAAATGTGTTCATCAATTGTAACAAATGTACCACACTAATGAGGAATGTTGATAATGTAGGAAAGTGTGGGAGGGAGAGGGACTGGGGCAAATGGGAATCCACTAGATTTTTTTAATATGACATTTATGTAATCTAAGTATCTTTTTAAAAAATTAAAAAGTATATATATATAAAAAAAACTACAATGAGATATCATTTCACACCTATCAGAATGGCCACTATTAAAAAGATAGAGAACTAGAAGTGTTGGAGAGGATGTGGAGAGACAGGAACACTTCTTCACTGTTGGTGGGAATGCAGAATGGTGCAGCCACTATGGAAGACTGTTTGGCAGTTCCTAAAGAAGCTGAATATAGACTTGCCATGTGACCCTGCCATAGCACTACTGGGTATATACCCAAAGAACTGAGAGCAGTGACACGAACAGACATCTGCACACCGATGTTCATAGCAACTTTATTCACCATTGCCAAAAGCTGGAAACAACCCAGGTGTCCATCAACTGATGAATGGATAAACAAACTGTGGTCTATTCACACGATGGAATATTATGTAGCTGTAAGAAGAAATGAAGTCGTAAAGCATATGACAACGTGGATGAACCTGGGGGACATTATGCTGAGGGAAGCAAGCCAGACACAAAAGGACAAATACTGTATGATTGTATTACTATAAACCAAATACATTGTGTAACATATTGAATGATTTAAAAAAAAATTATATGTATCCAGCACATTTAATCGAGAAATGTATGTTTTTATTCAACCGTGTTTTCTTTTTAGTTTTTAATTGTTAGTATTTTTAATTATTAAATGTACAAAATAAAGTTAAAAAAATAAATTATAACAGTGATAAAAATGTCATATGCTCTTGATAAAATATTCTAACCATACAGAAGATAAAATATATAAAGATCCTCTTCCCATCCATTGACTTCTACATCCCAATTCCCAGGGATAACAACTGTCAACACTTGGTCATGGAATCTTATATTCATATTGGAATATAATCCAACAATATATATCTAATGAGCCATAAAAATGTCTAATTTTTGGCTCTCTCACCCCTCCCTGGGAATTTATCCCAAGAAAAGAACTACCAGGCTTCTCTCTTTTCCTAGAAATGACCAAGCTCACTCCCACACAAGTCTTTGCCATTCTCTCTCCATGGAACCCTGTTCCCCCAGATTTGACCGTGATTGGATGTCCGTTCAGGTCACAGCTCAACAGCCACCACCTCTAAAAGGTGTGGCCCATGGTCACCTTGTCTGTAACTGTCCCCTCTCCCTACACAACTGCCTTTCATTCTACACCACATTACCATTCATTCTCATTCTCATCTTGTTTAGATGTTGCCCTCCCCCACCTGATCATAAGACCGTTGAGAGGTGCCCCTTGTTGCCTGCCTTATGCTCTGCTATACACCTGGCAACTGGCACACACTAGGAACACACATCTTAGTTGAGAGGATAAATGTCTATTCGTGAAACCAACACCTGGTAACTTGGGTAAGGGATGTTATTTCACTCACCTTGGAATTCAGGCAGCTACATTTTTTATTAGGTTTTAAGATTCGAAGGACCCATATTATGCAGCAGTCCCAAAAGAGATGAAAAGCAGGGACTCAGACAGATATCTGTACCCCCAATGCTCATAGTAGCATTATTCACAATAGCCCAAAGGTGGAAGCAACCCAAGTGTCTATCATCAGAAGAATAAATAAACAAAATGTGGCTATACACAATGGAATATTATTCAGCTGTAAAAAGGAATGAGGGAGTGGAGGTGGCTCAAGCCATTGGGTGCCTCCCTTCTACATGAGAGGTCCTGCGTTTGGTTCCCGGTGCCTCCTAAAAAAAGATGAGCACACAACAAACAGACACAGAGAGCAGACAGCAAGCTCAAACAATGGGCCTTATAAGCTGCTTTTATTACCTAATAATATATTGTGAATATTTTCCCATACCACTAAATCCCACTCAACACCATCATTTTTTTTCCAAATCATATTGAGGGATTTTTTAACTTAAATTGACATTCTTTCTTTTATCTGCCAAGTCCTTAGTAAATATGCCTTTATTTCAAACAAACCTACAGGTGCTTTTTTTCCCCCCACATTTCTCTGCCCCCCACCCCCCTGTCCACTGTTTGCACTCACTGTCTGCTCTTTGTGTCTCTGTTTGTTGTGTGCTTGTCTTATTTTTTTTAAGGAGGAACCGGGAATCAAACCCGGGACCTCCCATGTGGGAGGGAGGCACTTAATCGCTCAAGCCACCTCCGCTCCCTGCTTGTTTTGTCTCTCATTGTGACTCTTCATTGTGTCATCTTGTTGTGTCAGCTTGCCATGCAAGTCCATCGTGTCAGCACTGCTATCTTGCTTGTCTTCTTTAGGAGGCACCAGGAACCAAACCCAGGACCTCCCATGTGGTAAGTGGGCGCCCAACTGCTTGAGCCACATCCGCTTCCCAGTTGCTTTGTTTTTTTTTAAGATTTATTTCTCCCCACCTCCTTGTTGTTTGCATTTGCTGTATCTGTTCATTGTGTGCTCATCTTCTTTTTAGGAGGCACCAGGAACTGAACCCGGGACCTCCCATGTGGGAGGTGGCACCTAATAGCTTGAGCCACTTCCACTCCCTGCTTTGTTGGTGTCTCATTATGTTATCCTCCTTGTGTGTCTTGTTGCATCATCTTGTTGCATCAGCTCGCCATGCCAGTCTGTCGCATCAGCTTGCTATCTTGGCTGTCTTCTTTAGGAGGCACCAGGAACCAAACCTGGGACCTCCCATGTGGTAGGCGGGAGCTCAATCTCTTGAGCCACATCTTCTTCCCCCAGGTGTTTCTTAATAATACCACAGAATCATGAAGACGTGTAGTTATCAGTGTTTTGTAGTGATTAAGATGATGGTCAAATAATTAACAACTTAACTTCATTGAAATACTTAAAAAAATATTCTGGGGAGTGTTTGAAAGCTCTGTTTATAAGTAATGATTGATATATTTAGTATGTATTTAGTGTTGAAGATAAAGACTTCTTATATAAAACATTATTCTAATACATTCCTCTACTAACAAGGCTAGTTATTAGATCTATTTCTAAGAGTAAGAATAAAACTTTACCTTCATATTTATTTTATTCCTAGAACTCTTATCTTACCTATCTCTACAAATGAAGAAATTTGTATCCAACAATAATAAATAGCAAAAAATAAAAGCTTCAACAAAAGAAACTAGATAATTGCACTATACATTCTTTATACAACAGCCCATTGTGAAGAGCAGAATTAAATGCAGACCAAATGCTTTTCAAAGTTTATTGGGCTTAGATGGCAATTACAATCTCCACACACTACAAAGAAAAGGAATAATAATACAGAACATAATATTTTTTTTTAGCAATTGTAAAACATTTAACACCTTGTATTAGTCAGCCAAAGGTGTGCTGATGCAAAATATTAGAAACCAGTTGGTTTTTATAAAGGGCATTTATTTGGGGTAGAAGCCCACAGTTACCTGGCCATAAAGCATAAGTTACTTCCCTCACCATAGTCTATGGCCATGTGTTGGAGAAAGACAGCTGCCAATATCTGCCAGGATTCAGGCTTCTTGGGTTCCTCTCTTCCTGGGGCTCCATTTCTCTCTGGGCTTAGCTCCTCTATTTCCTCTACAAGGTCAGCTGTAGACTATGAGGCTCTCTAGGCTTTGCCTCTCTCCACAAGGCCAGCTGTGAACTGTCAGGTGAATAGCTTGTCTCTTTTCCCGGAGCCTTCTCTCCTTCATCAGAACTCCAACATCAAATCTCCAACTCTGTCCTTTGCCATGTCTTTTATATTTGATTCCCCACCCACCAAGGGGCAGGGCTCAATGACCTACTGACATGGCCCAGTCAACGCCCTAATCATAACTTAATCATTCCCAGATTAACAGACCAGTTTACAAGCATAATCCAATATCCATTTTTGTTTATTATTATTTTTTCTTTTCCAATATCTATTTTTGGAATTCATAACTACATCAAACTGTCAAACTGCTATACACCTTCAGCCATCCACTAAGTTCTCAGATCAGATTGGTACCTGAAATTCACATCCACCTGGGCTTGTTTGGCTTGGATCACTATTTCAGAGAGCTTTACAACCATTTTAGCAGTTTCATCCAAGTCATCACAGGCAAGTATTTAAATTACACTCTTCATTATCAGTGCCTTAGCATCATCAACTTGTGTACCTTGTAACCATACCACAATAGGCATTTTAATTTCCAAATCCTTTACTGCCATGACCACAACCTGTGCAATAACATCACACCTCATGATTGCTCCAAAAATGTTGACCAGAATAACCTGTACCTTTTTATCTGAAGTGATGAGCTTAAATGCTTCCATTATAGTTCAACTGTGGCACCACCACCAACATCAAGAAAGTTGGCTGGGAAGCAGATGTGGCTCAAGGTTCCTACCTACCACATGGGAGGTCCCAGATTCAGTTCCCGGTGCCTCCTGGAGAAGATGAGCAAGACAGTGAGCTGGTGTGATGGCCAGGTGTGGTGAGCTGATGCAACAAGGAGACACAAAGAGGAAAGACAATGAGAGACACAACAAAGCAGGGAGCTGAGGTGGCTCAGGTGATTGGGTGCCTCTGGGTGCCTCTTTCCCACATGGGAGGTCCCAGGTTCAGTTGCCAGTGCCTCCTAAAGAGAAGAGAAGCAGATACAGAAAGCACACAGCAAATGGACACAGAAAGCAGAGAGTGAGCACAAAACAATGGGGGAGGCGGGGAATAAATAAATAAAAACAAAAATCTTAAAAAAAAAAAAAAGTTGATTGGAGTCCCTCCATGATGTCTTATTACATCTATTGTGGCCATAGCCAAATCAGCAGCATTTAGTAAACAGCCTATATTTCCATCTAGGCCAATGTAGAGGAGATCTGCCTTGGTGGCATCTTTATCACTTTTATCTTCCTGGGTTCAGTCACATAGGTCAAAGATTTTCTTCTGGCAATAGGCTGAATGAGAATAAAAATTGATATTGCATCCATACACAGCACAGGTCCATCTGCATCTTCTACCATTGGATTTATTTCTACCATGGTTGCATCATATTTCAGAAGAAGGTTGTAAAGCTTGATCATGTTTTCTGCTGCAGAATCCACACTAACAGGTGGAAATCTCATCTTTTGTGCAAGCCTCACAGCTAGTTCCTTTTTGATGCCTTCTACAATATCAACAGGTTCTTTATATCTCTCCAGAGTCTCAGTAGCAACATCTTCAATTTTGGCACCACCATGCAATCTTCCTATTAATTCAGGACCTTGAAATGACCTTTCTATTATTATTGCAAAGTAGTATTCTCTCTTGGGATATCTTCACTCACAGACCAATACTTCATTGCATATTCTGCCCTTTTCTCTTGTTTGTTTGGTAATCAACTTTTTCCCAGTCACTTAGGAGGAAACAGTTTTTGCTTCTTCTTCTGGAGAGAAAACTATCTTCATTCTTCCTTTGAGGCCACTTTCAAACGTCCCTTTACCTCTACCACCAGCTAAAACCTGCGCCTTTATTACAACCTCTTTTGGACCTGGGCAGCAGCCCACAGCACAGTATGGGGCCCATGGGTCCTCAGTTGGGGGCGGCAAAACGCCAGCTGTAGGTCATGGAGGCTGCCATTTCTGCGTCCGACCTGTCCCTTCTGTGCCCAGTGCAGAGACATGGGACCTTTGGTGGCACAGCTGGTCCCCATGCTCCTGTTGTCCTTCTCAACACCATCATTTTTTTAATAGCTTTATTTTGTACATTAATAATTGAAAATATAAACAATAATTAAAACAAAAAATTAAAAAAAAATAATTAAAACAGAAAAAGAAAACACAGTTGCATAAAAGCATACATTTCAAAATTAAATGTATTGGATATACATTTAAAAATTTTTAAATCATACAATATGTTATACAATATATTTGGTTCATAGTAATGCAATAATACAGTATTTGTCCTTTTGTGTCTGGCTTGCTTTGCTCAACATAATGTCCTCCAGGTTCATCCATGTTGCCATATGCTTTATGACTTCATTTCTTCTTACAGCTGCGTAATAGCCCATCGTGTGAATAGACCATAGTTTGTTTATCCATTCATCTGTTGACGCACACCTGGGCTGTTTCCAACTTTTGGTAATGGTGAATAATGTGGCTATGAACATCGGTGTGCAGGTGTCTGTTTGTGTCACTGCTCTCAGTTCTGGGTATACACCCAGTAGTGGTATTGCAGGGTCACATGGCAACTCTATATTCAACTTCTTTAGGAGCTGCCAAACAGTCCTCCACAGTGGCTTTATCATTCTGCATTCCCACCAATAGCGAATAAGTGTTCCTGCCTCTCCACATCCTCTCCAACACTTGTAGTTCTCTGTCTTTTTAATAGTGGCCATTCTGATAGGTGTGAAATGATATCTCATTGTAGTTTTGATTTCCCTAATCATTAGTGATGTTGGCATTTTTTCATGTGTTTTTTTTGCCACGTGTATTTCTTCTTTGGACAAATTCTTCAAGTCTTTTGCCCATTTTTTAATTGGGTCGTTTGTCTCTTTTTTGAGTTGTAACATCTCTTTATATTAAACTCTTATCGGACATGTGATTTCCAAGTATTTTCTCCCATTGATTCAGCTGCCTTTTCACCCTTTTAACAAAGTCCTGTGAGGTGCAAAAGTGTTTAATTTTGAGGAGGTCCCATTTATCTACTTTTTCTTTTGTTGCACGTGCTTTGGGTGAGAGATCCAAGAAACCACCACCTACTACAAGGTCTTGAAGATGTTTCCCTACTTTTTCTTCTAGTAGTTTTATGGTCCTGGCTTTTATATTTAGGTCTTTGATCCATTTTGAGTTGATTCTTGTATAGGGAGTGAGATAGGAGTCTTCCTTCATTCTTTTTTTTTTAAAGATTATTTATTTATTTATTTACCCCCCCTTGCTGCTTGTGCTCGCTGTGTCCATTTGCTGTGCCATTTTTCTGTGTCTACTTGTTTCCCTTTGTTGGGTCATCTTGCTGCGTCAGCTCGGGCTGGCTTGCCTTCACCAGGAGGCCCCGGGAATCGAACCCAGGGCCTCCCATATGGTAAACGGGAGCCCTATCGATTGAGCCACATCCGCTTCCCCTTCCTTCATTCTTTTGGTTATAGATATTCAGTTGTCCCAGCTCCATCTGTTGAAGAGATTGTTTTGTCCTGTTAACATTAACTTGGTAGGTTTGTAAAAAAACCAGTTGACTGTATAGGTGAGGGTTTTATTTCTGGACTCTCAATTCTATTCCATTAATCGGTGTCTATTTTTATGCCAGTATCATGTTGTTTTGACCACTGTAGCTTTGCAATATGTTTCAAGGTCAGGCAGTGAAATTCCTCCCATGTCACTCTTCCTTTTTAGAATGCTTTTAGCTATTCAGGTGCACTTTCCCTTCCAAATGAATTTGGCAATTGCCTTTTCTAATTCTGTAAAGTAGCCTGCTAGAATTTTGATTGGTATTGCACTGAATCTGTAAATCAGTTTGGGTAAAATTGACATCGTCATGATATTTATTCTTCCAATCCAAGAACATAGAATGTCTTTCCATTTATTTAGGGCTTTTTAAATTTCTTTTAGCATTGTTTTGTAGTTTTCTGCATATAAGTCCTGTACTTCTTTGGTTAAATTAATTCCTAGGTATTTAAGTCTTTTTGTTGCTATTGTAAGTGGAATTTTTTCCCTGATTTCCTCCTCAGATTGTTCAATACTAGTATACAAAAACATTATTGATTTTTGCATGTTGCTCTTATATTCTGCCACTTTGTTGAACTCATTTATTAGCTCAAATAGCTTTGTCATGGATACTTCAGAATTTTCTAAGTACAGAATCATGTCATCTGCAGTGAAAGTTTTACCTCCTTTTTTTCCTATCTGGATACCTTTACTTTTTTTTTCTTGTCTAACTGCCCTAGCTAGAACTTCTAGTACAATATTGAATAACAATGGTGACAGTGGGCATCCTTGTCTTGTTCCCAATCTTAGAGGGAAAGCTTTCAACCTTTCCCCATTGAGTATGATGTTGGCTGTGGGTTTTTCATATATGCCTTTTATTGCATTGAGGAATTTTCCTTCTACTCCTATCTTTTGAAATGTTTTTATCAAAAAAAGGATGTTGGATTTTGTCGAATGCCTTTTCTGTGTGGATTGAGATGAGCATGTAGGTTTTTCCTTCAATTTGTTAATGTGGTGTATTACATTGATTGATTTTCTTATGTTGAACCAGCCTTGCATACCAGGAATAAATCTCACTTGGTCGTGATGTATAAGTCTTTCAATATGCTGTTGGATTCGATTTGCAAGTATTTTGTTGAGAATTTTTACATCTATGTTCATTAGAGAGATTGGTCTGTAATTTTCTTTTCTTGTAGTATTTTTATCTGGCTTTGACATTAGGGTGGTGTTGGCTTCATAAAATGTGTTGGGTAATTTTCTCTCCTCTTCAATTTTTTGGAAGAGTTCAAACAGGATTGGAGTTAATCATTTTCTAAATGCTTGGTAGAATTCACTTGTGAAGCCATCTGGTCCTGGACTTTTCTTTGCTGGGAGATTTTTGATGACGGATTCAATCTCTTTAAATGTGATTGGTTTGTTAAGTTCTTGTATTTCTTGTAGCATCAGTGTATGTTGTTTGTGTGTTTCTAGAAATATCTCCATTTCATTTAGGTTGTCTAGTTTCAACACCATCATTTTTAATGACTATGTAGTATTCCATTCTGTGGCTGTATTATCCAACCCATCTTCTGTCATTGGACAGTTAGGTTGTTTCCAATTTTTATAAGCCTCCCTGCAATGACGGAATTCTGAAATGCATACATAATTAGTTCCTTAGGACTAGTTTCCAGAAGCAGAATTTCTATATTAGAGGATATGTAAAAGTCTAGGGATTTTTAGGTGCTGCTGTTTTGGACAGCAATACTGTGCTAGGAACAATATGCAAAGATGGGATTTCTGTCTTCAAAGGAACTTGGTTTTTTTGTTTTTTTTTTTAAAGATTTATTTTATTTATTTATCTCTCCCCACACCCTCATTGTTTTGCACTTGCTGGGTCTGTTCCTCTTCTTTCTTTCTTTAGGAGGCACTGGGAACCGAACCTGGGACCTCCAATGCGGGAGGGAGGTGTCCAGTTGCTTAAGCCACCCCCATTCCCTGCTTTGCTGTGTCTCTCATTATGTTTTTTTCTTCTTGTGTCTCTTGTTGCATCATCTTGTTGTGTCAGCATGCCATGCCTGCCTGTCAAGCCAGATGACTGTCCTCTTTAGGAGGCACTGGGAACCGAACCACGGACTTCCCATGTGGTGGGTGGGAGCCCAATTTCTTGAGCCACATCTGTTTCCCAGGAACTTGTTTTTTTTTAAAAGAAAACTTTTGACTTTTGATCTGAATAAACATGGAGTAAATCAATTTAACATAATGAATTGATTAGTTGATCAAATCTATTAAAAAACAGAAAGAAGACCCTGCTCTTTCCTGTTTTCCTCCATTAATTAATTAATGTATTTATGTATGTATGTATGTATTTATTAAGTTTGCTACACATGCATTTGTATCTCATATACCTTTTGTGGCAGACACTGATGACTAAGGGCTAAACAATAAGCCCTTTCCAACTTTCTCTCCATACTCTGCTTCCCACTATGGAATGTGAAAACGCCAGAAATTCACTTTTCCAGCCTCTTTTGCAGGTAAGGGTGGCCTGTCTTTGCCATGAGAGCCAAGGGGACATCTGTTGCAGGGATTCTGGGAAATTTTTTCTCACCTGGCATAGGAGAGCAATCACAAAACAAGCTGTCTCTCATCACCTCAGCCCTATGCCCCTTTCCAATCTTTGAACCTTGTCATGTGAATTTATGATCTACAAACTGTGGCAGCCACCTTGTAACCATGAGGTAACACACCCAATGATGAAAAACAAACATCCTGATGATGGTGAGTGCTTCCTTACATTACAGAGCTGCTGAACCTATCCTCGAGCTACCCTGGAAACTGATTCTCAATTAAGTCTTTATGGTTTAAATTAGTGGTTCTCAAAGTTAGTCCTTAAGTTAGCACCTTACCTGGGAAGCTCTAAAAATTCCTGATGCCCAGACCACAGCTCACACCAGTAAAATCAGCATTTCTGGGAGGGGGAGATATGGGGGATGGGACCCAGTGCTTTTTAAAACTCTGGATGATTCCAAAATGCAGCAAATTTGAAATCCAGTGGTTTAAGCCAATGCTTCTCAAACTTTAATATGCATAAAAATCACCTGGAGATTTTGTTAAAATACAGACTCTGATTCAGTAGTTCTGAGATTGGGCCTGCGAGTCTGTATTTTTAGCAAGATCCCAGTTGATGCCAATGCTGCCAGTCCAGGGACAACATTTAGAGTAGCAAGTGTTTGTCACTGTTACCTTGATTAATACATCCTTTTTTTCTGGATGCAAAGGTCACCCTCATCATTTCATGTGTGGGGTGGTTGGAGGTGGGGTAGTCCTCTGGGAATGGTGAGACAGCAGGGAGGGCCCCTAATGGCAGCCAATGGGTTGCTAAATTAATGCATTATCCAGCGGTTAAGACTTGGGACGGGAGTTTGAAGATTGCTAATCTCCTGTCCTTTGCTCACTGCTCAGCCAGTCCAGCTTTTCTAACTCCATCCACCCAGGAATATTTAGCCTTAGGGAAAATGAGCTCTAACCTCTCATCTTTATTTTTTTCCTTTGGCCCAAAGAGTGTTCTTCCCACCAGCCTTGATCTTGGCTAAGGTCTTTCCTGGCAATAAGAGGGTGACCCATCAGGCAGCATTAGTTGCTATTTTCCATGATACCAAAAGTCAGGCTTCCAAAACAGCAATGGTGAAATTTCAGGCCAGAGAAAAAGAACACTTTGGCACAGGCCCTCCGTTTCCTACAGAGTTATCTACACCTTCGCCCTGTCTTAGTTCTTTCCTTCCAATCTCAGGGAAGATGCACCCACCGCAAACACAGAGCTGTCCACAGTCTGTGTGCTCAATGCAGTCACTAGTGACCACTTGGTTGCCAAACCCGGAGGCCTCTCCTTCCTCCCTTTGCACTGGCCAGTCTATTGCACCATTTCTCCACTCCCCTTTATAGAATCCCTGGAATAATCTGTCTGTCCTTGCATCTCCAGCTGCTTCTGTCCCATTTGCTTCTGGACCCACTCTTATCAGACTTCAGTCCCTACCACCTCTCTGAAGCTGTTCTTGTCAACGTTGCCCATGACCTCCAATTTGCCAATCCAAACAGTTCACCATAGGTTCCTATTGCCCTGGGCAGATTAGCAGCTTTTGACCCAGTTAAGGCCTTCCTCTTTTCTGACTCCTCTACATTGCACCAGGACAACCCACTTGCCTGGTTTCACTTGGACCTCACTGGCTTCTCCTTTTCAGCCTCTGTAAGCTGATGAAATGTAGGCCTCCAGCCTTAGCTCTCCTGAGCTCCAGACAGGCACCTCCAACTGTCCCAAACAGAATTCTTCAACTCCCCTCACACCCCACCTCCACCCCATCACCAAATCCTGTCAGTTCAACTTTCAAAACACATCAGCAGCTTTTGAATCTGTGGCTTCTACCCCCATGTTCTCACCACCACCTCCTCTCGGTGGCCTACTGCAGTGGCCTCCTGCATCCTACCTGCCCTCCAGTGGACTCTTTGCCACATCACAGTCGGCATCATCCTTGCAAGCCCAACTCAGATCATGTCGCTCCTCTGCCCCAAACCTCTGTGGCCTCCCATCAGACACACGGCAAAATGCTGAACCCCCCCCCCCCCCCAAGACCTGGGATCTGGCACCTGCCTCGCTCTCCACTTTCACGGGCCACTGCACCCTTTTTTTTTTTTTTTAATTTCATTTATTTATTCATTTATCCCCCCCCCCCC
>JAKSZT010054193.1:1373258-1402594 GCA_026826555.1 Tolypeutes matacus | reverse complement strand
TATCCCCCCCCCCTGCTGCTTGTGCTCGCTGGGTCAGCCAACCACGCCGTGCGGGCGGGCCCGCCCCCACCAGGAGGCCCCGGGAACCGAACCCAGGGCCTCCCACATGGCAAACGGGAGCCCCACTGATTGAGCCACAGCGGCTTCCCCCGCACCCTCTTTTGTTTCCTCCACTCAAGCCGTTTTGGCCTCCTGGCTAGGCCTCCAGTGTATCTAGTTCCTTCTGGCCTCAGAACCTTTGCACTTGCTGTTACTTCTGCCTGAAGTCTCCCCCGCCCCCTGCCCCAAATCCAAACATCCCCCTTCCGTACTTCCTTTAGGCATCTGCTCAGTGTCTTCTCTTCAGAGACCTTCCCTGACCACCAAGCAAAAATCCTTCACCCCCTTCCACCCAGTCACTCTCTCCCCTTACCAGGCCTAATTAGACTGGATTATGCTGTGTATTTACTTGTTTATTGTTTTTTGTCTGCTCCCGGTCGGTCTCATATGTAAACTCCATGCTTGTTCTTAGCACTATCTGCAGAGCTGAGTACAGGCACATACAAATGTTGAAATAATGAACGAATGAATGAGCATGTGTAGCCTCGGTCACTCCAGGCACGTGCAGTGAACAAGGTGTCGACTCAAACCAATCCTCCTAGAGACGGTGCATGCCCCTCAGGGCTGCTTCTTGTGCCGGGTCACCTGAGCCATAGCTGCCGCTCCCAAGTCAGGTTCTTGGGGGTCCCCTCGACCAGCCCTGGGGACCATTTGGGCCCCAACCCCTCTCAGCCTATTCTCGGTCTCCACGGGCGCAGGGGCAGGCAGGGCTTCCACCATCTCCTCCAGGTCCAATCCCTGGATTAGGAACAGGAAATCAGGAGGCATACCCAGGACTGAAGGGCCTCCCCTCACACCTTCCACTTCCTTGGTCCAGGTTCTCCAGGAGACAGTGTGAGCCCCTGCTCTAGTCCTTTCAGCCCAGGCCGAAACGTTAGGGAAGCCTACTTTGGAGGCTCCAGCTGCCCTATGGTGAGCGGATTAGCCCCAGGAGTGAATTGGAGGCTAAAATAATACATAAATAAAAGCCCCTCCTGCCTCCCCTCTTTGACACTCTTGAAAATTCTATCCTTAGAAGTTTATTCTTAAGGAATGAGAAAATTGTAGCTCCACCTCCTCCAAGAAGACTTCCAGTCTTCCTTCTCAGGCCCAGCCCAGAAGGACCCCTCCCTCAGCCCACACCTCCAGCCTCCTGCCCATGGCCCTGCAAGCCCTCTCATCTCCTCCTCTGAATGAAATTTACTTGGATGACTGGGTCTGTTAATTCTTTACACTGTCCTCCAAGCAGCAGAAATTCCTAAACCTCATAGTGAAAAAAAACAAAAACAAACAATCCCTCAAGAAAGATTCCTGGGCCCCACCTCAGAGTCTTACTTTTCTGGTTTGGGGTGGGTCCTTGGAATCTGCATTTTCAACAAACACCTTGGTCTTCCAACACAGAAAACCCTCGGATGACACTAGGAGAAACACTGTGTAAGAAATGCTGATGCTGGGCTCCCTCCCAGTGAGCCTGATTTCACTGGTCCAGGGACCGCCTGAGCATCAGTATTTTCAAGGCCCTCCCTTGCCCCGCCCTTCCAAACTCACCAGCACCACCCGCTCTTTTATTGTAGCCGGGGTTGAGAACCACTGACTCACCAGGAGTCCAGTTGGACAAGCGTCGACCCGAATGAAGTTCCTGGGGAACATGGGCATCTTTCCGGAAGGGATGAATCACTAAACCAAGCTGCCAGCTGCAAACAATTCAGTCTGGCGGGCGTTTCCTTGGGAGCCCTGGTGCCAGGCCCTTGCTGGTTGCCAGGGAAATACAAAGAACATGGACCCTGTCGGAGTTTCCATTACCCAATGGAAAGCCGTCCATGTGCTGGGGAAGTGGCTAGAGGGCCACGCTGGGCCCTGGTGATCAAGTGCAGGGCAAGGGAGAGGAAATGGCTGAGGGTGGCAGGGGTCCAGGCCCGGCTCCAGGTGCTGGCGGTGTAGGACTGCCTCAATCTTCCTCACAAACCTGTGAGGAGGGCATGATACGGGTGAGGGAAGTGAGGTCCTCAGAGTGGGGCAGAATCCGCGCCACCCCCCTCCCCGCTTAGGGTGGAAGCTCTGAAGCTTGCTGACCAAGTGTTAGGAGCCCTCCGTCAGCCGGGGATTGAGAGGGAGCATTGGGCAGGCCCCAAGAACCCAGTTTGTTTGTTCTGAACGCCCGCGTATGTCCCCACAGCCCTGACTCAGTCCACCTCCTCTGAGAGCCCGGATGTTCAGGCCAGGCCTACCCTACCAAACAGCGAGTCCCTGAGGGGGAGGGGCAGGAGCAGCACCTGACCCAACTTCACCCACCCCCACCTCCCGGGTGCAGAGCGCGCATTCGGCAAATGAGGCTCCGGAGAGCACCAGTGGTGGGGGAATTCTGAGGTGGCCTAGGGACAGCAGAGTTGGAGGCGCCTGAGGATTGGGAGGTGAGCAGCACAGAGGAGCCCGTGGTCAAGAATACAGGCCACCGCAGCCAGGCTGAGTGGCTCCAGACCAGCCAGTTAATCTG
Organism: Tolypeutes matacus; assembly: GCA_026826555.1. Taxonomy (NCBI): domain Eukaryota; kingdom Metazoa; phylum Chordata; class Mammalia; order Cingulata; family Chlamyphoridae; genus Tolypeutes; species Tolypeutes matacus. The sequence goes on along the minus strand of JAKSZT010054193.1, from coordinate 1,400,022 downwards.
CCTGCGTCTCAGTTTCCTCATTTGTGAAATGGGGAAATTCACTCGTACACCTACCACATGGCATTTGTATGTAAAGCACCTAGTACATTGCAGTACAGGAATTGCTACTGAAGTCATTGCTCTAAGCATTGTGTTATCGTGGTTGTCATTGTTATTATTATTGGGGCTTATTTCTCAATGTGGCTCTGGCCAGCCCCAGTGACAGGATCTTCACTGGGAAGTCAGGCCCTGGCCATGAGGTTCTCTGGCCTTTTCCCCAAACCTGAGGTTGACCAGGCCAGATGGTGTTTCCAGCGGACTCAGGGTTTGGTACTCACTAAGCCAGAGCCTCTCAGCCTTGGCTGCGCGTTAAAATCATCTGGGGAGCTACCTAAACCCTGATGTCCAATTAAATAAAAATCCCTGGGGAGTAGGGCTCAGTCGTCAGTATTTTTTTTAAGCTCCCCAGGAGATTCCAAGGTTGGGAACCATAGCTGTAAGCTCATTTCTCAGGCACGGGCAAGGCAGACCCTTCTCCCTAGAGACCGGGCTGGGGAGTCGGGGGGAGTGTGGCTCTTGGCCCACCAGCTGCTGACTGAGGGCAGGTTACTTAAATTTAAGATCTCAGGGTAGGTCTTCTCCTGTGTAAAGTCGGGAGTGGGACCCACCTTGTAGCATTAAGGTAAATAAGGTGCCTGACGCATGATGGGCATTTAATGTGTCTTATGATTCGAGTCCATAATTCATTTCCCCCTCAGTTTACCTTCCAAGGAGACGTCGGTGCGCGCGCGTGCACGTGCACACAGCACGTTTCAAAATGGTTCCCAGGACTGCCGAAGTCCTGCTGTAAGCCATTAGGGTCGTTCCTCCTCCTGCTTCAGACCACATCCCAACCACAGCGAGTTTCCTGGGATCTGTCTTTATAAGGTTGCCCTGCGTGCCATCTTCGCACTCTTGGTGCCCGCCCCCCGGGGGCTTCCCAAGGTCCGATTTGGGGCGGCTGCGGGTCCTGCAGGGTGGGGCTTTATCTCAGGGTAGTCCTCCGATCCCTGGGTCAGGAGTCAGGGGAAGGGCCCCAGTGCCTTCTCTGGGAAATGGTGCACACCCTGATTATGGTGTTTCCTAGCTGTGGGCTAAAATGCTCTTACCTCATGCTGATTGGAAGCTCTGGCAGCTGAATGCCTCTGATTAATTAGAAGGCAAAAAGAAACCAATTACTACTTATTAAATGTATCTTTCCCCCTCAACAAATCTTTCAAACATGAGATTTCTAGATAAAAATGCCTTGGCAGTACAGGAGTTCACTGGTAATGGATTGATCAGAGGATGGTGATGGGACTCTGGTAGGCAATTCATATTCGGGCCTTGGGGATGGGTTTAAAACTTGAGATGCTGTGGCAGTGCTGGCGAGGAAGGGCTGTGCTTTGTGCTCCAGGGAAGTGGCAGGAGGCGGCACCTACAGAACCTGCTTTCTTTCCTAGTCCAGGACTTATGTCTGAGGTGAGGGGAGGGAGCTGAGTTACAGGGAAACTCACTGTAGAACCTTTGCTGTAATAGACATGATTCTTAGAACAGCATTTTACATGCTTTTTCTTTTTTCAAAAGATTTATTTTATTTCTTTCACCCCACCCCATTGTTGTTTGCACTTGCTATGTCTGTTCATCTCCCTTGTTTCTTTAGGAGGCACCAGGAACTGAATCTGGGACCTCTGATGTGGGAGGGAAGCGCCTAATTGCTTGAGCCACCTCCGTTCCCTGCTTTGTTGTATGTCTCATTATGTTTTTTCTTCTTGTGTCTCTTGTTGCGTTACCTTGTTGAGTCAGCTTGCTGCGTCTGCCCACCGCATCCGCTTGCTGTCTTGCTGGTCTTCTTTAGGAGGCACCAGGAACCTCTGCTCCCTGTTTTTTGTTGTTTCTCATTATGTTGTTTTTCTTCTTGTCTCTTGTTGCATCATCTTGTTGTGTCAGCTTCCACGCCTGCCCGTCATGCCAGCTTGGTGTCTTCTTTAGAAGGCAATGAGAACCAAAACATGGACCTCCCATGTGGTAGGTGGGAGCTCAATTACTTGAGCCACATCCGCTTCCTGTACTTGTTTTTTCTTACTAAATTTTCCAAATAGCCCTATGAAGTAGGTAGTCATGTCCCTATTTTGCAGATAACTGAAGCTAAGAGAGAATATCATCATTCATTCATTTAAAATATATATTTCTTGTGCTCCAACCATGGGCTGAGGACTTTACTGGAAGCTGGGCATTCAGTTGTAAGCAAAGCCAACACAGTCCCTGCCTCGTAGGGTTTACAGTGTGTGTGTGGGGTGGGGAGAGGGCTAAGCTTATTTAGAAAGCACACAAATCAATGTAGCAAAACACTTTTGGCAATATGCCAGATTGAATCGATTTGGGCAGCTCTTCTTTCATTACTATATAGAAATGTTGCATAAAATATAAGAAAAACACTTGAGAGTACAGAGCTGAACTTGAAAAATAGGGAAGTCCCCAGAATTCAGAGATAGTACAAGAAATCAAGACAAATGAGGAATGAAGCCCTATGGGGTTTTGACTGGATGAAGGCCCTAAGATCTGAAGCCTAGATAGCCAGACATCTAGGAGACAGCCCCAGGCTGTTTGAGGTGAGGGAACTGGAACTGAGCCTTCTGAAAATAGCTGGGAACCTCAAAGAGCCACCCCTATCAGAGAAGAGGGAGGCTGGGAACATTCCATCAACTAGGACTGCAGAAGGATCAAGAAAGCTTTCTTGGGAAGTGGATGTGGTGGAAGCAGATGTGGCTCAAGGGATTAGGCTCCTGCCTACCACATGGGAGGTTCCAGGTTCAGTTCCCAGTGCCTCCTGGAGAAGATGAGCAAGACAGCGAGCTGGCAGCCATGGCAGCCATGATGAGCTGACACAAGATGACACGACAAGGAGACACAAAGAAGAAAGACAATAAGAGACACAACAAAGCAGGGAGCTGAGGTGGCTCAAGCAATTGAGTGCCTCTCTCCCACATGGGAGATCCCAGGTTCAGTTCCTGGTGCCTCCATAAAGAGAAGACAAGCAGACACAGAGCACACAGCAAATGGACACAGAGAGCAGAACAGTGAGTGCAAACAACAAGGGCGGGGTTATAAATAAATAAAATAAATCTTAAAAAAAAAATCTTTTTCACCATCCAGGGCTTGATGGGAAAACATTTCCTGTGAGAGGCAGAAAGTCCAGGCCTGCCTCTCATGGAAGAGAGGAGTGGACCACTCCCACCGCATCCCCTCCCTTTGGTATGGCACTGGCCCCAGGACTCCTATGCCCCAAAATAGTCCAGAACCAAGTGTCCTTACAGAAGCAGAATCCAGGGCTCACAGACATCTCAGAAAAAACAATCTCCCCTGAAGACGAGTTCCCAATCAAAACTTACAAACCACACAGGGAAACAAACCACCATAAGAGACCATCAGTAAGTGCACGGAAGCCAGGAGAATTCACCCCCTAAGCAGTAGAAATCACAGTAGAAAGCACAAAATAAATTTTTTAATGATTATAAAGAATTTTAAAAAGAAAACAATAATAAAAAAAAAAACAGGATATATTAAAAAGTTGACAGAAAACAGGTTGTTTTAGTGCCTCGGCTGCTAAAACAAATACCATGCTACGGGCTGGCTTGACGTAGGACCGTATTAGCTCACAGTTTCAGAAGCCAGAGGGCTTGCTTCCTCCCGGGGTTTGTAGCTTCTGATTGGCCAGCAATCTTTGGGGTTCCGTGGCTTTTCTGGCACATGGAAATGCATGTGACAGTGTCTTCTCCTTTCTCTTTTGGGTCTTGTTGACTTTCAGCTTCTGGCTGTTCCTGTGTCCAGTTTCCTTTGCTTATAAGGACCTCAGCCATATTGGGGAAAGGCCCACCTCGCTCAGTATGGGCACACCTTAACTAACACCCTCCAAGGACCTACTTACAAGGGGTTCACACCCACAGGACCAGGGGTGGGACCTGAACATGCCTTTTGTGGGGGACATGATTCAGTCACCAACACAGGCCAAACAGAATGTCTAGAAATGAAAAATGCAATTTTAATAAATTATGTATTATTTAATTCATGGATTAAACAGCAGAATAAGACAGTGTTAAAGACATATTTAACAAACTGGGTGATAGTGCTGAAAAAATCTCTCCCTGCTAGCCATGCAGCAAGAAAAAGAGTCCCTTCTATTCAAACCTATACTTGGTGATGGAGTTTGTAGGTGTACTTCCAGAGACTGGAGCCTTTGGCCTGCCCATGTGCCAGCTGTGCCTGGAATCTCGGTGGAGCTGCAACTCCTACTCTACAGATCAATGGACTCACCCAAGTCACCTGGTGAGGAGATGATGATGGACAACAGCCATCCCAGGGAATGGAGAGAGCCTGCAGCTGCAGGCAGGATAATCCCATCCATCTTATCCATGGGATATAAGCCCCCTCTCACTTGGAGGTGGAGTGGACATCACCATCTTAGACCCCTCAGGATTGGGGGAAGAGCTATGGTCTAGAGTGGACTCACTGGTATTCTATTATAGACACATTGTGATTCAAGCAATGGAAGAAATTACAACATTGATGTGGAGCCAGTGGCCACTGGACGCTTTTGGGGCAGGGAGAGGAAAAAGCAGTTGTAATACAGGGGCTTTTTCAGAACTTGGGAATTATCCTGAGAGACATTACAACGACAGATATAGGGCATTTTACATCAGCATATACCATGCAGAACTGTGTGGGAGAGAGTGTGGTCTACGATGTGAACTGTGGTCCATGCTTAGTGGCAAAGCCCCAGGATGTGTATATCCATTGCAGGTGATGTGCCACACTAATGAAAGATGTTTATGTAGGAGGTTATGCGAGGTGTGGGAGGTGGGGAACATGGGAATCCCTGTAATTTTTGTGTAACATTTATGTAATCTAAGCATCTTTTAAAATATAAAATAAATAAACAGACAAAAATTTTTAAAAAAATAAAAAGAGAAGAAAAACATGAAAAAAATATGGAAGTAAGCATGGCTAAGAAATGGGGGAAATGAGAACATTTAACTCACTTCTTTTTTTTGCTTTTCTTTTCTTTTTTTCAGGAGGTACTTGGGATTGAACCCAGGACCTGGTACATGGGAAGCAGGCGCTCAACCACTGTGCTACATCCATTCCTCAGGGCCGGGGTTTTAACTCAAGCCCACCTGACCTGACTCCATGCTCTTTCCACGGCACTGCCCTCCTCCCACCTACACCAGGTGAGGATGTCTCTTGCTGTTTTCCTATCTGTCCAGCATATATTCAGCCCCTTCTTTTGAAAGCAGTGCCCGGGTTTCATTTGGGGGCGGGAGGGGGGGAGGAGCTCCCTCTTTGTGTGCAGTCTTGGTGGTGGTCTTGATCCAGCTCCCTTGGCTCAAAGGTGGAAACAAGACTCAGGCACCCTGCCTCAGCACTGGGCCCAGCACTGGTCATCAGCACCTGCCGTGGAGGGAGCCTGACCCTCTCCTTCCTGAACCCGGTTGTTGGGAATTGCATCATGCCCACCAAAAAGACATGTTCAAGTCTTAACCCCCTGTGGATGTGAACTCATTTGTAAATAGGATCTTTGAAGATCCTATTAAGATGAGGCCAAACTGCATCAGGGTCGGCCTTAACCCAGTAGGACTGGAGTCCTTATAAACAAATGACTCTGTTTGCTTGGACACAGCAGTGGAAGCCACAGAAGGAGACAGAAAGAACCAGATTGCCATGTGATGGAGGCAAAGACTGATTGTTAGCTGGCGCCAGAACACTACCGACGTCTGAGAAGGCGTGACCTGTGGATACCTTGACTTTGGACTTCTAGCTTCCAAACTGTGCGCCAACAAATTCCTGCTGTTTAAGAAACCAAGTCTTGGGAAGCGGCTGTGGCTCAATCAGTGGGGCTCCCGTTTACCATATGGGAGGCCCCGGGTTTGGTTCCCGGGGCCTCCTGGTGAGGGCGGGCCCGCCCGCGTGGCGCGGTTGGCTGACCCAGCGAGCGCGGGCAGCAAGGGGGGGATTAATGAATGAATAAATAAAAATCTTTAAAAAAAAAAAAAAAAGAAACCAAGTCTGTGGAACGTGTCACAGAAGCACTGGCAGACTAAGACACGGGTGCTCCTCCTTCCCTTGCATCCTGTGATAGTTCCCATATCCAGCGAATCAACTCCAGTTTGGCCCAACTCGGCTACAGTTGGTGCTGTGGCTTGTCAGCAGAAGCCCCCACCAATCCTCCCAGCCACCAACCTTCCTCTCCTTCAGGGCGTGGTTCAAATGTCCCTTCTCAAAAAGACACCCCTGAAACACCCTGTTTTAACTGGTGACGCCCAGTCCCTCTCGCCCTTCGCTATGCTGCTTTCCTCCTCAACACTTAGAACTATCTGACTTACTCTCTGTTTTCCTTATGTGTTTATTAGCTGCAGCCAGAATAGCTCTAGAGCTTAAGCTCCTTGAAGGCAGGAATTTTTACTGGTTTTGCCTGGTGCCTGGAACAGTGCCTAGACCAGTGCCTGCACCAAGGAAAGGCTCAAAACCTCTATGTTGAGTGAATGGATCCTCCCCTCTCATAGATGCTTTTCAGACAAATCACAAACCCTTAGTGAGCAGTGCAAACACATCTCAGATTATCTCTTCTCTCCAGCTCAGCCCTGCATGGCGCTGAGAATCCAAAGAATACCGAGACAGGTGCCAGCCCCAAAACACTCACGGGGGTGTAAAAATTAGGTAAGGCAAGGCTTGTAAAGCTTGGTTCCCCCACTGTATTTCATTATGTCTGTGGAATCTCTCTCTCTCTCTCTCTCTCTTAATCTAGAAGAGACCCCCCTGCCTTTTTCCCCCATAAAATTATCTTTTTGAAGAGTCCAGGCCACTTGTCTGGTAGAATGTCCTACATTCTAGATTTGTCTGATTATTTCCCCACAGTGTCATTTAACTTGTTCTTCCAGCATTGTATTTAAATCCAATGTATTACCAAAGGGTTTAGAGTCTAAAGTCAGCTCTTCAGGCAGAAATCACTTGTCTGCACAAGCACCCTTGAAAAATACCTTAAAATGCATACAGGAGAGCACAGTTGCAGTTCTGTGTACCAACCCCCTAGAGAAATTCTGCATTCACTAAAGTTTAAGAATCACTAAGGTGGAGGAAGGCAGATCCTTAAGCAGAAGTCTGGGGCCTTCCAAATAACCTCCAGTCTGCGTGGGTGACACTCCTGCTTGCTGCCGAATTGATCCCACTCTCTTTAATGTAAAGCCTTTTTCGCCTTAGTAGTTTACATATGTATTTGTTGCCACGAGGCCTATACCAGGCAGTTGAGGCAGCATTCGGGGCTGGAGCTGGCCTGAGCTCCCTATGTGCCTTATGGGACACAGGTCCCGGCCCTTGGAGCACACTGTCCTTTGACCAGTTCTCACCTGGCACCTCTGGAGCCTAGGATCGGGCCAGGTTCCTGAGAGAACGACTCTTAGGAAAGTATGCCAGGAGCAACTTGGAGGCAGGTAGGGCCTCTGATTTGATTATCTTCCTGTCTTCAGTCACTAGTATTGTGCCTGAAACTAATGGGCTCAGTACATAATACAAGGGGGGAAGGGAGGCAGGTCTTCATCTTTTACCTCTGAGAGAGTGAAAACATGGGGATCCTTTTGGGCAAGGCCACCCTACAGCCAGAATGTGCCATCATTTTTAAATATTGAAATACTTCCATTCTGGTTGGAAAGTAGCCATAGTCCTGAGTCCTCCAAGGGTCCCCATGCTCTGGTCGCTCCTGCCCCTCCCCAGGGTCCTCCCCTATCTCCCCACAGCCCAGAATCTCAAGAACTCACCCCTCCAGGACCCTGCTTCAGCTCCTCAAGCTGAAGTCAATTCTGATGGGCTGATGCCCTTGCATGCCACTTGCTATGTGGATATTGCCCCTGCTCTTGGCTGAGGAGGTTGGCATGGGAATGGGCATACAGGACGCTTAGCTAAGACCACAAGGGCCAGCCCACCTGACAGTAGCCCAGGGAATCAGGGGGCACTTGACACTCCAGCCTGGGTTCATGTGTCCAGGCAGTGGCTGGCACAGTGTTTTGAGGGGTGCCCTGCTGCTTGTGCTATAGTGGAAAAGCCTTCAAGCCAGAAGACATGGGTCCCTCTCTGGCTGTGAATGTTCTGGATGGGTGACCTCAAGCAACTTACTTAACCTCTCTAAGCACCTGTAAAAGTTGCCAAGGGGACGAAATGAGAGAACATACTGAAGACTTGGGTGCTCAGTGCCTCCTCTCAAGGTCCTGTACTAAATCCAGGCCTGTAAATATAGCAACGAAGGATCTGCCCCCGCCTGCTGGCTCCTGCTGTTCCCAGCAGTACTCCTCATCCCTGGCGACGGTTACCAGGATGCTGGGCTGTAGCCAGGTGCTGTCTTGGCTGAGGAGAGCCTTCCCTCTTCTCTGAGGGCCTGTGAACGCTAAGCAGGGAAGTGACTGGAGGGGTTGCAGCCCTAATGCCTCTCCCTACCCTGCCTGGTTCTGGGGAGTGTGGCTCCCTGCAGACAGTCACCCTTCACCAGGACTCATCATCATGCAGACAGGCTAGTCTTCCTCCAGACCCATCCCACCTTGACAGCCACACACACTCATGCACACATGCTCACACTCATACACAAACATACTAACACAATTACACATACATACATGCACCAACACACCCATTCAAACACACACTCCCACACATATCAAAACCGCCACACATATACACACTCATGGTCACCCATACATACACATGCACTTATACACATCTGTACTCACAGCTGACACACACATACGTGCTCAGACATCCACATATATACTCCCAAGACTGTGGGAAAACCTAAAGTGCAGCACATGAAATAATTTTAGGTCATTCATAATTTTAAAGAAAATTTAATAGTTAATGATTTATTTTAATATGCAATGGGAAAAAAATCACAAACTCACTAAACCAGGGATAGTATAGCAATCATTGTGTAGGATAAGACTAAAGTAGGTAGGACAAGATGTAAGTTTTTTCAAAAAGTAGTTACTTTAAAGGGAAATGTTGAGTAAATTGTAGCAAAAGTTTGTGCAAATAATATACCCAAAGGCCCTCAGTTTGGAGACACAGTGTGGTGATAGGAGGTAAGGGCTGGGGGCTCTAACTGCAGCATCTGGGAAGACTGCTAGCATTTCTGGGTGCAGAAAGGGCATGCCAGCCGTGGATGGAGACTCAGAGACATTCCTGGAAGGAGAGGAAGGTTTAATTTATCATTTTTTTCTTTAATGGTTAATGCTTTCTGTGCCCTATCTAAAAACTCTTTGCTTATTACTCCAAGATTGTGAAGATATTCTCGTATGTTTTCTTCTAGAAGCTTTAGTTATAGCATTTATGTTTAGATTCATGATTTATTTTGAATTAAGTTTTGTGTATGGTGTGAGATAGGGGTCAGTGTTCTTTTTTTTTTTTTTTTAAGTAAAAAAAGATTAGCTAGTTGTGCCAGCACAAATTGTCAATAAAATATTCCTTTTCTTGTTGAACAGCCTGATGCCTTGTCAGGGTATCTATATTGACTATATTATGTGTGGATCTGTTTATGGATTCTCTTTTCTACATTGACCTATTTGTTTATCACTCTCCAATACCACACTGATATTACCATAGTTTTATCCTAAGTCTTCAAATCAGGTAGTGTAAGTATTCCAATTTTGTTCTTCTTTTTCAAGATTGTTTTGCCTATTCTAGGTCCTTGGCATTTCTATGTAAATTTTAGAATTAGCTTGTCCTGATGGGATTTGGATTAGGATTGCATTAAATCTATTGCATTGAACTTGAGTTTAAGGAGAACTGAGGGGTCGGATGTGGCTCAACTGGTTGGGCATTCGTCTCCCATATGGAGGGACCCGGGTTCGATCCCCAGGACCTCCTGGTAAAAAAAAAAAAAAAAAAAAAAGGAGAACTGACATCCTTATAATACTGATTCTTTCAAACCATGAACATAGTATATCTCTCCATTCAGTTAGGTCTTCTTCAGTTTCCTTCAACAATGTTCTATAGATTTTAGTGTAATGGTCCTGCACATCTTGCCTAATGTCCAGCTCACTTAAATGAATGAATGAACCAGTCAGGGCAGATGTGCCAGTTTCCAATATATAGTTGAATAGTGTTGAGTGTCTAAGACTGAATGATTTTTTTGGGGGTGACCCAGCAAGTTAGTGGCTGGACTGTATTGGTAAGGTTAATGCTGTAGGGTGGGGAGAGTATTAGGCACCAAAGGGGGAAACCAGAGGGAGTGAGGGGTGGAAGAAAGGCAGGGGGAAATTTTTGCCTAGTGTAAAGATTGCACAGAGGCAGCCCAAAGGCTAAATGTGCCCTTTGTTGCCCTATGGGTGCTTTAAATTTGAAGTAGTCCCAAAGGTAAATGATAAAAGAGTATTATCAGGCAATGTACAAAAGAGGAGATCCAAAGGCTAACAAACCTCTGAAGAGATATCCAAACTCATGCATAATCAAACAAATGCAAATTAAAACAACAATGAGATGTCACTGCACACGCAACAAACTGGAAAATTAGAAAGCTGGGTAATGCTCAGGCTTGTGCCCATGTGAGAGGCTAAACAGATGCAGCCATTCTAAATGCAAGGCCTAGTCAAATGAGGTATGGGCCTGCCTAGGACCCACTCCTGGGCAGATATCCTAAATAAATTCTCAATAAGGGGGCACTAGCAGGAGATCAGAGGGCAGGAAGAGAGAGGTTGGGGTATCAGTGGCTGCTTTCCTCTACCTAAGGCCACAGCTTTTGTCAGGTGTCCCTCCCTCATAGGTAATGTTCTGAAATTGATTCTGGTTGTTCCCTCCACTTAGTCCTTTTTCTAGACCTTGGGCTTTACCATCCCTTCTTGGTTTCCCCAAACCATGGGCACACCTTGTAAACAGTTCCTTCCTTAAACTGTCTTCAGTCACACCTTTTGAAAGTACATCTGGTTCCTGCAGGATCCCAACTGATAGAGTAATCCAGCCACATTTCACCTGTTCATTCCCATAGGGACCCTTGAATGCTACCAGCTCTCCACCACCTTTAAATGTTGATACATTCAACATGATGCCCAAGGCTGGACAAGTGCATCATTATTATAATTTTACAGAGGAGGAAATTGAGGCCCCAGAAGATTAAGTAAGAAACTGATCATTATACTTAGCTCCAGTGTGTAGCCTGAATCTCTTAGGAGACAGGGATAGGAGGAGTATTATTTTTACTGTACACCCTTTTGTGTCTTTTGAATTTTATACCATGTGTATGGATTAACTATTCAAATAAATACATTAAATGAGATCAAGTAACTTTCCCAAAGTCAAAGAGCTAATAAATGGTGGAACTGAGATTCTAGCTCCAATAATTGGGTTTCAGAACAACATCTTAACCGTAAAACATGCTGGCCTCCTATATGCTATTTTTCAGTTTTTAAATTATACTGAAAAAAGAAAGCTTAAAACAAGAAACAATGTTGAAATGGCTTTTTAAAAAAAATTTTAGCAGCATCTTTATTGCAACAAAGAACCTGTATGCAACAAAACAGACAAAATAGACTTCAGAATAACAAATATTACCCAGGGCAAAGAGGAACAGTTCAAAATGATAAAAGGGTGAACTCATCAAGAAGGCATAATGGTACTAGATGTGCATACACCTAATAATAGAGCTTCAAAACACATAACAAAATCTAGTAGAAATGAAGGAAGAAATAGACAAGTTCACAATTATAATTGGAATTTTTCAATATTTCTGGACTTTGCTGTGTCAAAGGACACTATCAAGAAAGTGAAAAGACAACCAACAGAATGGGAGAAAATATTTGCAAATCAGATATCTGATAGAGTCTATTATCCAGAATATAAAAAGACTATTATAGTACAACAATAAAAAGACAATCCATTTTAAGAAGGAGCAAAGGATTTGAGTAGATATTTCTCCAAAGAAGATCTGCAAGCAGCCTAAAATCACTTGAAAAGATGCTCAACATTATTAGCCATTTGGGAAGTGCAGATCAAATCTACAATGAGATACTACTTTATACCCACTAGGATAGCTATAATAATTTTTTTAAAATGAGAAATAAGTGTTGGTGAGGATGAAGAGAAATTGGAACTGTAATATATTGTTGGGGGAAATGTAACATGGTGCAGCCACTTTGGAAAACAGTGTGGTAGTTCCCGAAAAAGTTAAACATAGAGTTACCATATGATCCCAGGTTTTCAAGAGAATTGAAAACATGTTTACACAGAAATCTATACGTGGATCTTTATAGCAGCATTATTTATAATAGCCCCAAAGTGGAAACAACCCAAATTTTCATCAGTTGATGAGTGGATAAAATGTTGTATATCCATAAATGGAGTATTACCCAACTGTAAAAAGGATACCAATACATACTACAACATGATGAACCTTGAAAACATTATGCTAAGTGAAAGGAGCCAGACACAGAAGGCCATATATTGTTTGTTGACACGAAATGTCCAAAATAGACAAATCCATAGAGACAGAAAGTTGATTAGTGGTTGCCAGGAGATGGGAGAAGGGAAAATTGGGAGGTATGGGGTTTCTTTCTTTTTCCTTTTTTTTTTTTTTTTTCATTCAAGCGTTTATTCTTTTTCTCATGAGAACCTAGGTGGTGGCCACAGCAGGGGCCTGGGTCCTCTGCACGGAGACCCTGGTGTGAGTCTTCACGAGATGGTCGGTGAACTCCTGATAGGGAGACTTGGTGAACACAGTCTCCTTCCAGAGGTCAGGGGTGAGATAGCTGTAGGTCTTGGAAATGGCATCAAAGGTGGCCTTGGCAAAGTTGCCCAGGGTGGTTGTGCAGCCCCTGGCCGAGGTGTAGCAGTCGTCGATCCCAGCCATCATCGACAGCTTCTTGGGCACAGGGGCTAAGACAATGCCAGTGCCTCTGGGTGCGGGGATGAGGCGCACCAGCACGGAGCCACAGCGTCCTGTCACCTTGCAAGGCACAGTGTGGGGCTTGCCGATCTTGTTCCCCCAATAGCCCCGCCGCACAGGGACGATGGAGAGCTTGGCCGAAATGATGGCCCCGCGGATAGCAGTGGCTACCTCCTGGGAGCACTTCACGCCCAGACCCACATGGCCATTGTAGTCCCCAATTGCGACAAAGGCCTTGAACCTGGTCCGCTGGCCAGCGCGGGTCTGCTTCTGCACAGGCAGAACCTCATCCTTGAGAGACGTCCCCAGGAAAAAGTCAATATCTGACTCCTTGATGGGCAGAGAGAAAAGATAGATCTCCTCCAGAGACTTGATCTTCGTGTCCTTAACCAAGGCCCAGCTTGGTGACAGGGAGCCACTCCTTGTCCTTGGCCTTGCCTCCGCGAGCTCCACGGCCGCGACCTCGGCCCCGGACCCCGCTGCCAAAGCTTCCACGGAAGCCTCCGCGGCCTCCCATTGCAGGGCCCCCGGGCCCCGGGCCCCCGGGACCCCCGGGACCTCCGGGGCCTTCCGCAGCACCGGCGTCCTCCGCCATTTGGTGTTTTCTCAAAGAAGAAGCGGGGTTTCTTTTTGGTGATGGAAATGTTCTGGAATTAGATAATGGTGATGATTGCACAATATTGTGAGTATAATAAAAACCAGTGAATTGTATACTTTAAAATGGCCAAAATGATTATTTTAATTATGTGACATTTATCTCAATAAACAATTTTAAGTAAATTGGATTTTAAAAAATCTTCTCACAAAGAATACTCCTGGAGCAGATGTCTTCAGTGGTGAATTTTACCTAACACTTGAGGAAGAAAAGATACTAGTTCTATCCAAAATCCTCCAGAAAATGGAAGAAATGCAAGAAAGGGACAATTCCCGGCTCGTTTTTTGAGCTCGGCACTACCTGATACCAAAACCATACAAAAACACTACAAGAGGGAAACAGATGTGGCTCAAGCGATTGGGCAACCGTCTACCATCTAGGAGGTCCAGGGTTCGATTCCTGGGGCCTCCTGGTGAAAGGTAAGCTAGCCCACGTGGAGTGCTGGCTCATGGAGAGAGCTGGCGCTGCAGGATGATGCAACAAAAAGAGACACAGAGGAGAGACAATAAGAGACATAGCACATCAGGGACCTGAGGTGGTGCAAGAGATTGAGCGCCTCCCTCCCACTCCAGAAGGTGGCAGGATCGGTTCCCAGTGCTGCCTAAAGAGAAGACAAGGAGACAGAAAAGAACACACCAGACAGCAGACAGCGAGAGCAAAAAATAACCAACAATGGGGGTGGGGGTGGGGGTGGGGAATAAATAAATAAATTAGTTAAAAAAACACTACAAGAGAAAAAAATCATAGGCTTTTATCCCTAATGAACATAGACATATAGGTCTTTAACAAAATTTTAGCAAATCAAATCTAGCGTGAGATACAAAGGGAAATGCAGCATGACCAAATCAGTTATATCCCAGGAATGAAAGGGTCATTTAACATAAAAAAAAAAAAAAAATCAGTCAATGTAATTCACTATATTAACACAATTTTTAAAAGCTGGGGGTGGAGTGGGAATAGGGATAGAGAGTAAGGAGTAAAGGGTTAAAATGTACAGGGCTCCTATTTAGAATGATGGAAATGTTTTGGTAATGGATGGTGGTGATGGTAGCACAGCATTGTGGACATAATTAGCAACACTGAAATATATATCATAGCTGAATGTTGTCAAAAGGGGAAATGTTGGGTTGTATATATGGTAATAGAATAAAAAACAAAAAACAATGAAATTGCAGTACACAGTCAACCCTAAGTTAAACCATGGACTATAGTTAATAGTACAATCATAATTGTAACAAATGTACCACACCAATGCAAAGTGTAAATAATAGGGTGGTATATGGGAATTCTGTATTTTATTCAAGAATGAAACTTGATAAACTCACAACTTCTCAAATAAATAAATAAATAAATAAAATATTGGGACAAGTGATTTCTAATTAAGCAAATTTATTCACAAAAGAATTATATGGGGAAAGGATGTGGCTCAAGCAATTGGGCACCCGCCTCCCACATGGGAGATCCCGGGTTCAGTTCCTGGTGTCTCTAAAGAAGATGAGCAGATAGACAAAGGAGCTATCTGGGAAGGGGGGGGAATTAAAAAATAATAAAAAGATTCCTTTTTTTAAAACTATATGATCATCTCATTTGTGTCATGAAAGTATTTGACAAAATTCAAAAATTATTCATAGGGGGCAGATGTGGCTCAAGTGGTTGGGCGTCTGTCTCCCATAAGGAGGGACCTGGGTTCCATCCCCGGGACCTCCCGGTAAAAGAAAAAAAAAAAGTTATTCATAAAAAAATTCTCAGCAAAGTAGGAATAGAAGGGAACTTCTTTAACTTGATAAAAGACATCCATGAAAAACTTACAGCTAACATAATAATCATGAAAGAGTGGATGATTTCCCCCAAAGATTGGGGAAAAGGCAAAAATGTGTGCCTTCACCTCTTCTTTTCTGTATTGTTCTGGGGGTCGAGAGTGCAATAATATAAGAAAATGAAATAAAAGGCACACACTTTGGAAAGGAAGAAGTAAAACTGTACTTATTAAAAAACAATGTGGCTGGGAAGCGGCTATGGCTCAATCAGTAGGGCTCCTGTTTACCATATGGGAGGCCCCGGGTTCGGTTCCCGGGGCCTCCTGGTGAAGGCAAGCCCGCCCGCACGGCGTGGTTAGCTGACCCAGCGAGCACAAGCAGCAAGGGGGGGGATAAATGAATAAATAAATAAAATCTTTAAAAATAAAATAAAATAAAATAAATTAAAATAAAAATAAAAAACAACATGGGAGGCAGATTTGGCTCAAGGAACTGAGCTCCTACCTACCACATGGGGGGCCCATGGTTCAGTTTCTGGTGCCTCGTAAAGCAGACAGTGAGCTGGCGCAATGGGCAGGCGTGGCAAGCTGACACAACAAGAGACACAGCAAGAAAAACAACGAGAGACACAACAAAGCAGGGAGTGGAGATGGCTCAAGTGATTAGGTATCTCCCTTCCATATCAGAGGTCCCAGGATTGGTTCCCGGTGCCTCCTAAAGAAACAAGGAGGATGAAGAGACACAGCAAGTGCAAACAGTGAGGGGGTGGGGAGAAATAAATGAAAAAAGGTGAATCTTTAAAAAAAATATATATGATTGACTATTTATTCTTATTTATTCCAAAGGAATCTACAAAAAGCTACCAAACTAATGAATAAGTTCAACAAGGTAACAGGATACAGTCAATATAAGAAATCATTTGTAAAAAAAAAAAAAGTTTCATGCAACAAATTAAACTATCTGTAGTAACAGGAAATCAGGAAATGATCTCCAAATATCAGGTTGGGTGTAAAAAGAATGATCCATGTAGTATAACATATTTATGTAAATTTGAATAAAAACACCAACAAAGATGAAGAAAATCAATTTTTTCTATATGCTTCGCAATAATAAGAAATCAAACTATATAATATACCATTTATGATAGCATCTGATATATTGGGGATAGATTTAACAAAATATACTTGAAGAACTGAATACAGAAAACGACAAAACATTGCTAAGAAAATCTTAAGATCCAATTAAATGGAGAGCTATGCCATGTTTATGGATTGAAAGACTCAATATTAGGAAGATTTCAATTCACCCCAAATTAAACTATTCATTCCAAGAAATCCTAATAAAATACCAGTTGGGTTTTTTGTTATTGTTTTTGTTTTCAAGAAATTGACAAGCTGATTCTAAAATGTACATGGAAACAGACAGGACTTAGGAAAACCAAAACAATTTTGTAAAAGAAGAACAAAGTTGGAGGACTTATACTATCTGATTTCAAGACTTACACAAAGCGACCTAACCAAGACAATGTGCTACTGGTGTAAAGATGGAGATATTGATGAGTGGACCATTATAGAGAGTTCAGAAATAGACCCACACATTTATAGTCAATTTATTTGTTCACAAAGTTTCCAAGGTCATTTAACAGAGAATAAAATTTTCAACAATTCAATATCCATATGGGTAGAAAAATGGACTTCAACCATTACCTCACACCATATACAAAAATTAACTCAAAATGAATCATTTACCTAAATTTAATATCTTAAATTCTAAAACTTGTGGGGAAAAAACAAGAGAAAAATTTTATGATTTTCAGTTAGGTAATGATTTCTCAGATGGAGCACAAAAAGTGCAGACCATAAAAGAAAAAAATTGATAAACTGGACTTCATCAAAATGTTGTTGTTTTGAAGTTTAAAAGTTTTATTCTTTGAAAGGCACTGTTAAGAAAACATAAAGGAAAGCTACAGACAGGAGGAAAATATTTGTAATACAAATATCTGAAAAAAGATTTGATCACAACTGTATAAAGAACTCTTACATTTCAAAAATAAGAAAGCAAACAATCTGGTTTTTTTAAATGGGCAAAAGTTTTGAGCAGACACTTTCTCAAGAAATTATTCAGCAAATAAGCACATGGAAAGATGCTCAGCATCATTAGTCATCAGGGAAATGTAAATTATACCCACAATGAGGTACTCCTACCATCCATTGACAACGTTAAGTGTTGGCAAAGATGTGAAGCTGGTAGGAATATAAAATGGTGCAACCACTTTGAGAAACAATTTGGTAGTTTCTTACAAAGTTATACATATACTTACATAATTCAACAATTCCACTGTAAGGTATTTATGTAAGAGAAAAGAAAAATGTCAAAACAAAGATTATACATGTGTATTTAGCTTTATTCATTATAGCCATAATTGGAAACAGCCCAAATGCCAATCAAGAGGTGACTACATAAACAACTTGTGGTAAACCCATACAATGAAATACTATTCAGCAATGAAAAAGAGTGAACAGCTGAAAAATGCAAAAATATGTGAAAAATAAACTTAGAGAAAGAAGACAGGCACAAAAGATTACATACGTTTATATGAAAGTTTGGAGGGAGGCCGCTGTGGCTCAGTCAGTAGGGCTCCCGTTTGCCATGTGGGAGGCCCCGGGTTCGGTTCCCGGGGCCTCCTGGTGGGGGCGGGCCCGCCCGCGCGGCGTGGTTGGCTGACCGGGCGGGCGGAAAAATGAATAAATAAATGGAATCTTAAAAAAAAAAAAAAAAGAAAGTTTGGAAAAGACACATCTAATACGTAGTTACAGAAAGCAGATCAGTGGTTCCCTGGCGGGGGGGGGGGGGGGGGGGTTTCAACTGGAAAAAAGGGAACATTTTGGGGTGATGGAAATGTTTAATATTTTGATTTATTGGTAATTACATAGGTACATAAATTTATTAAAACTCATTGTACACTTAAAATGGGAGCATTTATTATATGTAAACTGTACTTCAATAAATTTGATTGAAAATTATATTGAATCCAAAATGTAATATATCGTTATATAGAATTTAGAAATGATAGAAAAGTAGACAAAAGAAACAAGCATCCTATAGTTCCACCAACTGTATGAGGTATTATTAAATTCTGTTTAATATTCTGTTGGGAGCAGATGAGGCTCAAGTGGTTGAGCGCCGGCTCCCCACATATGAGGTTCTGGGTTCAATCCCCAGCCCCAGTACCTCAAAAAAAAAAAAAAAAAAAAAAAAAAATTCTATCAAAGTTTAATTACAACTACTACTTATTGGGTGCCTGGTAAAGAGCTAAGCGTTTTATATCCATGCTCTCATTTACCTTTTGTCTGGCCCTGAAGCTACAGAATAGGTTCCACCAAAGTTCAATGGACACTGAAAACCAGAAAACGAAGCAGGCCGCTCCATAAAGCAAAATAGTAATGGCTTATTAGGGAACTTACAAACCAACCGGGAAGCTGGTCCTGGGCAACTACAGGACATTCATCGGGTTACAGGAGGTTATATGGGGTAAGAACAAAGGAAGGCACAGAGCCAGGTCTGGATTTGCAAGATGGTAATTTTAAATGACTGATAGTGGTTGTAGCACAGGTAGCTATTGTGCTTGGGAATGTGCATGTGCATTTGAGGAAGCACCTACAGTGTGAGGGGGTTGGCCTTATCTAGGAATTTATGGCTCTCTGGTTTATGACCTCACACATTCCTAGAAAATCTTTGACTACTCAAACAGTATTACTATTGTTCATTATCACTAGTAGTATATGAAAGACATCAGAGGTATTAGTAAATATCTATTCCTACAAATTTTCCCAATGCACATATGCTGTGAAAAGGATATTAGCATTTATAACCCTTGTAACAATAGTATATGGAAACCCTTCTCATACATTATTTCAGCCACACCATGAGGCAGGCCTTTTTTCTATTTCACTAGTGAGGATCAATGATAAGATAAGATAAGGCTCACAGGGGTTAAAGGACTCAGGGAGGCAGGTTAAGAGGGCACTTTCTAGGGAGCAGATGTGACACAAGTGGTTGAGTGCCAGCCTCCCACATGGGAGGTCCGCAGTTCAGTTCCCAATGCCTCCTAAAAAAGCAAAACCAAAATAACCAGCAAAACAAATGATAAACTAATTCAGGGAAGCCTATGTGTCAGTGGCTGAGCCACGCCGGCTTCCCATATATGAGGTTCTGGATTCAATCCCCAGCCCCTGGTACCTCAAAAAAAAGAGAACACTTTCTAGAATCATAATGCCTGGTTTCAATTTCTAGCCTCATCACTTGTTTTGGCATGTTACATTCTTGGAGCTTCAGTTTCCTCGTCTGGGTAATTGAATAATAACAGTATCTCCTCAAAGATTTGCCTGGAGAAGTAGGTGAGAACCTGTGTGTAAAATGTGTAGCACCTTACCAGGCACCTGTAAACCCTCAATTAGCAGTTGTAGTTAAACTGGCAAGGAGGCTAGGTCAAGGCCTTGCAGGGGTTCCCACTGGACTCCAGGATCCTGCCTTGAAGAGAGACCCAGGGTGCCATATGGTCCATACCCAGGAAGGGTGTCTGTCAGCTGCCTGGGTTGGCAGTGCCTGTGGGTTATGCCCATGACAGGGCTCGAGGGACCTACTACAGCATTCCTTATGCTTTCATGTGACGGTTTATAAAGCACTTTCACGTTCATTATCCTTTGAGGAAGATATTATAATACCCATTTTACAGATGAAGAAACCAGAAGACTTAAGAGGGTCAAACAGTTAGTGATACACACAATGGAATATTATTCAGCTGTAAAAATGAATGAAGTCCTGATACATGCGATGACATGGAAAAACCTTGAAGACATCATGTTGAGTGAAATAAGCCAGACCCAAAAGGACAAATATTGTAGGATCTCACCGACATGACAGAATAAGCAAATCAAAGAGCCAGAATCTAGAATAGAGGTTATCTGTGGATGCGGTGGGGGTAGGGAATGGGGAATTAAGGCTTAAAATAGACAGAGTTTCTTTTTAAGACAATGGAAAGGTTTGGATAATGGGTGGTAGTGATGATGGCACAATTTTGTGAATGTAATTAACAGCATTATAAAATTATAAAATTATAAAATATATAATTTTGAATATAATTGAATATAACAGTAAATATATATTCAAAATTATATATTTGAATGTGGTTAAAAGGGGAAATTTTAGGTTGTATATATGTTACTAGAATAAAAATTTAAAAAATAAAACCACAGGACTGTGCAAGACAAACAGCAAACCCTATTGTAAACTATGGACTATAGTTCATAATACAATGATAAAAATGCTTTTATCAGTTATAACGAATGTACCATACCAATGCAAGGTGTTAATTATAGGGTGGTATATGGAAAGGGTTTTAGTTTCCTTGGCTTTCAAGCAAATGCCATGCAATGGGTTGGCTTAAACATTGGGGATTTTTTTTTTAAAGCAATTTATTGAAGTATATCATTCACACATGAACATATATAAACTATAAGTGTTCAGTAAACATTATGAACTTACAAAACAAACATGGATAACATCACACAGGGCTCCCACACATCACCCCACCACAAATACTTTGCATTGTTGTGAAACATTTGTTAACAAATTATGAAAGAGCATCGTCAAAGTATTACCACTAACTATAGTCTGTGTCTTATTGCCCTATACTTTTTTTTTCCTTAAGGATTTATTTATTTAGTTACTTTTATCCATTTTTATCCCCCCGTTTTTGCTATTTTTGCGTCCATTTGCTGGACAACTCTCTGTGTCCGTTTCCTGCCCTCTCTTCTCATCCTTCTCCTCGTGTCTTCACTGGGATTCAATCCTTGGAACTTCCGATGTGGGAGAGAGGCATCCTACTGCCTGCACCACCTTAGTTCCTGGCTTTTTGGCACGTCTTGTCTTGGCTCTCCCTTGTGTCACTCTCCCATTACGTCATCATCTTGCTGCGTGGCACGTGGGGCCTGGCAGTGCACCTGCGGCCTGGGCCTGGGGGGCTCACCCTCTTGTGGAGCCTGGTGGCCCACGTACCTTCTATATTTTTCTTTTTTAAATTTCTACTGAGAGTTCCTGGGGATCAAACCCAGGTCCCTCCAGATGGGAGACAGACGCACAACCATTTGAGCCACATCCGCCCCCCTGCTATATCTCTTAAGGTTGACCAAAGATACCTAGAGTTACAGTCATTTCCCATACAGGATGGTCATATAATAAGTCAGGCTTAGTTTATCACCAGCATTCTAAAAGCCAGACCTAGGGAGAAAAACTGGGTCTGGGGACACATGTATGGTTTCTAATATAGCGAATGTTTAGCCTGCCCTGGTTATCACAAAATCAGGACAGTGAGAATATTTGCATAATGGGTTTTTTTTTTTTTAGCTGATGTTTTTTTTTTTTTTTTAAAGATTTTATTTATTTATTCATTTATCCCCCCCTTGCTGCTTGTGCTCGCTGGGTCAGCTAACCACGCCGTGCGGGCGGGCTTGCCTTCACCAGGAGGCCCCGGGAACCGAACCCGGGGCCTCCCATATGGTAAACGGGAGCCCTACTGATTGAGCCACAGCCGCTTCCCTGATGTTTTTGAAACTAAGAAAAAGCCCAAATTAAGGCATCATCAAGGCAATGCTTTCTTTCTAAAGACTGGCTTTCTGAGGCTGGCTGCTGGTGATCCTTGGTTCTGGGTTCCTCTGTCACATGGAATACACATGGTAGCCTCTCCCTTCTCGCCCAGGTTCCATGGACATTCATGCCTTTCTCTCTCTCTCTGAATGTCATTCCTTATAAAGGATTTCAGTAATAGGACTAAGACCCATCCTGATTGAGTCGGGCCACACCTTGACTGAAGTAACCTCATCAAAAGATCATACTTACAAAGGGTTCATGCTACAAAATGGATTAAGTTTAAGAGCTTTTAAATTTTTACAAAGACCTTCTTTGTAGCCAAGTGTATGATTGACCATTTTAAAACATTTTACATAGGAAAATTTCAAACATGCACAAGAGTAGAGACACTACTACACGAAGTTCCGTGCGCCCATCACACAGCTTCTGCAATGATCAATTTATGGCCAACCTTGTTTCATTAATAACTTCACATTATTTTGAAGCAAATCTCAGTCAAAAAGAAAAGTATATTCTCTATTCGATAGCTGAAAAATTATATACATTTATGTGTTCAATTAGTTTTTCAAACTGTATTTTATATATATATATATATATATATATAGGGTTTAAATAATACAGTTTGAAAAACCAATGGAATTTAAAAGTCGAGATTTAATGGGTCTCATAATCCAAGAAAATTAGGCATAAGAAATGATGCCCCCCCCAAGTTCTAATTGTATAGAAATTAAGAAACACACTTAAATAACCACTGGATAGGAGGGAAAATCAAAACTGACATTAAAAATTATCTAGAAAACAATAAAAATGAGAATATTTTCATTCCTTCATTGTGTGTTGAGCACTTACTACATGCCTGGGACTGTTCTAGGCACAGGAATAGAGAAGTGAACCATGAGGCAAGGGCCCTGTCATCATGGACCTCACATTCTCATAACATGAACAGACCAAAAAAACCCCCAAAACAAATAAATGGGTGAACATATAAAGTGTCACACAGTGCTAGAGGCTCCACGGACAAAACAGGCTAAGGGGATGGGCAGTGAGGATGGGGGCGAGTGGGGAGTTAATGCAGGAGCCAATTAATTCAGATCAGGTGGTCAGAGAAGTCCTTCTGGGGGAACTGACATTTGAGCAGATTCCATGAGGCAGGGGAGCAAGCCCAGGAGGTTAGGCATGGAGCTCTCTGAGAGGGGGTGTGGATGTGAGCCCCAAGCTCCCACGGCCGGCCGGAATCTGTGCTCCCACCAGCCGGGGCAGCAGGAGCAGGAGACTGAGTCCAGGCCTGAGAGAAGGGCCTTCTTCCGGGCAGCGGTGGCTGATGCAGGCTGTACCTCTGAGCTGGCGTGAGCTGGCTGTCCTGAGCATCGTGGTGTGTGGAGGGTCCCTTTACCCTTGTCTGGGGAGTGGTCACACCAGCACCCTGTTCAGGGTCCAGGCGCCTGCCCTTTGGCTACTGGCATGCAGCATGTGTCACTGCATGATGCTTTATATCTTCACTCACTGGTTTCTTGTCTGTGTCATGAAAGCGTGAGCTCCAGGGCGACAGAGACCCTCAAAGAGCAAGCAGGTGTCTCCAGTTTCTGTAGGATGAGCAAGCCCCCTTGCCTCCCGGGACCCTGAGCACCATGGGACTCCTGCAGAGGGAATCCGAGGGGAGGTGGGGGTGACGGTCAGGCACACAGATGGTTAGGTGGCTCCGGCTCTGGGAAAGTACCCAGGGTGGGGATGGGGGTGGGTTGGGGGGTGGAATTCATGACTCACCCTGCGCTATGAAATGGGAGACTTGGTTACATATACTTCATGTAATTCTCACAACTGCCCTCCAGGGTAGATTATGCTGTCCCCATTTTCCAGATGAAAAGAAGCTCAGAAAATTCAGGTCATTTGCCCTAGGTCACACAGCTAATGGGGTGGCAAAGCTGCCTCCTTCCAGGGCCCAGTCTCTTTCTTTACTCCCTGCTCCCCTGCTCCCCTGCTCCCCAGCCTGGATGCTTGGCAGACTGAGCTTTGGAATGAGATAGTTTCCCAGTCGGAGACGGTTGTTATGGAGACGGGGTGGGATGGTGGAGGCCAGCTCCCAGGGGTGTCGGGTGTGGCTCTTTGCTCCTGAGAGACACCAGATGCCACAGCCCCAGGCCCAAGGGTAAACGCCATTCAAATGGAGGGCGAGTCCTGTGACAGAGGGAATCAGCCTTGCTTTCACAAGGGTGTCAGCAGATAGAAAGCACCTAGCACTGCGCCTAACACCCAGTAGGTGCTCAGTCACTGGTTGCTATTATTCTAACAGAGACTTAACTTCCTTATGCAGCAATTGAATTGGAAGCTGAATTTCCTTCTGGGTTGAGAGCAGGAGAGCTCTCCAGGGCCAAGGCTGTGGGAACCAGATGAAATTTGTTCCTAATAGGGGTTCTGTGGAAGCTCAGCAAGTAGTTCTATCAAATTAGCAGCTCCATCCAACACAAGGGAGCAGATTTCTTCCTGAGCCTGAGCCCTGCCTTCCCTCGTCCTGTGGAAATCAGATTACAAGGAGGGCAGGGCCAGGGAGGAAACTGAGCTAACACAATTACCAGCCCTAGCTGGTCCATCTCAGCCTAGGAACAGGGCAGGGAGGAGAGCGAGCAGAGGGGAAGTCAGAGCCTCCCTCAGGAAATTACAAATACAAGCAAACGTGGTAAGTCCACCAGTACCCCATTGTGGGACCTTATCTCAACCAGCCCATCCCAGCATGGGTGTCTCCTCTCTATGCTGTGCTCCTCTGGAAATCAGTGTGGCGATTCCTAACAGCTACGATGCCATCAGCCTTGGCTCAAGTCTCCCCGGTGATGGAGTGTGTTTCGCTTGTCAAGACCTTCTGTTCCATCGTGGACAAAAAGCAGTCGGCTGGAGCCAACATAGCGACTCTCGGGTCTTGGATTTGCCACACTCTTGGCTGTCAAGCGTCAGGAGGTTTGTGGTCCTACTTTGCTCAGCTGCCAATGACGGGCTGGGTTCAAGGATGAATGAGGCCATTTGTGTTGGTGTTTCTCAGGCCCTTCCACTCTTTCCCATTGCGAGGCAAGTTGTGACTGCCCAGGTGGGCCCTGATTTACAAAAGCCCATCAGACCAGCACCAAGCCCCTCGCCAGCACGGCCTCAGGAGTGGTGGGGGTCACTTCCCGCAGAGCTGCCTTTCAGTGGCTGAAGGAAGCTGCTCTCGCCCTGCCCCCAGACAGCCCCGGGGAAGCGTGGCGCCCTGACTGATGACGATGGTTACCTCACCACCCAGAGGAGACCGGCCTGAGAAAGCTAGAGCCCTGGACAATCTTAAGGCCACTCTGTCATGGAACTTTTCAGTTATGTCGTCAGCCAAGAGATCGTCATCATTATTCCATCCACTTGGAGCTGCATTTCTGTGGCTCACCACCGTCAGCCTCCTAATGGCAGAGACTTCTTTCAGGCTTAGAAGTGCTGGGATTCTTGAGTGGAAATTGACCTTTTTGTCATTTCGACCCAATGATTTGAAGTCCCACCCTATAGGGCTCATCCCTGGATAGAACCACCATGTGTCTACAGGAAGGGAATCTGTTTGAAGAGTCCTCTCCCCTCCCATGTAGGTCAGTAAGCTAGAAAGGAATAGGAATTTTTCTAGATCATATAGCAGAAGCCCATCCACAGAAAATGATGCAGAGGATAGCAAAAGCAAGTCCCATAACTCAGCTCAGTTATGAACCAATATTCCCTTTTTGACTGCTGCCAGTTTAATTTGGGTTTCTATCGCTGGCACCCAAGAAATCCATAAAATTCATAAAACCATTTTGTCCATCTTTAACCTCAGCACCCAACACTGTCTAGGACATAGTAGAAGCTCAAGAAATGCTTGTTGAATAGATAACTAAGATTATAACTTTGCTTTCCATGATTTAGACCCTTTCAGCAATTTCACCAAATTTAAAATTGTTTTGGTATTTCTGGTTGTCTGTTTTGAGGAGCAGGTTTGGTCTGAGAGAGGCAGATTGAGCAAACATCTACTGGGCACCGACTATACATTAGGTATATGCTAGGTGCTTTCACATATGTTACTTCATTTACTAGCCAAAACTGCTCTGTTTACTTTTATGCCTATTTCCCAGATGAGAAACTTCTCTGAGAAACTCAGACAAGTTAAGTAGTAGTTCAACGTCACATGGCTAATACTGGCAAAGCCAGGGGAACACACTGTGGACTGATAATAAACGTATGGTCCATTAACAGAACCCCAAAAGCCCTGAAAACCCCTTCCAACTTCCCTTGTGAGAAAACTCTCCAACTTGTCTGGCAGTGAGTCTCTCTGGGCAGCAGAGGAGATGGTCTGAGCACAGCTAGCTGGCCAGGTCTCCCCTGGAATCACCTTTTTTTTTTTTTTTTTTTTTAAAAGATTTTATTTATTTATTCATTTATCCCCCCCTTGCTGCTTGTGCTCGCTGGGTCAGCTAACCACGCCGTGCGGGCGGGCTTGCCTTCACCAGGAGGCCCCGGGAACCGAACCCGGGGCCTCCCATATGGTAAACGGGAGCCCTACTGATTGAGCCACAGCCGCTTCCCTGGAATCACCTTTGATCAGTGCTGGGCTTTCAAGCCTGAGAGCCAGGGGCAGGTGCCGCCATCTGAGGGCAATGGCCCCTGGGCAGGGTTAAGGTAGGTGAGCCTCACTCAGTTCCTGTATGAAACCAGAAGCACAAGGAGGAAGCACCAAAGGGCACCCCATGTGAGCATCTTCTCCTTCTCTTGTCTTTTTTTTCCCTCTCTCTCGTTTTTTTTTTTTTTTTTTTTTTT
>JAKSZT010054193.1:1291181-1372858 GCA_026826555.1 Tolypeutes matacus | reverse complement strand
TTTTTTTTTTTTTTTTTTTTTTAAGATTTTTTATTTATTTATTCATTTATCCCCCCCTTGCTGCTTGTGCTCACTGGGTCAGCTAACCACGCCACACGGGCGGGCTTGCCTTCACCAGGAGGTCCCGGGAACCGAACCCGGGTCCTCCCATATGGTAAACGGGAGCCCTACTGATTGAGCCACAGCCGCTTCCCTCTCGTTTTTTTAAACATCTTTATTGAGATATAATTCACATACTACAACATTCATCCATGTAAAGTATATAATTCAATGTGGGTTTTTTTTTTGAGTTGTACAACCATCACCATAATCTCAGTTTAGAACATTTTCATCACCCCCAAAAGAAACCCCAGAACCATTAGCAGGTACTCTCCATTTTCCTCCAGTACCCCCAGCCCTAGACAACCCCAACCCACTTTCTATTTCTATAATATGCTCATTCCATATCAATGAAATCACACAATATGTGGCCTTTTGTGTCTGGCTTCTTCCACTTAGCATACTGTCTTCAAGTTTCGTCCATGTTGTAGCATGTATCAGAACTTCATTCCTGTTTATTGCCAAATAATATTCCATTGTATGGCTATGCCACGTTTTGTTCACCCACTCATTTGTTGATGGGCACTTGGGTTGCTTCCACCTTTGACTGTTGTGAATAATGCTGCTATGAACATCGGCGTACGAGTTTTTGTGTGGTTCCTTCTTCCCTAGGCTTATTCACTTACTCAATCCCGTTCTCCACCTTCATCCTCCCTCCCACATAAACAACAGTTCCAGTGAATGCAATAGTCATCCTTTGTTTTACATGTTTATGAAAAATGTATAGTGCTCTTTGTGTTTGTGCATTTTAAATTTATGTGCACAGTGTTGTGCTATAGTTCTTATTCCCTTCACTCAGCACTGGATTTTTAGGCTCTATCCATGTTGCCTGGAGCATGTCTGATCCATCACTTCCGACTGCTGCATGGCCCTCCGGGATGGGTCTCTCCCGATTCTGCACATCCACTCCCACAGGGATGTATACTTATCGCCCCCAGCTCCTGGCCACCACACAAAGCCACAGAGAGCATCCTGGTACACGCCCACTTCGGGACCTTGGTGAGAATGTCTAGAATGTATATCCAAGAGTGGGATCACCAGGTCATAGAATATGTAAATACTTACTTTGAGTAGTACCTATGGTGAACAGTCTTTCCTCTGCCAGTGGGAGACAAGGTTGGAGACACAAAGAGGAGATGGCAAATGGTTGTTCCCATCTATTTTCTTCCACAGAAATGATAACTAAAGCATATCCTCTTCATCCAGCTTTGCAAAGCTTCCAGACCTGGGCACTGAGATGTAACGTCCCTCCTAAAGGATGGGGTTTGACCATCTTTCTGGTTTATATCTTACTTTGCCTAGTTTCTAGAACCCCGATTCCCTTTAAACATATTGGTCTCATAAAGGTAGGATGCTTTTTATCCCCTGTAGATTAAAATTTTGAAGGGAAACTACTGTTCTGATCATTTCCTTTTGCTTTTGGGGTGCAGAGAACTTTGACTCAGTGATGACTTTTTGTGTTTTCTAACTGGGGAGGAAGTGCTGCAGGGAACTGGGTCAGTGCTTCTGGCTTCTCAAAACCCTGCTGGCATTCAGGAGCACCAGAGAGAGAAAAGAAACAGGAAGATCAAATGATTAGGTGGGAATGTTTTTTTTACCACTGACTTCTGGTGGCTTTTTAGAGATACTAGAATCTTTATGGATAGAGGAATTTGAGAAATTTCTTCCCTTGGGGAAGATCCTATAGGGGTCTCCTGAAGCAGTGTAGTTTCTTCTCTTCTTACCCCTCCTTATTATTATTATTTTTTAAAGATTTTATTTATTTATTTATCCCCCCCTGCTGCTTGTGCTTGCTATGTCCATTTGCTGTGCGTTTTTCTGTGTCTGCTTGTCTCCCTTTGTTGGGTCGTCTTGCTGTGTCAGCTCACCGAACTGCGTGGGCTGGCTTGCCTTCACCAGGAGGCCCCGGGAATCGAACCCGGGGCCTCCCATATGGTAAACGGGAGCCCTATCGATTGAGCCACATCCGCTTCCCGCCCTCCTTATTTTTATTTACTTATTTTTATTTTTATTGTGGTAACATATGTACATAATATTTCCCATTTTAACCACTTTCAAGCGTATCATTTAGTGACATTAATTACATCCACTATGCTGTGCAGCCATCACCACTACCCAATACCAAAACTTTTCTATCACCCAAAACAGAAACTGCATCCGTTAAGCATTAATTCCCTATTCCACACCCCACACTTACCTCCCACCCCTGCCCCTGTTAATCTGTACCCTTCTTTCTGTCCCTAAGAGTTTGCATATTCTAATTATTTCATATAAACAAAATCATACAATATCTGTTCTTTTGTGTCTGGCTGATTTCACTCAACATGATGTCTTCAAGGTTCACCCATGTTGTCTCATGTATCAGAACTTCTTTCTTTTTTACAGCTAAATAATATTCTGTTGGGTGGATATACTACATTCTCTTTATCCATTCATCTGTTGATGGACACATAGGTTGCTTCCACCTTTCGGCAATTGTGAATAATGCTGCTGTGAACATTTGGTGTACAAATATCTGTTTGAGGCCCTGCTTTCAATTATTTTGGTGATATATCTAGAAGAGGTGTGGTTTCCTTTGAAAGAATCCTTGACTCAGAGCTTGCCTTACATCCCTATATCCCACATCCAAGCTGCCTCTTTTTACACACTAGACTGGTGGAGGTGGGGAGGTAGAGGATGGAGGGGGTCATCTTTTGCAATGAATCCATTTGTGTGTAATATGAATTCCTTTGTCCTCATTTTGGTTTCCTAAGTTAGGATTCTTTATCATTGGCTTTTCTTAAAAGTGAAGGGTATAGTGAACAGGGTGGTGTGGGGACAGTTCCATGAAGTCACTGAGAGGATAGGCAGCTGAGAGGGAAAAGAGTGGCTGCAACTGCCCAGGGCTCCTTCCAGCTCTGGCCCCCCTGCCCCCAGCTTCTGGTTTTTAAATTCTAGTTCTGTGGAGCTGCTTCTGTGGTTGGCTTTATTCAGAAGTATTAAGGACAAAAAGAGAACCCTGCATTTCACAACACTGGGCTTCATTTCCAGTATTACTTTCTCATAAATGCTGGAGGAAATAGAATAGGAGGGGAGATGGCATCTTTGGAGAAGTCACCAGGACTTCTGAACTCTATATATCCCCTACATTTTGTTTAATAGCAGCATCATGGAAACTGAGGCTAAAGGCCAGAAGGTCATTGGACTTGAAAGAAGAGATGACTATGATGACAATAACCGCAGCTCTCGCTTATTGTTAACAGCAACTACTGCATGGGGCATTGTGATAGTTGCCTTATTATTCTTTTTATTTATTTGTTTTATTGGTTCTTAATCATTTTTTTTTTTTTAGGAGGTACTGGGGATTGGACCCAGGACCTTGTACATGGCAGGTGCTCAACCACTTGAGCTACATCCGCTCCTACTTGCTTTAGCTTTATCCATCCAATCCACAGAAAAGCAATGCAAGGTAAGCATCATCCTAAATTTAGGTATGAATAAAATAGAGCTTAGAAGAGTTAAGTGACTTGGCCCATGTCACAAAGCAGAGAGCTTTACCTAAGTCTCTCTGGCTTTAGAGACTACATTTTTTCCTCCCATCACATGCTGTCCTGCACCTCTACTTTCTACCCTGCAAAGACCTTCATCTCCCCCTGACCCACTGCTTCTGCTCTTCTAAGGCAGGACTGAGCTCTGACTCAGAGTATGAGGGAAGGAGGCTTCTTGGCACCAGGAAGGAACTCAGGACTCAAGCAGACAGTTTAGTGGTGGAAGGAGTTCATTTAATTTCTCTTTCTGCTAAGAGTGAGAGAAGGAACAGTAGGAGATGATGCCCAGAAATGGGGAGGAAGGAACAAAGGGGAGCCTGGAGTCACCAGAAGGCAGGGATGGTACAGAAGCTGCTTCTCAGTCTCGCCTTCTGATCTCATTGCCCCTCACAGAGTGGGGCTCACAGTATTTCCCCAGAGAAGGGAGCTTGAAAGGCAGCTGAGTCCTCCTAGGCCCTTAAAGTCACACTGAGAGGAAGAAAGTCCTGAGCTCACCTGAGGCCCAGCAGCTGTGGGCTTGGCAGGCATCCACGATGTGCGCTGGGCTCAGGTTCTTGCCCCCCACCCTTAACCTTGAACAGCCTGGGCCCCTGAGCCTGGCTGGTCCTGGGGCTAGTGGGCATGGCCAGAAGAGGGGAAAGAAAGGGACACTTGGTGGGAAAATGTGCAAAGTTCTGGCAAGAGACACTGTAGGGCACTCAACATGGGGTGGGAGGGTATAGAAGGCAGGTAGCAGGGTGAAAATAAACTGGAAAAAGAGCCATGGGTCTCAAATGCCTCCCTTTTCTGGGCTGGAGGCTCCACCTGATGGAGCTTGCAGGGTTGTAGTGAACAGTTGAGCAGGTTGTGCTTCCCACAACTCTAGAAGGTGCCACTCATCTAGACCACAGAGTGGATGGTAACCCCCAGGGTTAGGCAGTCCTCAGCCTGCAAAAGCATGTGTAGCAGTCCTGCCCTTGGGTGTCTAGAGATCATTTTAAAGAGGCTTCCTATTGTTCTAGATGATGAAGGTGGTAACTCTGGAGCTTAAGGAAAGTGGAGACCTGGCACCATCTAGGAGTTGAGAAGGCCATCATTTATTGTGAAGTTAGGAGCTCCAGAAGGGGCCTGGCCAAAGGGATCTCATTCTTGTTCCTGGCCCCATGGGCTCCCAGGACTGAAGTGGCAGTGGCTCCCAGGCCTGATCTATCACTGGATTAGCAATTACAAGAGCCAATCTCAAATAAAAACAAAATGTCTCGTCTGACACAAACAAGTCAACTGTCTTAAATGAAGATGTAGCTTGGTCTCTCTGACTGCTGCTCCAACAGTTCCATTCTACCCTGAAGTTTGACTTCTTTTTCAAAGGAGATCCCAGAGGCATGCTTGCCTCTAGTCCTTGAGTCCTCTGCCTTTTCAGGGCTCTTGTCCCTCCTGACCTCCAGTGCATCAATATTGGGACCAGCCCAGGCTCCCTCTCCTCCACCCTTCCTTTTGGAGTGGAATCCAAGAGTTTACCTTTTCCTGAATTCATTTTTCATGCATATTAACTTGAGGGTCACATGAAGAAGTGAATAGTGTAGATGTTTAGCTGACAGGGGTTCCATATCCCTCCCACCATAGCAGGTTGTCAGCCTTAAGTAGACTGCCAGTCTTAGGAGGAGGTGAGGTGGCCTACCAGGACTCAGATCAGGGGAGGAGCTGCTGACTCTAGACCTAACAGGTCTCATGCAGAGGACATAGAGCATCCTGATTCAGCAGGAGCCCCAACCTAGGACATCCCTGCAGGTCTTTCCACAGAAAGATAAGCCAGGGAAGTTGCAAGATCTGGCCACTGGCCAGAGCAGAAGGCCAAACTCATTTTTGCCCCCAAAGTTGGCCAGACAAGGATTGGGCACCCTGGCCCGGCTGCTCCACCCACTGGGGCTGGGTCCAAGAATGTCACATAGGTGGCATTCTTTAGCCCTCTTTAGGGCTAAACTTGGCCAGGTCCTGCTCATGGAATTCCAACCCAGGCAGCTGCTTGAGAAACAAAGTCCTGGAGTTTCCTTAGAGCAAGAAAGTTTAATACTGGGGTTAAACATAAAGGTATATGAGCTATAAGCTGCTTCTCATGGCTGGTTTAGGAAAAAGATCTTACCAGGACTCCATAACCAAGAAGAGAACAGTGATTTGAAGCAGTCTTTTTCTCTTCTTCTTTTTTTTTTTTTTTTAAAGTTTGCTTTAGGTGTTTTTGTTTTGTTTTAGGTACCAGGGCTGGACCTCGTGTGTGGGAAGCTGGCACTCAACCACTGAGCTACATCAGCAACACTGAGTTGGTTTTTTCATTTGTTTGCTTGTCTTTTTTTTTTTTAGGAGAGACAGGGAACTGAACCTGGGACCTCCCATGTGGGAAGCTGGCACTCAACCGCTTGAGCCATGTTTGCTCCCACGGCTATTACTAAAATCTTGTAATATTAACATACATTTGTTCTGATTCATGGAAGAACATTCTTATATTTGTACTATTAACCATGCTCATCTGTTGTCGGATTTTCTCTAGGTTCCTGGTTAAGCTACATAAAATGAATTTCAAGAGCAAGCCAAGTTAGTTAGGCCAGTCATTTATTAAGGAAGGGAGGGAAAAGAAATGGAGAAAATAAGAGATTAAGGGTCCCAGGTAGGGGGGAAGGGCTGAAAAGAGATAAAGAGGGCTGATTTACAGACTGCAATCCCCCATTACAGATTACAAATGCCCAGGTTTACTTGCGTGCTGTCCCAGGCAAGGGGGAAGAAGGCAAGAACAGGACATTTTGCTTTTGGTGCTTGCCTTTTAAACCATTACTTATTCTGCCCCTTTGCTAATGACAGGGGAGGAATCCCAGCTGTTTGCTGTTTTGATTGATTACCCCACCCAGCAATCCCCGGGGAGGGCCCAATAATAAGGCCCCTGGAGAATATCTGGGGCTTCTCCTGGCTTCTGGAGGAAATCTCATTCCGCATGGAATTTCTTGCAAGGGTCTTCCAGCAGCCATCTAGTGGGGCATCAACGGTCATGTGTTTCATGGTGGCGGATTTTTTTTTTGCCAGGTTCCGGATCCGTCTATTGACTCCTAGTCTAGTCTGCCTCACATTGTTTGCTACAGGGTTCATTATACTATACAATCTCTTGTTTCATCCTTTAGCTTCCATTCTAGTGATATACACAACCCTAAACTTTCCCTTTCAGCCACAATCATACCCCCATGTTGGCACTGCTAATTACATTCATTCTTTTTTTTTTTTTTTTTTTTTACCGGGAGGTCCCGGGGATCGAACCCAGGTCCCTCCATATGGGAGACAGACGCCCAACCAGTTGAGCCACATCCGCCCCCATAATTACATTCATTCTAATGTGGTATCATCAGCTCTATCCCATTCCAAAGATTTACAATCAACCTTATTACAAATTCTGCGCAAATTAAACCTCTGTGAAGCAGTCTTCTTGGGCCTGCCACTGGACAGATTCCACTTAAAACTTGTTCTTCCCTTTTCTTACAACTTGAAAGGCCTTCTCCCATTCTAATGACTTCAGCTCCCACCACCACCTTCCCCCTCTGGTGCTTTTGTCTTTGAGTCCAGTACTCCCAGCATGTGTATCACTTCTTCTCTAAAATTCATCCAAGGGATTTATTTCCATCTCCCAGGTGCTGAAACATCAGGGCTGCATTCAGCAACCTGAGCAAGGTCAGTCGCTAAGAGAGACACAGGGATCAAGTCACATGTGAGTCTGAGGGTGGGGCCCACTTGTGTGTGGGGGTGGGGGATGGCAGTGGTCCAAGCTCAGTTGACCCTATTTTTCCTTTCCAAATGACTCTACTCTCTTCATCCTGCCATTAAATCCCTTACTTCTGCTATACATTATAATGAGAGCCCAGCTGGAGTCATGCCAGGGTAGGGGTGGGGAGACCAAAGTAAGGGCCCCAGACCCCCACCAAAGACCCAATCTAGTAAGCACCAACAATATGTGGGGAAAGCCCTTGTCTCAAAGGCCAGGCCCAGCCACTGACTGGCCTTGGCCGCTCAATCCCTGAGAGTTAACCAGCCCCACCTCTTTCAGGAGGCCAGAAATGCCTGTTTAGGCCTTGGCTTTGGGTGCCCTCCTAGTCTCCTCCACCCTTGCCCTGGCTTCTCTTTTGGCAGATGTATTTTTTTTTAAAAGCTTTTTTTCCCCTAAGTATAATTCCACTGTTCCTTTTCCACCAGCAATTCAAAACCCTCCTCTCATAGCTCTCTGCTTACCCTTTCCAAGAGCCACGCATGTGCTCTTGGGTCTCCATTCCCCATCTGCCTTGAGGGTTTTGTGGATTGGACCAAATTCTGACCCTTTCTCCCCTTGGTCCAGGCAGAATTCTGTCTTTTATTGTTTAGCCTCTTGATTCAGATAGTATAGAACATTTAACACACACACACACACACACACACACACACTGGAAACAATCTTGCATGGAAAACTCTGGCAAAAAGTTTTCTTTGGCACAAACAGAGCATTTCCATAGCTTACTGCTTTCCTAATTCTCTAGGGCTGGCCCACTGCCAGATCAGGGAATTTCAGCTCTGAAGGCCAGAGGTTTGCTGCTCCAGTTCCTGAGGTCTGGGCCATCTCCAGAACCACCATATAAAGAGTATAGTTTAAAGAAATAAAATCTGCCACTCCTCCCTCTACCCCCTTGCTTTAATTCCTGCAGACTTGCTGTTGTAAGCAAGGGTCTGTGAGGCCTGTCAGCCAGGCCTGGCTTTTTTTTTTTTTTTTTTTTTAAGCATCCAGCTCTCAGGCAGAGCCTTTAGACAAGTGGTTTTTAACCAGGGGTCCATGAGCTTGAACTGAAATTCAAGAAAACATTATTCATGTGGGACGTGCTGGTGTGGGTGTGATGTATTTATTAAATAATACACAGTGTGGACTTGGTAAGAGGTCTGTGGAACAAAAAAAGTTAAGCTTTAGATAGTTGGCTCCCAATGTCAGAGGTAATGTCCAAGGCCCAAACTCAGTTTTAGTAAGGTCCACTATAATGGGGATAACTTGCTCCTTCCCGTGGTTTCAGATTAAGACTTGCTAATAAACAGTTCGTTTTCCCTGGAGAACTTCTCTATATTCCTTGGCAGAGCCCATCTAAAAGAAGCCTTTTTTTTCTTTAAAAAAGATTTCTCTCCTCCCCAACAGCCCCCGTTGTTTTTTTTTTTTTTTTTTTTTTTTTTTGCCCTTGCTGTCTGCAGTCTGTGTCCATTTGCTGTGTGTTCTTCTGTCTGCTTGTCTTCTCTTTAGGTGGCACAGTGAACCGCTCCTGGGACCTTCTGGAGTGGGAGAAAGGCACTCAATTTCTTGCGCCACCTCAGCTCCCTGGTCTGCTGTCTTATTGTCTCTCCTCTGTGTCTCCTTTTGTGGCATCATCTTGCTGCACCAGCTCTCTGTGCGGACAGCACTCCTGCGTGGACCAGCTCTCGCACGGGCCAGCTCTCCGCACAGGCCAGCTTGCCTTTCACCAGGAGGCCCCGGGAATCAAACCCTGGATCTCCTACATGGTAGATGGGAGCCCAATCCCTTGAGCCACATCCGTTTCCCTAAAAGAAGCCTTCCATTTCGTTTGTACATGTTGGTGTCAATAAACAATGAAAGCAAAAAAGGGAGGTTGTACTAATGGCAGCAAACACTGTAGTGTTTTCTATATACCAGGCACTGTTGTAAGCAATATATATACATACACACACCACATATCATATACTCATGTAATTCTTTAACAATGTGTTAAGACAAGTACTCTTTTCCCATTTTATAGACAAGGAGCTTGAGGCTCTGAGCAGTTCTAACTTGCCAAAGATCTTGGCTCATCCACTGGTTCTGGTGGGCACTACAGCAAAGTCTCAGGAATGAGAAATCATCAGTGGAATGTAGAGAGCCCTCTGATCTTAGAGAGTAGCTGGTACAGAAGGAATCCAATTTTAGAATTAAAAGAGACCCCCGTTTCACAATTCCCAAGAGTTTCAGTGACTTGCTCAGGGCTCATATAGCTATGGCATTGAAGAAACAAAATAGAATCCACTTCTCTTGCTAATTCAATGCCATTCCCACCTACTCACAGCTCTCTCTCAGGAGGACAAGAAAGGAACCGAAGCTAGCCCCAACAATTTAAGGCTGAGTCTTGCGGAGACTAGAAATGTTAAAAAACATTGACACTGAATCCTGAAAAAAAATAAGTGAAGGGAGGCGGCTGTGGCTCAATCAGTGGGGCTCCCGTTTACCGTATGGGAGGCCCCGGGTTTGGTTCCTGGGGCCTCCTGGTGGGGGCGGGCCCGCCCGCACGGCGTGGTTGGCTGACCCAGCGAGCTCGAGCAGCAAGGGGGGGATAAATGAATAAATAAATAAAATCTTAAAAAAAAAAGTGTAAAAAGGTGGTAGGGGTAGGCTAACCAGCCTGAGAATAGTCAGGTAGGGTGATGTTACTCTATGAAATCCTATGCCAGTCACCAAAAACCACATACTCACCTACTTTAGGTGCATGTTTAAGGATGCTGGTGTTCAGATCACTGTATCATCTTTATTTCAGGGAATTGATGCTTTCTAGAGGTCTGCAAAGAGAATTTCTCCAAACCAATCCTGCATTTTTTTTTTTTTTAAAGATTTTATTTATTTATTCATTTATCCCCCCCTTGCTGCTTGTGCTCGCTGGGTCAGCTAACCACGCTGTGCGGGCGGGCTTGCCTTCACCAGGAGGCCCCGGGAACCGAACCCGGGGCCTCCCATATGGTAAACAGGAGCCCTACTGATTGAGCCACAGCCGCTTCCCATCAATCCTGCATTTTTATTGATTTCCATTATAAATTAAGCATTATACTTGCTGGAAGGGGATGGGGGCAGGATGGTTGGAAAATCTGGATAACCAAGTGGTTAAGATAGAGACCAAAAAAAAAAAAAAAAGAGGCCAATCCCATGGCATGTCAGATGCCAGTTCTTTGGATTCAGGAAGCTGTTGAACCCACCTAGCACTTCATTCCTTCCCTTGTAGTCTTCCTAACTTCCTCCACCAACCTCCCCCCCCCAACTTCCCTAGACCACAAGAATCTCTCATGTCTAAGGATCCGCAATTGGGACCTGGCTATCTTAGTCTTTCCCTAGCTTTGGTGGGGGTGCTTACAGAAGACTTGTACGCTAGCATTCTGAACTTCAACTGGTAAATTCCATGAACAAATGCCTTTGGGTTCCATGAAAGGAGTTATTTTCTAACTTCAGTAAGTTTGAAATATCATTTATCCCATTTCCTTACAATGTGCTTGTCTTGCAGATAAACACTTCAGGACCCTTTTGCACAGCTCAAGTAAACCCTGCTTATCCCTGACCAAGTTAGTGAAGTTTATCTTTACCTCAGATCCATTTAAATGTCTTGTAATGCTTCACCCAATTCTGAGAAGCATCTTACCACCTCTAACAATGAAATGCAATTAGGGTGCAGATGGCTCAGATCTTCTTTCCAAATGCATTTCTCTTCTATTGCATGTGGGAAGATTGTTCTTTTAAGAAATTCAAAATCACTTTCAAACCACTTGAATTCTTATTTCATTCCAGTACCAGTGCTCAAGGACAAATGGGCACTCATACTAGAATATCTTACCTGAGGAACCACACAGCTTGTCCAAAGCCATTATCCTGCTGTTGTGGGCAAGTCTGGGCTCACTCAGCCTTACATCAACTTGGTGTTTCAACCCTGGCACACTGCCTTGCATAATTCATAAGGGAAGGACAGCCTTCCTTTGGAAATGTCTGTTTTCCAGAGAAGAGTCTTGGTTGGTAATAACTTTTCACTTAACTGTAGGCTTTACAGGTGGGATATATAGGTTTTGCCTTTATTATTTATTTATTTAGAAAACAGTTTGCATGCATGCAAAGGATAGGGCAGGAAAAGGATTTTGAGATTTGGAAACATCATTGGGCTGTTTGTAATGTCACTTCTCTGTATTGACCCTCTTAGTTCCAACAAATAAAAGTGTCACTTGTGGGATCTCACTATCCTGAGTCCTCCTAAGTTCAAGGAAACCAAGTAGATACCTCCTCCTACTCCACATTTTGTCATTAAGATGTGTCTATTGTCCTAATACCTAGAAATGACATGGATGTGGAATACCCAGTTTTCCTTCTAGTCACTCAGCAGCTTTGAATCAAGTTTCCAACTAGGCTAAAATTGTAATCAGGCTAAAAAAATACTTCCCTCACGCTCTGTGATTTGAACAGGCAAGAATTAAAACAGAAAAGAAAGAGAGGGTGTCCAAGCAACCAAGTCTTCCCAGGAAGAGAAAAGGAAGACGTGAGAAGTGAATAATAGGTTTATTTGCATATACACAAGAGAAGAGTTAACCACTGCTGGGTGAGAAGACGCAGGGCTTGTGAGGGAGTAAGGCTTCAGCAGAGGAAGGCACCTTGACAAACAAACAAGAGACTTTCAGTTTAGTAAATCAAGCACAGTTTCAAATCTTGCAAATCTTCATTCGCCCCAAGCCAAAAGCTCATTTACCTGCTGTCCTAGAGACATAGGAATCACTTACAAAACCAGGTGGAAAATAAAGTGGAAAGAAATGGTTTTACATAACTGGACCAGTCACTTTATACTTTATGTAAGGATGCAGAGAAAACCTACCAGGCACTTTCAAATACAGTTGCTCTTAATCTAACCAGTGCCATCTGTCCTGCTAGTAAAAATACTTATGATCAAAGAATTTGGGGATTAAATGTGTCTCCAAAGTTGGGGCCTCAGTTCTACAAGAGTTTAGAAATAGAGACCCTGGAAGTGGTTCCTGCCAGGTTTCCAGGACCTTGGTCACATTAGATCTCCAGAAATGAGGGTGGAGTGACTAGGGAGATAAGCATTTCTCAGCCTGCATGTTGTGGTGCCTGTCTCCTGGCAAGCTGAATCTGGGATGCTCGGAAAAGTCTTTTCCAAGGATGGAAGGCCATCCTTGCTAAAAAGGATCTTTCTTGGATTCTAAAGTAAACCAGAATGAACCTTAACTTGTCTTTTGGGTACCCAAATGAGATTAAGGCTTTTAAGACCTTTTTAAGACCATGTTCCACATTTGGGAACTGTAACTACCAAGTAGTTAGTTCCCAAGGGGATTTTAACCTACTTCTTTTTCTCCAGGAAGATAAGTGGATTGTCCTTAGAGAATTCAGAAGAGGTTACCTACTGATTAGATTAAAATACACAATTGGATATGCTGCTAGGAAGGGGAAGAGAAACACACACTGAGTGTAACTTTTTTTGTATATAAAGGATTAAAAAATTCCAATTTAATAAATTTTGGAAAAGCAAATGTAAAATGACTTGGGCTTATAAAACCAGAATTTACAATTATCTGTGAATAGTGAAAGACAAATCATATAACCATTTTGATTACAAATTCAAAGTAATTCTAAGTTGGTTACAGATCACTTACCCATTGCCATAATAAGATTACAGTTGTTAGATTGTAAGCATCCCCACTGCTACTCACAATGCTGACAGAAAACATCTTCCAGGAAAGTGTTTTCACACTCAAGTCACATCACACATACCAGGCACATCTTTTCTTTTGTAAAACTTTAGCAAGGTGTTATAGCTCCTTCTGGCTTAGATCAACCACCTTCCTCTTACGGATAACCTCCTTTCCCCCAGTGCCTGAATCCCTCCAAGTCTCCATCCTCTACAGGCTATCTCCCCAGTCCCAGTTCCAGCAGGTCAGGGCCTTCTTTAAGAGGGCTGGATCAGTGAGGCCACATCCATCACACACTAGGTCCCCTCCCTACGCCAGTTCCAGCTGGATGTCTAGTTTCCTAGCACCTCAGCATTCAAGAAAGTTGTATTGCTCTTCTCTCTCTTCCTCTTATCTCACCAATACTCTCCTGCCTTTTCATGATAGCTACTCCAACCAGATACCTGGTCATTCCTAGGTCTTCCTGTCTTGCACAACCCTTCACTGATACCCAGGTGACTATAACCAAAATCTCTTGGTCCTTTCTCCTCTCAATCATCTCAATGCAACTAAGTTTCTTCTGGGAGCCTCCAGTCTTAAACAAGCCATTCTCCCCACCTGCTCTGCCCTGACAGACTTTCTCAGTAAGAATCAGCTAATTTCAAGATGCCTCCTGCTCTGCAAGAACACCACAGCCTCTATCAATTGCAAGCCTGAGGGAAGATGCCAGTCCCACCAATTCTGACCAATGGTTTCGGGATGAATATAGTACCACACTCTCCTCTTCACTACACTTTTTCATGAACCCACCTATAAACGTTCACTTTAGTAGTTTAAGCACAAAGCTCTTTAGAACAGTCTTTTCCCTTTCTTTCAGTATGCCTAGACTCCATTACAAGGGGCCAAGGAAGCACCTGCTAGCCTTTTGAGTGCCTCTTAGGAACTAGCACCTAACTGGTTTAAGTGTTACCATGACTAGTAATATTTT
The DNA here is from genome assembly GCA_026826555.1 of Tolypeutes matacus. Classification (NCBI taxonomy): domain Eukaryota; kingdom Metazoa; phylum Chordata; class Mammalia; order Cingulata; family Chlamyphoridae; genus Tolypeutes; species Tolypeutes matacus. Next base: position 1,358,809 of record JAKSZT010054193.1, on the reverse strand, counting down.
ATGGCCTCCATACAGTATGTGTTGCAGCATTATTCAATTTGCAAACAGTGGAATTGATCAGGGATCTATGTTCTCCTTGAATCTGATCTTATAGTGCTAACCTCTCATTAGCATTAAAAATGCTCCACTTTTATTATGTTCACATTAAATACTCAATGAAGAAGTGCTACTTAAGAGAAAACATGGAAGGTTTCTTTAAGAAAGCAACCATGCTTTCCTCTCCAGCACAGCCTGTGGGCTGGAGGCCTGTTTCCACTCTCCTCTCCATTCTTCTGGAACAACTAATGCACAACTCACTGGCAGCACAACCTAATTTAGGACACACTCATCAAGACCAGATCACCTATGGCATGGAAATGGTGAGATGGCAAAAACTACATATCCATAGATCCTTTCTGAGGGAGAGTCAAAGAAAAGTCTCATGAGGCAGCTAGGCAGAGAGGCTGAACTTAGGCATGCCAGTGTGCAGAGACACAGGAACAAGTCAAATGTCTCAACCAGGATCGACTTTAACAGAAACTGGCACAGTTACACTGTGCTCAAGTCTCACTAGAAAGGAGTCACTTGGATTTTTTTCCTTTCTTAACACAGCACAAGCCAACGGCCAGCTAAATATTCAGACCCATCATTGAATAGAAGGGAGCAGCATTAGACACAAAATTTCAGGCCCTGGTTTTATGTGCCTTTAATACTTTTTTTTATCCTTTCCTCTGTGTTCACTAAACAGGATTATTTTTCTTTGTAAGGCTACTTTTTGTAGCTTCCCCCCCGCCCCCTTTGTATTTATCATGTTTTTAATTTCTTCTCTGAGGAGGAATTCTCTGAATCTGCATCTTCCAAATCGACTCGGTGCCTTTTGAGGCCACTGTGGCCATGAACACCCCTGCTGCTGTCTGTGGCTGGAGGATCAGTTGGATCCTCTCTTGTTCCAGCACTGGGGGTCTCACAGGCCATTTCAGACCCACAACAATCTTTGTGTAGGAGTGTCCCTGTCAGGGACAAGTTATCATGGTCAGTGTCCAAATGTCCTGAGGAAGTGTAGGCCACTGCCTCCAGCTCCCCAAAGTTCTGTCCATTGTTGTGGGGGTAAGGGGGGCGGGGGTGTAAGCGTCCATTGTTATGGTTGGCACAGATGGTTTCGAGGCTCCTCTCCTCGCCATCATCAGACTGGATCCTGGGACAGTTGCCAGGCCCGCTGCTGAGAGTGGAGCCAGATGCCTTGGGGACAGGAGGAGAGGGTGGCTCCTCAGCCCGGCTACTCAGGGCCTTGCTTAGAGCTTTTCCATTGAGCTTCTTGGTTTCAAAAGAGTGTTCTACAGAGCCACCATTGTTAGTGTCCTGAGAGCTGCCCTCTGGCACCTCTGCCCAAGGGTGGCCGCCAAGCTCGTGGCCTGAGCCATTGCTGGAGTTTCTAGAAGTTGCTTCTTTAAAAGCATCCTTGCTATGGCCTTCAGGGGGCAGGTCTGGGTTCCTCTGGACCACAGCTATGTTCAGACAGGTTTCCTCACTGGAAGAAGGGGCTGGATTGTCCTTATGGCTGGTTCCTGCTCTCCCATCATCTGCCTCCTCAGTCACTAGGGAGGTCTCTCCATCTTTGTTATTTGAGTAGGAGATGTAGGAGTAGCGGAGCCACTTGTAAGCTTTATAAATCTTTCGCTCAACTGACTCTATGTCGGAAGTTGGTGACGCCCCGCTTGGCTGAATCTCCAGAGTGGAAGTGCTCCGCTCAGGGGAGGAGGTAGGGGAAGAAGAGAGGTCGTCTACTTTGATCTGGGGGTAATCATAGTTGTCTTCTCCAATGTAGGTGTTGGCAGGCTTGGTTGGGGCACTGGGCCTCTCTTCTCGGGGTGTCTTCTGTCGGCGCCGCATGGCATTCCGCTGCCGGGTGGAGGCTCGGCGTTCATTTAGCTCTTCCTCGTCCTCTGAGCTGCTAGAGCTGCTAGAGCTGCTGGACTCATCTTCAGGGCTGGGTGATCGTGGCCGGGGGAAGAGATCAGTGTCTAGTTCAACCTCGCAAGTGTTTTCTTCGGAATCAGACTCATTGGAAAGGGCCAGGAGGCGCTTGTCCTGGTAGCGCCGCAGAGCAGAGAGGCGCTGCTGGCGAGAAGCTGCATCCTCGCACGTGGGTGGTGGTGGAGTTGATGCCACTGTGTTTGTGGTGGTAACCCTCAAAGGCCCCAGGTGGAAGGTGCTGTCGGCAGACTCGTCCACTGTGGGGGGTGGGGAGCGGGGCAGTGAGGCTGAGGACTCTGAGTCAGTGTAGCCCGAGCGCTCACTGACGCCAGCGTGCAGCTGGAGGATGGTACTCTCGCTGAGGTCACTGTCTGAGTCGGAGCTCCAGCCCTCAATCTCACGGCGCACCAAGGAATCAAAGAAGGCCATCATCCGGGGGTCTTCCTGGACAGATTGGTTGGCATAGTCATGTGACAGGCCACTCCCACTGTTCAGCACCAGGCTGATGTATTCTTCATGGGTATAGAGGCAGCGGGAATCATCCTCGATCCGACCGTCGAGGTCTCCGGTACATCCTGGCTGCTTGTACGGGCTCCAGATCTACACAGAAGAAAAGAAACAAAACCAACCAGAAACCGACTGGAAAGTATTCTAAAGCTGGTGGGCAGAGCTTCCCAGACCCTCTTGTTAGGACTTGTTAACTACCTTTAAATATATATCCATCACAGTCTGGATTATGTGGGCTGCTTATGAAAACTGAAGCTTCTGGAGTCAGATGTGGGAAAAAACATAGTCCAGGGCATAGGACTGGCCTGGTGTCAGGAGACCTAAGTCCTGTCTCTAGGCCCAGATAATCACACACCTTCTCCCCACAATCTCCCTCTCCTTTAGTTCCCTTTGTTTGTAGCTTGGAAATGATAACACCCTTTCCTTCATAATCTCAGAGGAAGGAGGCTGACCTGAAGATCAGCCAATGTGTTCAAAACTCTCAGAAGATGGAAGCTGTGCACATAGAGGTACTACTTTTCCAAGATGAAAACTGACCCAGTAGTCAGTCCTCTCCGACAGTTAATATTTCAGCCTATAGCTCCACTTCTCCCCAGCTGTGATATTACTATTTTTAACTCATGGGAATTGCTTACTGGAACTTGATGAGAATAGCCAACTGCCTACACTGCAGTTCTCTCTTGGATGTGCAGGAATCAGTTACCCAGGAAACTGGATTCTCTTAGCCAGGGACCTGCTGGCTTTCTCCCCAACTCTTCTTTTAGTTGCAGGAATAGGTAAGGTACCCCAAAGACGAGATGCCTGCAGCACCATCCCTTAACAACCTCCTAAGAAGAGGTGACTGCAGCCCTATACCTTAACACCTTACCATTCCTTGGTGGGAAATGGGCTCATATCCAAAAAGTGGGCAGAACTGGGATTCAAACCAGGTCTGTTTGAATGCAAAGGCTCAGTTCTTAACCTACTATGCTACATTACAAAAGCAGAGAATGTTTTTCTGTCTGGAGTCATCTCAGAGTAGGTAATAATTGAGCTGGACTCAAGTCTTTCAAATTCCAGCACAGGTCTCCATCCAACTAGACCAAACTCAACTTTAAAGTTTTATAGTTAAAGCTGCCTAACACAGCAAAATTCCCTCTATGGAAGGTTTCTCCAAGTAGGGTGGTGGTTGTAATGGGAGAAGGGGAACCAAGTTAGATAAATTATGCAAAAATCCAGTTCAAAGTAATTAAGTTGTCACTGCAAATGAGAACAATTAGCTCACCTGACTGCCAGACTGGTCCACAGAGCAGAGCTGAGAAGCTCAGCTACATCAGCCTGTAGCCATGGCAACCTAGATGAAATTCCAGGTGATTTTCTTGCCTGACAAGCTGGTGTCTATCTTTAGATGGCACCTAACCCAAAAAACAGTGGCCCCTCACTTCTCATCCTCTATCAAGGCAATGTCTTTGTTTCCCCAAAGCTATCTAAGGACAAATTCCCTTCCTTGTGAAAACTTTCCTGAGCTGTTCCAGCTCCCCTGCTCCAGCTGTGCTTTACTCAGCAACTCCTGCAGAGGTAGTATCTTCTTGGAGGAACCCCAGTTCAAGAGGGGCTGAAGAAACCTTCTAGATTAGCTTCTCTTCACCAATTCCAAACTCAGATTCATTCCTCCAACTTCTTCCCCTATCCACAGCTGCCCAAGTGTTCTTCCCTCACCAGCTTTATAATCTTACCTAGATTCTCAAACTTTTTTTTTTTTTAAGGAGGTACTAGGGATTGAACCCAGGACCTCGTACATGGGAAGCAGGCACTCAACCACTTGAGCTACATCTGCTCTCTGTGGTTCTCAAACTTCAGAATGCTAAGAATCACCTGAAGTATATAACTATAATGCTAACCCCCAGGCTCCACTCTTACAGATTCTGATTCAGTAAATCATGGGTAGGTACCAGGACTCTGCATTTTTAACAAACACCAAGAGGTAGGTGAGTGGGTGGACCATCTTTTAAGAAGCACTGGGATATGGTTAGCATAAAGTAAGTAGCAGAAAATAAAGGATTTGCCTAAAGAAGTTCCCAAATTCTTTGTACTTGGTGTTTGGGAAACATTTAGACCTCATAACAGGGAAGTAGGCACAGAGGTGAAGGGACTTAACTCTTAACTTCATAAGACATGGCCTCCAGTACCAGGTTCAAGCTATAAATGACTATTCTGAGAACCAATGTCTGATGAAATAGTTTGGTGGCTTAGAAAGGAAGCCAAGGGGTCCAAAAGGGAAAGCCCATCATAGGCCTTTGGAGGCTTGGTCTTAATTCTGGGTCAATTCTCCCACATTCCCAGTTTACAAATGGCAAAATGTTATTCACCTTGTTCTCTATTATAAAGATGAATCTGTTTATACTTCATAGAAATTCAGAATTTGTTAACCTAAGGCCAAAGTATTAATGGTGAGATGCTTGCCCGACTAAAGGCAGTTTCTAGGTTCTAATCTATTACTCCCCACCCCCACCCCCCACCCCTCCCAGGGTTTTCATTTCAGGAATGAAAACCCTAACATTGAAAGTCAGCTTTTATTTGGGCTCTGGATTTTATTAAGCTGAGGTAGACCATTCATTCCTGAAACATGGAGTAATGGAACAATATACCAGATCAGGAGGCATGAAACTTGCCTGTGAGTTCCCACTCAGCTCCTAGTTAGCTGATGACCTTGGGTAAAGTTCAAATCTCTCATCTAAAAAGTGAAATTAGATGGGTCTCCTCCAATCTTAAGAGTCAGAGCAAAACAAAACCTCCATTTCAGACAGCCAGTCTTCAGTCCTCAAGGAACTCATAGTTCAGAGCTGTGGGGGGCCAGGTACAGCAGTTGTAGGAAGCCCAGCCCCACCACTTCACATGGCCCTGGGCAAGTGACTTCACCCTTTAGAGCTTGTGTCTCTCATCTGTAGAAATGAGAATAGTTAAATGACACAACCTATGCCTAAGCTCCAATAAATGTGGGCTTTTCCCCTTTCTCTTTCATTTGGCAGCTGAATACCACAACCAGAGTTTTAGAGCCATCATAAAAAGACTTTGGGACATCAGAAGAACCAACTGTCCCTATTATTTTGGTACTTATCCTTAAAATATTAATTTCAAACATTTGTGAAACTGTTCATTTCCTTACAATGAAAGTCAACAATTCAGAGGTGAGGCAATGGAAAAACTATTTCCTGTTACACGTTAAATGTGGCTAGATATGCCTCCTGGAGGGCCAAGGTTCATGAGAAAAGGGAGGAGGGATGAGCACTTTCTTTCTAGGCCCAGAGAAAATTTAGCTCTGGAGGCTGCTGAGGAAAAAGGACGAAGTTTAGTTCATATTCAAATATCATCAAAATGGAAAGCAATTAAGGAACCCATGTTCTGATCTAAAGTGGCCATGACATGCTTTATGTAGCAGCTCTGGGCCATCTTCTCTCTTTGTGCTATTATACCGAATTTAGAAATTCATAGATGAGCTCCTAAATTGCTATTAAAGGGCTCTCCACATTCTCTAATCTGGTTTCCAAGACCCTCTGGGCCTGTTTCTAGCCTAACTTCCCAGTGTGTCTTCTAGTCCTTCCCTTCACACACTCTTCACTTTGGCTGAATGTGATCATTTTCTGCACAGCTCCTACACTTTCCTGTTTCTAAGCACTTGTTCATTACCACAATGCCTGTTGCACAGTAGGTGATTAATAAATATTTATTAATAAATATACACTCCCTCTACCTAGAATGTTCTTCCTACCGTATTTCTTCCTTTTGAAGTGTTATCTATTCTTCAAAATCTAGCTCAAACATTACCTACACAGAGATTTCCCCAGGCAGGAACAAATCTCTCCCTCCTCCAAAGTCCTGTAGCACTTTGTTTATCTTGTCCCTCCCACCTGTTTAACTGCAAAATGAAACCCCTCCTTTAATAAGTGTGGGCCATCAGAGGGACAGAAGACCTGTTATGGGTGATAAGTAAGAGGCTGACCCTGACAACAAGGTCTCTTCTCCTCTGGGCTAGAAGAAAGATGGCAGTAAAGGACAAGGACAAGTAGACAGTGGAGTAAAGTGAGAGAGAAAAGGAGGTCTCAGGTCAGACTAGAACATGGTGGATGTGGCTCTTTGTACCACTGATCCCCTCAGGAATAGAAGCCAAAAAGTGACATTTTCTAAAATCACCAGAAATAATCAGGTACAGACACAGGCAGGTCACTGTTAGCCTCCTCACTTTACAAATAGAAGACTCAGAGAGCTGCTCAAGGCTGCTGAGACTCAGTGGCCTTTCAGGATGATATAAATGCAGACAAGGGGCAGGAATTCTAATAGACAGACCATGTTAGGATTTCATTTGGCCTCTTCCTTCTCCCCTGCTCCCTTCCTTCAATGCTTTAAAGCCATGCTATTCCCAACCAGACTGTGAATGGGGACGATATCTGAGAGAGAGCAAAGCTAAGAACTCTAGAGCTTTATACTTTCTCTCTCACTACTGTCATCTGTATTGACTTCTTGAGGTTTCAGATGGCTCTGCGTGCCTCCTGTGGGGCAGGGTGCAGATCCCATGGGAACCTGGGAGCAGTGAGCTCCCTAGTTCTATATGAATAACTTCACAGGAAAAACATTTTCTTCTCTCTCTCCTCCAAGAGTTTGGCTAGTTTCCAACCTATGACCTTAAGAGTAAGGACTTTAGTTGACTAAACAGTAACTGGGGAGTCTTAGCACAGAAACATCGTGCAGTGCACAGCCAAACAGGAATCTCTCTTCTAAAGGAGATGCCCATGCAGAGAGCTCCCTGAGAAAGAATGACGTCAATAAGCCTAGAAAGGACATGTTACGGTGCCAACCCATTAGTCACGGGCATTTCAATGACTGCCCAAGCAAAGGACTACTGAGACTACCAAATCCAGCAGGGGCATCAGTTTGTCACAGCCTTCCCACTAACATGGTGAATGTGGCAATATACTGGAAAGAAAAATGGACAGGGCCCTATCCTAGCTATACCATTAATTGGCTGTGTGACCCTGGACAGTTAATTTATAATTTAAATCTCATCATCTATAAAAGAAAAAGTGAGTATTAATGACCTAGAAGTCTCATTCTAGCCCTAACGGAAAATGTGTGCATCCATAAACATCAGCCCTGACCCATAGAATCAACAAAGCCTAAAGAAAGAAAGTTGGACTAAAGGCAAACAAAAATATTGACCCACATCTCAATATTATACCCACCCTTTAATATTATATTTCTGAAAGCTAACCCTTGCCACCAGATACAACTTGGTTTGACTCTGGATAGGTTTAAAATAAAAGAAACAAAAAACAGAACAAGAGAGAATAAAAACAACCAAATCATCAGCAAACGAATTTTTACCCCCTTTTTTTTCCTGAAACCTCTGCAGGTTTTCAATGTCATTTCAGGAAAAAAATAATTGAGGAGTTTTAACTTTTGGGAATAATGCCACCTATTGTTACAAAATATTCAAGTTATCACAGGGATCTCATTTCTTTCCTCAGATGTAGAAAAAGATCCAAAGGTAACTAGGAACTGGAATGTGAGTGATGGGCAATGGGCCATCATTCCAAAGACCCAGGCCAGGCTGGGTCCCTCAGTTGCAGGTATAAAAATACTCCTGGGCAGAGGTAAATTCATTTGGTCAATGCGCAATTGACATAAGGGTTTAGTATTCATACCCACGTAGGCTCAATTACAATCACATGCAGTGGATTTCTGATAGTATCTTGAGATAATTTAGCTATGGTTCTGGGAGTCAATTATATATGTGCCATATTAGGACAGCAATTAATGCTAAGTGCACACTGAGAGGATAGTGGCTCCCCTAACCTCCAGATGAGGTTTGGAAAGCAGAATTCATTAGACTCAAGATGAAAGGCCATTGGAAATGTAGTGGTATACAAGGAAGTGTCTAGAAGATGCCCTCTGTTTCAAAACCTAGTCACTATTTTAAAAAATGGTCCTGAATGGGGGTTTTAACCCATTCTTTTAATATCAATTTTCCAATATTTTGTAATATATCAAAATCACTGAGAATTTTAGTAGACCTTTAGTATGTCCTACACTCATTGTTGTAGTGACTTTTAATTATGAAATGTAATAATTTCTCTAAAAGGACAGAAAGGGACAGCATCTCACCTTAATTATCTTTTCTACACCAGAAGAGCAGATCATGTAGGTATGGGGATTAAATCGAACCTGGTTAACAATAGACCGGTGCCCTTTCAGCACCATGAAGGCTCCGTTGACTACCCTACCAATGCCACCTGGAGAGACAGAAGGAGACAAAAATCAAACAATGCAATGGATGAATGTAAATAGGTTCCAGTTAATGGCAGATAAACAGCTCTGAAATGAAGCGGAGATTTTTTTATTAACTATAACACCAGCAGAATGCTTAATCTGACAGATAAAGTTGCTATGGAAAGAGTGAAGAAGAAACACCTCTCAGCATATGTGCTTTTCCAAGAGCCTTTATTTAGCCTTTAAGCAATGCCCACGCCCACCCACTGCAATTCCATTGTCAATGAAGCTAAAGCCACTTAAAACATTTCTTAAGTTTTTGATCCCCAAGATAGAATTCAAGTGTTATCTTAGAAAAGGCCAGTCATGAGCAAAATGAGACCAAACTACTTGGGAACAATTAGGCAGCTGAGCCAGGGACATGCAGAACCAGAAGCATATAATTACTTAAATACATAAAAAGCACCTTTGATACATTTGCCCTCAATTTCTATAATGAGGACAGCAAAACAAAACAAAACAGAACTGCTGGGAAAATAATGGAGAGACTACTTTTGCCCTCCCAATAGCAGAGAGAAAGAAGGATGAAGAAAGGAGATTTGGGTCATTTTCATGATAAGCAGGGCCCAAGTATCCAGAATTTGAATTAGAGAGTAGGCCATAAAGTCCCCATGTGTGGATGAAAGTTAAGATGCTACTGGTAGAAAAATGTGTTTTAAGGACCATCTTAAAAATCTGTAGGCTTTCTTCTTCAATGACTGAGAAAAGTACCAGAGATATGGAACTTATAACTTAAAGATGTCACCATTTATGAACCTGTGATAATCTCAAAGGCTCAGCTTTACTGGGAAGAGAATCACACCCACACAGAGCACACATACCCCACACCCAAGTTCTGAACTTTATAGAAAACCAGGGTCACTTATGAGCAATCATCAACAGGTCAGTACATGTAGGCCAACCCATGCTCCTGTCCACTGGCAAAGTGCGAGGCATCTAGACTCAAATGAGTGTTCATTTGTTTTAATCGGTGACGATTGCCTCAGTTCCTACAAGGCTAATGTATAACCATTAGGGCACAAGGGATCATCAGGCATAGTCTCTGCTCCACATGTCTCCATCCCACTCCTAACTCTACCTTGTTCAAACATTTGTTCCAAACACTTCTCATTGTCTTCATTTCTGGATGGAAAATAATTAAAACACATCCCTTCCTCAGAAATAATCTTCTGGTTCTGGAGAAGATGTCTTCTGCTTTTGGGCCCTTCACATCTCTTTTGCCTCCTGGAGGATATCCCTTCTTTACTGGCATGCATACATCTTTTTTATGACAGCAAGAAGTTTCAGACTGTACTGCTCTGCCCCTTAGTGGTACCAACTGAGTCAGCTTTAGGTACTTGCCCTACTTGGTGGGTGACAAAAATGTTCTTTGCCTAAATTTTTCACCATATTTTGACATTATTAATATTTGAATTGCCCAAAATAGATAATATATTCAAAGTTATTCATATCTCAGCTGAACATCAGTTTGCTAATAAACTATAAAGGAAAAGAGAATAACCAGGTTATAAGACCTTTTTTATGGAGAAAAAATGATCAGGAAAGGTTAAGCACTGAGGTAGGATGCCATCGTGGGAATCCCTAGGCAGCCTGAGTGCACTGGACTCCTAGGGTTGGGTAGGAGAAGGGGAAAGTGACCTGCGCCTAGTCAAAATAAAAATAAACTTGAGAGGATTAAGGAAAAAGGATCCATAGGAATGTAAGGAACCTAAAACCGTTGTCTCAATACAGGGTTCTCACTGCCTCCAAGGGGTTCCTTTGGGTGTATTTCTCTTCTGGATAGGGCTGATTCAATGAGTAGCATTCCCACTCATAGGTCTCCATCAAATTCTACTTTTTCAATGTCTTATTCCTGACCATCCTTGGGATGGTCACAAGCAAAGAAATTTTGGGTTAAATTACCAATCTTTTGTTTATTCCTACTGCATCCAGGGAAAGGAATTTTAAATGACTCTTCACTTAAAAGAATTCAAGTGATGTCTTCAAAGTCATAAAGCTAGTAAATGGCAAAGCCAGGATTTGAACCAGAGTCTATCTGGTTTCAATGCCTAATATCCTTTGTTCTTTTTTTTTTTTTTTAATAAAGATTTATTTATTCATTTATCCCCCCCCGCTGCTCGTGCTCGCTGGGTCAGCCAACCACGCCGTGTGGGCGGGCCTGCCTTCACCAGGAGGCCCTGGGAACCGAACCCGGGGCCTCCCATATGGCAAATGGGAGCCCCACTGATTAAGCCACAGCCGCCTCCCATCCTAATATCCTTTGTACCACACCAGCTGCCTTAAGGAGATGGAAGAGTATGCATAGGGATGGAGTTGGGGGCTCATAAATGATTTCTAAATCTTTCTGGCAGTTATTAAATAGGTTGGATTTCTTTTGAAGTCCTAAATTAAGAGGGGAAAAAAAGACTCTATCTAATGGTGTCCTGAGTACAAGCCCTAAAGTATCATTATAGGATGTTTCATCACACCTGCTAACCTTGAATACTCCATGAGACCAGAGAAGTAGGACTGGATCTGTCTTATATACAACCTGGAGTGCAGTGCCTGAACTACAGTAGGTGCTCAGTAAATGTCTGTTGAGTGGATAATGTTTGAGGGAGTGGGCAATTTTAGAAAAAGTACCGTTAAAGGAGAATGGGTAGAGAGCTCATGTCTTAAGAATCATCTACCACAGAACTAAGGTTTATCAGCAAAACCAATCTTTCCATAAAAGGTTACTAGGAATACAATTATAATAACTTTCAACTCTAAAGAATAATTGAAGGGTATCAATGCCTGAAATTTTAGACCATGGAAAAACTGTTTCTATTGCTCTTTCATATATTGTGACCTCATCTGGTTTCTCATCTTGGCAACAATTTTAATACTAGGCCTTTTCTCATTCCTCCCACCCAAATTAGTATCTAGAAAATCTGAAAAAGAGGAAAAGTCAAAAGAGCTAAGAGACTGAAAACAGGTACAAGGAAGAATTATTGCTGCCATTTATTTAAAGTAAAGTAACCAAGTCTGTATTTACAGAATCATAGCAATGAATGGGTCCAGGGAAGTTCTCCATAGTCTATTTCCCAGTTCCCAGGTTTCAAATGATTGAATATAGCTGCTACTATGCACTATTTTATCTTATCTTATCTTTTCTGAGGTACCAGGGCTGGGGATTGAACCTAGGATCTCATACACCAGAAGCTAGCACTCGACCACTGAGCCACATAGCTCCCCTGAATTGTTTTTTTTTCCATCTGTTTGATTGTTGTTTGCTTTTGTTTTTAGGAGGCACCGGGGACCAAACCTGGGACCTCCCATGTGGGAAGCAGGGCTCAAGTGCTTGAGCCACATCTGCTCCCAAGATACATTTTTTGTTTGTTTGTTTTTTGTTTTTTAAGGAGGTACTGGGGCTTGAACCTGGGACCTTGTACAAGGAAAACAGGTTCTCAACCACTGAGCTATACTTGCTCCCCTACTGTACTGTTTAGATACAATGAGTTTTAGAGAATAAATTATTATTAGTCCTGGAAATTTGCATAAGCAAGATAGTTTCCACTTTAGTCTGAAATGTTTAAAATCAATATGCCAATATCAGTGACAACCTGGGCATCTCTTTTGCTCCATTACTTAGTCAGATGCTGCCAGTCATCAGCAGCTTCAAGATGGAAGGAGTTATGCAGGGAATATTTTTTCCCAAGAACTATGTAACCTACATAATCTCCCTAAGTCATCAGTGTCATCTCTAAAGCTGTGGATGAGGGCCTGGGTGAAGATCATCTTCCCCCCATGGTTGCCTAGCTAAGCCATGAGCTAATCACTAATAATGGGTGCCAAAGAATAAAACAGAACATACCCAGGGTAAGGGATCCAATGCATCCCTAAACTGTCGTTTGTTTATAAATTTCTTCTGCTCAGAAGAACAAAGCAAAAAGAATCATTTAAACATCTAGCTCAGATGTTTATAATTCAGACTACATAATCGAAAGCTGCCCTGATTTACTAAACCCTTCCCCAGACAGAGACACACAAACACACCTGTCTTATTTCTTTAAAAGCACAAACAGGAGTACAAAACTATGGTCATTTTTCTGGGCCATCTGCTCTGGCTGGCTCAGCCAAACATGTTGGCACCAATTTGTAGGTTTCTTTCACAATTAGAGGTCAAGGTTCCCATATATCCATCCTCCCTTTGGTTCAGAAGGGATACTATGGCCGTAGGGGTGACTATAAATCACCTTATCTATTCTACTGCAGGGTCTTGGAAAAGAAAATGAGAGCTGGCTATTTCATAGGATTCCAGCATCAGTGACTCATTCACTACCTTAGGGGACCCCAGCATCCCAGGAAACACAAGTGATGCAGAGAAAATACCTTGCTTAGAACCTAGACAAAGACCTTTCTAAAATGCCAAGACCAAATGTCCTCAGACAAGATAAAGGGCTAAGCAGATAGATAAGGAAGGAAAGGAAAGCTACGGCCTATCAGCTACTCTTTTCACAACATTCAGCCAGGGGTTTACTCCCTCGGGTCTCTTCAAGGATCAGGACACTATTCCCATTTCTTGCCAACTTCTGTTTCTTGCCAATTTCATTCACTTCAGCAGAATCCTCCAAGGATGACTATGCTTTCAACTAAAAAGTTAAAAGCAACCTGGAGTGAGCAGACATGGCTCAAGCAGTTGAGCACCTGCTTCCCACATGGGCATTCCGGGGTTCAGTTCCCGGTGCCTCCTAAAAGCAAAATCAAACAACAAGCATACAAATGAAAAAACCAACATAGGGGAGCTGATGCCGCTCAGTGGTCAAGCACTAGCTTCCCACTTATGATGTTCTGGGTTCAATCCCTGGCCCCAGTACCTTATTAAAAAAAAAAAAAAAAAAAAAACAGCAACCCTATCAAGATTTCCTAATGCAACCCTATCAAGATTTCCTGATGTTTTGGTCTAATAGCAACTTTTCAATCATGCTGGGAAGTGATCCTCAATGGCACTTGGAGTTCTAGAACAGAACAGTCACTTAAATATTTTGCACTAAAATCAATTGTAAATGCAACCCAGATAAAACAACATTATTAATTTTATTGCCCAAGGCTTTTAGTTTTTTTCCCCCACTTCCTATTAACCCACTAATTAATGGGTGGGACAAACACCTTGATGAGAGAGGGGAGGAGAAACATTGGATGACAGATTAGAGGGAGGGGAAAGTAAGAAAGCAGTAGTGAGGATCCAGGAATAGGGACTAGGAAAGATGGAAAGGGCTAATGGAAGACAAGAAATTAAGACAGCAGGAGATAAATTTGCATTTCCAATCAAGGGAATGCTGGTCTTCATGAAGACAGTAAAAATAATCTTCCAAGATTTAGATACTAGCACATCCAAAATGCTAAGATCAGATTTGGGCCTATACGAAGGATGTGACAATGACTGTTAAATTGAAATTAGCAAAGAACACTGTTGAGAATGGTATTTTTAAAACTCCAATACTCAGGTAAAACAGAAGATTATGGTATAGGAAATGCTTTTGGCATTTCATGGGAGAACCATACCTAATAGCTCTAGATTGGGGTATCAAGCAAAACCATGTAAAATGTAATGATAAGGCAAGACTGTGAGCAAATACATAAAAGTGTGGTACTACTTTGTACAGTGAGAAGTTTAAAAATCAGGTAACAACAGTTAACAAATGATACAATGGACACCAGATCTATTCCTAGTGCTTCTGTAAGCAGTAAGACTTCGGTTGGGGCAAATTCGGCATGTGATAGCATGTGATAGTCACCAAAGACCTCCACATCAGTGAATCCAATGGTTAATTTGGTCCTCACCCTACTCATCTTATTTGACTTATCAGTAAGATTCAACATAGTTACCTCTCCTTTGACTCATTTTCACTGCCTTCCTAGTATCATTCTCCTGTTCTGGTTTCCCTTCTACTTCAGTGGTCACTCCTTCTTGATTTCCTTTTTGGCTCCTTTCTCTGACTTTTTTATGTTGGAATTCCTTAGGGCTCAGTCCTTGGTTCCCTTCTCTTGACTAGCTGTACTTACTTTGTGATCTCATCTGGTCTTACAGCTTTAAATATCACCTATATGCTACCAAAACTCAAATTTTTAGTACTGTTCTAGACCTTTCTCTTGAACTCCATACTTCAAGACTCATATATCCAAACTGATTATTCAACATCCCTACCATGATGTCTAAAAGACATCTCAAACATAATATGTCAAACTGAATTCTTAATCTTTTTCCAAATCTGCTCCACCAGCAGCTTTCCTTTTCTTAGTTGATGGTGACTCCATTTTCCCAGTTGCTCAATCCAAATATCTTGGAATCATTTTTGACATATCACTTTTTCTCCCCCTCCCCCATTTCCCCATTTAATCTGTCAGGAGTGGTTGTACCTTCTAAATATATCTAGGATCCAACTACTACTACCTTGGTTCAAGCCACCACTCTCTTGGATTATGTAAAATTCCTACTAGCTCTCCCCATTTCTATCCTTTGCAGTCTACTTCCATCATTTATCCTCAACTCAGCAGCCAGAATAATCCTGTTAAAATAAGTCAGATCATGTCACTCCTCTGCTCAAAACTTTCTAATGGCTCCCCATTTCACTCACAGTAAAAGTCTACACCATTGGACAACCCTCTGCCCCTCACTTATTTCTATGACTTCATCTCTTACTCTTCTCATTCTGCCTCAACACATTGACTTTCTTGCTGTTTCTCAGACACACCAGGCATATTCTCATTTCAGGGCCTTCCACTGGGTCTGCCTGAAATGCTCTTCCTCCAGATATCTGCATGGCTAATTCTCTCACCACTTGAGGTTTTTGCTCAAATGTGACATTTTCAGTGAAGCCTATATAGATTACCTTATCTGAAAATGCATTCTCCTGACAGCACTGCCCCCATGACTACTTCCTATCTCCCTATCTCCTTTACTCTGTTCTACTTTTTCTTTTTCCACAATACTTCTAACCTTCCAAATATACATATAATTTACTATGTCTATTGACCATTGCCTGTTTCCTATGCTAGAAAGAATGTAAACTCCATGATGGGAGGGCTTCTTTGTTTCTCTGTTGTATCTCTGCTACAGTGCCTAACACAGAGAAAGCTTTCAATAAATATTTAATGAATGATTAACTGTGAGTCCATTAGACTATGGAATATAAAACCTTAAAAAAAAAAAAAAAAAAAAAAAAAAAAAAATATCCATTTATAGGCCTGATCATCAAATGTGTGGATTATCCAAGTATTTTTTACTTTTTCCTCCATTTTCCTGCTGCCAATTTTGGAAGTCTCTTTTATAGTATTTTTACTGTAGTAAGAACACAGAAATAAAAGGGATCCTTTGAAATGCTAGTTCAGGATCCTTTGAAATGCTAAAAATTCTCTAGTTCCCTAAAATTTCTTCAAGACACCCTTAATTATCTATTTTTTATGTGCCTTGGAGCCAACTTTTTTTTTTTTTTTTTATTGTGGTAGCATATATACAACATAAAATTTCCCATTTTACCACTTTCAAGTATACAATTCAGTGATGTTAATTACATTCACGAAGTTGAGCTAACATCATTGGAGGCTACTTTTAAATTAAACACACACACACACACACACACACATATCCTTTTCTCATTCCCTCTTGGACTGGAAGCTCTTTGAGGGCAAAGACTTATTTATCTATCTTTCCATTGCCCATAGGGCTTTGTAAAACGTTTATCTAAGGATACCCAATAAGTAAGTAAATTGAAGTAAAATCCCTCATTATTTTCTCTGGAACAATGCTTGACGGAAAAAAAACTAGAATTATCATTTTGCACAACGAGGTTTTATAAATATCTGTTGATGTAATTAGTACATTTCATTTCTGGCTCCACTGGTAGAAGAATTTACAGCTATGAAGGATAAGGAGCAACTCCTTTTCTTCGATGTACCTAAAAGAGGTACTGAAAAATCAAAACTAACTAATAAATAAATAATAAAAGAGGTGCTCAAACAACCTCTTAGCAATTCCAAAAGGCCTTAATGAACAGTCCCAGGGTCTCCAAGGTTCAAACGATAAAAAGAAGTACAACCAAGGGTACTGAAAGTACAGAGAGAGCAGTGGCCACCTCCTGGGGACCATGTAGCCACTTAAAGAGTTAAGAAAAGCCAGATGGGAAGAGCTACTGCTGTCAGCAAAACTCAAAGAACTCCATAGGCAGCGACATTAAATTGCACAAAAAGTCAATTATACTGAGTTTTTCTTTCATCATCTGTACTTTGCATGTGTTTGTAACCAACTATTTGTGGACAATTAAAAACAGTTGTTCTTCCAATTACTTGGAGGAAAACACAGATGCCTAGACCCTAACTCACTGAGAGTGAATGTAAGTCTACAAAAAGGAGAGAGAGTATGCACACATATGCAGGCCCATGACAACACATTTACAGATGTTTCCAACCTACTTCATCAGCCTACTGGCAGTGGGGAAGCTGCAGTGATGTGACAGTGAAACATTTTTCCCCCTCCACTCAGGGAAAAATTTATCATATAACTTCCTCCCTCTTGAACTGCTGACACATCAAGAGTAGCTTCTATGCAAGAACAAGTCAATCGGCTATCCAAAGGAGGATAACGTCTTAGTCTCTAAGAAGTTTTTAAAAGGAAAGTAAGAAAGGGAGAATGCTCTCTTAATGAGAAATAACAATCACTGAGTAGCTACTAAGTACCCTCACAATAGCCCTAAGAAGGTACCTATTGTTGTTAGTAGTGGTGTTATTATCTTCATTTTACAGATAAAGAAACTGAAATTTCACAAGGTTAAGAATTTTTCCAAAGCCCCCAATTAGGAAAGGAATGGATCAGGAATTTAAGCACAGGTTGGCCTATGCTAACACATTATACTTCTTTCCATAAATAGTAAGGTCTTAGTAAAGAGGCATATATCAGGGAAAGAAACTCCATCTGTGAAAACCCTGAAGCCCTTTCCAACAGGAATTGGGGAAAAGGGAAGGGGGAGGCAATGTGAATATTTTCAAGAGACATCCACCTCTCCTATACTTTGCCAAGTCCATTACTTCTAGACATAAGCTACTAGGGAGAAAGTGCTTTGGTAATTATGAATCTACACTGATCTTATTATACATAGTAATAATAATGTCTTATGTTTGAAAGCACATAGTTTTCAGAAAAAGTTCCAAGACTGTTAAATCATCTCATGATATGAAGCAGGGTGGGACAATTTACAGAAGAAACTGAGGCTCACACAGTTACTATTATGTAATCTGCCTAAAATCACTTGGTCAGCTAGTTAAGTGGCAGACCAAGACTTGAATCAAGGTATGGTTAATGCTCCTTGTAACATACCACACTGGCTCTACCCATAACTGCTAGTCTGTTTATCTTCAGAATTATCACAAAAACAGGTGCTCTTCCTACCTACTCCAGAGGTATAAAACATACCTGATGGGCTTTTTCTTTGCCACAGCAAAATTCCCAGTTCTTTTCTTTTTAATTTTTAAAGGGGTCATAGAAATGAGTTATTGACATCAACTAAAATATTGGGCCTGATCTTGCCAGGTAGCAAGCTTTACTGTGGGTATAGGTTTTACATCTTGAAATTATATCTCATCTCACTAGGAAGCCCTACAGAAATTACTTAGCCAATTCTTAAGCCAGTACTGTTTATTTGGTAAATACATTTTTAAATTTTCTGGAGTTTGTGTAGCAAAAAAATGTTCCCAATGATTGACAGTCTTTCTGAACATGAAAGTAGGGGAGAAAGAGATGCCCCTGCCTTTGACGCACACTCAGGACTGCTCTCCTTCTAGTTCTCTCAGCATCTGGCACAGTCTGTGAAACACACAGCAGGCATTCAATAAATGCTGATTGCTGTGATCTAGAGTCAAGTTCTGGGTATATAACACCAAGCCAGCTTCCCCTTATTAGCCTGCCTTAATATTTTCTATTCAACAGACATGCAGAGAAGAGAGAGAGTGCTTTTCCTCTTTCCATATGTTTAAGACAGAGAGTCAGTAAGTTAGATTATGAGTTTCCTGATAGGCCTTTCTTCATCTAAGGACTCAGAGCTAGAACCCAAGGGTCACATCTAGCCAGCAGATGCTTTGTTTGGCTTGCTGAACCTTTCTGAATATTTTTCTAAATTATGAATTAATTGCCAGCATTTAAAAATAGAGAGATTATAATAAAACTGGAATGCTGCAAACAGGATGGGTTGAAAGTCTGTATAAAGAGCAGGTACATGGGAAGCGGCTGTGGCTCAATCAGTAGGGCTCCCGTTTACCATATGGGAGGCCCTGGGTTCGGTTCCTGGGGCCTCCTGGTGAAGGCAAGCCCGCCCGCACGGCGTGGTTAGCTGACCCAGCGAGCACAAGCAGCAAGGGGGGGATAAATGAATAAATAAATAAAATCTTAAAAAAAAAAAAGAGCAGGTACACCACCAGACTCCTCCCTTCAGTCCACATGGCCAGGAAAATACCCTTTCCCCACACAGAGAAGCCTGGGGAGTTGCCAAATGGAGTTGACCTACAGAGGCTATGGACTGGGGGTCACTGGGTATATCTGTAGCTGGGATTAAACAAAAATCTGTTGGGAAATGGATGTGGCTCAAGCGATTGGGCTCCTATCTATGATATAGGAGGTCCAGGGTTTGATTCCTGGGGCCTCCTGGTGAAAGACAAGCTGGCCTGTGCAGTGAGCTGGCCCGACCAGACAGCTGGCACAGCAAGATGACCAACAAAAACAGGCACAGAGAAGAAACAATAAGAGACGCAGCAGACCAGGGAGCTGAGGTAGCACAAGAGACTGAGCGCCTCTCTCCCACTCTGGAAGATCCCAGGATTGGTTCCTGCTGCTGCCTAAGAAGGAGACAAGCAGACACAGAAGAACACAGAGTGCAGACAGCTATCACAAAACAATGGGAGGCGGGGGATAAATAAATAAATCTTAAAAAAAAAAAAAAAAAAAAATGTATATAGACCTATGAGAGACACAGCCCTGTGTGGCTCCTAGAATCATAATTCAACTGCCAGGCAAATATCCTCCAAGTTGGAGATCAAAGATTCCTCTTTTAGGTAAGCAGCTGTGGCTCAATCAGTGGGGCTCCCGTTTACCATATGGGAGGCCCCGGGTTCAGTTCCCGGGGGCTCCTGGTGAGGGCAAGCCCGCCCGCACGGCATGGTTGGCTGACCCAGAGAGCACAAGCAGCAAGGGGGGGATAAATGAATAAATAAAAATAAAATCTTAAAAAAAAAAAAAAAAGATTCCTCTTTTAGGATACTGGCTAATTTGTATAGCAGAAGCTCGATAAATAAAATTGAGGGAAGCAGATGTGGCTCAAGCAATTGGACTCCCATCTACCATATGGGAGGCTCCATGTTCGATTCTCGGGGCCTCCGGTGAAGGCAAGCTGGCCCGTGCCTCGGGAAGCTGGCGCAGCAAGATGACGCAACAAAGGGAGATGCAGAGAGACAGTGAGAGACCCAACAGACCAGGGAGATGAAGTGGCTCAAACAACTTGAGTGCCTCTCTCCCACACCAGAGGTTGTGGGATTGGTTCCAAGTGCTTCCTAAAAGAGAAAGAAGAGATGAAAAAGACAAGCAGACACAGAAAGAATACACAGTGAATGGACAGAGAGCAGATAGCAAGCGCAAAACAACAATAAGGGCAGGACGGGGGATAAATTAAAACCAAAAAAAAAGAAAATTGAAAATTTGAAAAATATCATGAGCATGTTATGGAGAGCGGTAGACAATGGATCTATTGTTTGTTTTTAAAATAAGTTTTATAATATTTGATTTAAAAATTATAATACCTGTATTACTTTGATAAAATGAAGTGCTTAATTATAAAAACAGTAAAAGAAATGAAAAGAGACTATAAGAAGAAAATAAAGAAAAGGAAAAATACATGAACAAGAACAAAGAAAAAAGAATGTGGGTAGGTTCTGTCAAAACTGTGGCAGGAGGGCAGAAGCCCCAAATGAGCCAAGGCTTGCTAAAAATAATACAAAAATGTGCTTTAGTTACATGCAGAGCAAGATGATGATCAAGGGGACAGGCTTGTTGTGATGGACTGATGATATAACGTTGAAGGGTGATACAGAGAAACAATCTCTTCAACTACCAGTTAGTAACTCCCACAAGAGGAATAATCATAAGGTTTGTCCTGATGCACAAAGAAACCCAAGCACGCAAGTAAAGGATGGGGTTTCACAACCAACCATAGCCCATATGGAAATGATGGTGCATCTCGCCAACTCTAAGTATAAGTAGGATCATGGGTTCTGTGGCCTCCAAAAAGGCTTATGTGATACTGGGTGTATTTTTTTTTTCCAGTAACATCATGAATTTATTATTAAATCTTTATAATAATTTTTTAAAAATATTTTAAAAGATGCTTAGATTACACAAATGTTACACAAAAATTACAGGGATGGGTGTACTTTTTTTTTTTTTTTTTAAGATTTTATTTATTTATTCATTTATCCCCCCTTTGCTGCTCATGCTCGCTGGGTCAGCCAACCATGCCGTGCGGGCAGGCCTGCCTTCACCAGGAGGCCCCGGGAACCGAACCTGGGGCCTCCCATATGGTAAACGGGAGCCCTACTGATTGAGCCACAGCCGCTTCCTGGGATGGGTGTACTTTCTGAAACATCATGTAACACATTTAGAATCAAAGAGCCAAAGATTCCCTCTGGCCTAGTCAGACTATATCTACTGCAATTTGTTCAGTTAATCCTTAAACAGAGGTAGAACAAATTTAGAGGAGAGAAGTCAGTACAGCAAAGGAATTGACATCTTTTCTTTGAGGAACTGATAATTAAACTGGGATACTATACCTGGGGAAGATCTAGGGGAAACATGAGTACTACCTTCAAATGATGAAAAAGGCTATTAAAAGGAAGAAGGATAAGGCCCATTCTTAAAAAGTCATCACTGAGGGGACTACAGGGCAACAGAGTATGGCTTAACCTAGGGAAGAACTGATAACTTTTTTTTTTTTTTTAATTGACTTTAGTTTTCCTTTTTAATGTACAGTTCTATGAGTTCCTCCCCACCCACCACCCACCACTTGCTGTCTGTATCCATTTGTTGGGTGATTTCTTTGTCTGTTTCTTGCCTTCTCTTCTCATTTTTCTCTCTAGGCTTTACCATGATTTGATCCTAGGGACCTCTGATGTGGGAGAGAGGCACCCTGTTACTTGTGCCACCTCAGTTCCTGGTTTCTGGCTTTCCCCTGTGTCTCTCTTTTGTTGTGTCATCATCTTGCTGCCTGGCTTGGCGGGCCTGGCTCGCTGCGCATCTGGTGCAGGCCTGTGGCTCTCTGCGTCTCCACGGCCTTTTTAAAATTTTTTTTATTTTACCAGGAGGTCCCGGGGATCGAACCCGGGTCCTTCCATATGGCAGACAGATGCCCAACCACTTGAGCCACATCCGCTTTCCCCTGATTACTACTGATAGTGATGAATTCTCTCAGCTTTTGTTTGAAAATGTCTTTATCTTCATTTTTGAATATAGAATTCTGGGTTGGCAGGTTTTAATTTTTCAATCCCTTAAAGATGTCATTCCATTAGATTCTGCCTTCCATAATTAGGCCATCACTCTTACTGTTGCTTATTTATAGGTAATTTATACATTTTTTCAAGCTGCTTTTGGGATTTTTCTCATTATCTTTTGTTTTCAATAATTTGACTTATGACATGCTGGGGTGGTCTGAAACGGTATGTATCCCAGAAAACCATGTTCTTAAGGCTAATCCACTCCTGTGGGTGTAAACACAAGCAGCAAGTAGGACCTTTTGATAGGTTACTTCAGTGAATGCGTGGCCCTGTGTGGTTCTTAATTCTCATACTGGAGTCCTTTCTAAATGGGATGAATATGGAAAGAGAGGGAGAGAGAGCATGCATGTGCACCATGGAAGCAAGAAACTGAAAGCAATGAAACCAGGAAGAGAAGGGAGAGACCAGCAGACACCAATATGTGCCTTGCCATGTGACAGAGGAGTTCAGGATTGCCAGCATTGCCTGATGATCCCTTGATTTGGACATTTTCATGGCTTCAGAACTGTAAGCTTGTAAGCTAATAAATCCCCATAGTTAAAGTCAATGCATTTTATGGTATCTGTTTTTGGCAGCCTTGCAAACTAAAACACATGCCTAGGTGTGTTGTATTTATCCTGCTTGTGGTTTGCGGAGTTTCTTGGCTTTTTTTTTTCTTTTACCAGGAGGTCCCGGTGCGGAGTTTCTTAAATCTAGGAACTGATAAATTTCATCTCTTTTGGAAAATTCTCAGCTTTGATCTTTTCAACTATTGCTTTTGCCCCATTTTCTCTCTTCTCTTTCTGGGACTTCAAATTCTTTTATGTTAGAACATCTCAGTCCCACTTGTCTCTTACATTCTGCTCTGTTCTTTCTATTCTCTTGTCTTACTGTCCTTCAGTTTGGATATTTTTTATTGACCTGTCTTCTATTCACTAAGCCTGTCTGAATGTCTAGCCTACTGTTAAACCCATCCAATAAATTCTTTTTTTTTTAAACTTACTTTTTAAAAAAATATATTTATTTTTATTTTTTAAAAAATGATACCTAGATTACATAAATATTAAATTAAAAATATAGGGGAGGGGAAGCGGCTGTGGCTCAATCAGTGGGGCTCCCGTTTGCCATATGGGAGGCCCCGAGTTCGGGCCCGCCCGCACGGCGTGGTTAGCTGACCCAGCGAACACAAGCAGCAAGGGGGGGATAAATGAATAAATAAATAAAATCTTAAAAAAAATATATATATATATATAGGGGATTCCCGTATGCCCCGCTCCCTACCTCTCCCACATTTTCCCACATTAACAACATCTTTCATTAGTGTGGTACATTTGTTACAACTGATGAACTCATTTTAGAGCATTGCCATTAAGTGTGGATTATAGTTTACATTGTAACTTAAACTCTCCTGCACAATTTTGTAATATGGCAAGATATATAATGACCTGTACCTGTCGTTGCAATGTCATTCAGGACAATTCCCAAGTCCTGAAAATGCCCCCATATTTCACCTGTTTTACCCTCTCCCTCCCCTCAAATCCTCCAGTGGCCACTGCTTCCACATCAATGATATAAGTTCTTCCACTGCTAGAATCACAATAAGTCTATAGTAGAATACCAGTAAGTCCACTCCAGAATCCTGAGGATTCTGGGATGGTTATGCCCACTCCACCTCTAATTGAGAGGGGGCTTAGATCCCATGGGGCAGATGAATGGGACTATCTTGCTTGCAGTTGTAGACTCTCTCTGTTCCTCGGGATGGTCACTGTCCATCATCATCTCCTTGTTACTTATCCTGGCTGAGTCCAATGAACTGAAGAGTAGGTATTGCAACTCCATTTAGATTCAGGGCCCAGCTGTCACATGGATAGCCCAAATATTTAAGTCTCTTGGACATATACCTATCAACTCTAGTACTAACTATAGCTTCAAATAGAAGGGGCAGAAGAGCCATGTGTAGGGAAAACACAACTGAGTCCAACTCTGTCACTCTGGGGAAGCATAAATTCCAAAGTAGGGGGGGCGGATGTGGCTCAAATGGTTGGGCGTCCGTCTCCCATATGGAGGGACCCGGGTTTGATACCCGGGACCTCCCGGTAAAAAAAAAAAAAAAAAAAAAAAATTCCAAAGTAGGGCCCACAGGCAGGGCACCAAACTCCTGAGCTGTCTGCCCTGCCTATAGTGTCTGGATGTCTCCAGAACCCTCAGGAGCCCCACTATTTGAGGTAGTATTTACTTTGGCAGTCAATGAGACCCTGCTGAGACGTGCATAAGCATAACCTCTGGAATGACCTCCCAACTCACTTTGAAGTCTCTTAGCCATATAAACTCATTTGTCTTTACCTTTTCCCTCTTTTGGTCAAGGTCTTTTTCCAGTTGCATTGCTAGTTGGTGCTTGGTAGTAATCCCTTGGTGCCAGGGAGGCTCATCCTCGGGAGTCATGTCCCACGCTAGGGAGAAGGTAATGTATTTACATGCTGAGTTCAGCTTAGAGAGAGGCCACATTTGAGCAACAAGGAGGTTCTCAGGAGGTACCAATAAATTCTTAATTTCAGACATTATATTTTATCAGGTCCTAGACTATCTACATGATTTTTTTCTAGATTCCAATTCTTTGTTGAAATTCTCCATCTTTTCATCCATTTTGTCCATCTTTCCTTCTATTTTCTTTATCATATTTATATTTAAAGTCCCTGTCAACATCTGGATAATATTGTAAGTCAAATCAGTATTGCTTTTACCCTCTTGATTACTAGCCACATATTCATGCCTTTGACTCTTAAGTTCAAATCTCTCAAAGGTAAGACCCATTGGATGTGTGTTGCAGGCCTCCTCCTCTAAACGGGAGTTTCCAGGAGAATGCAGGAGATTTTATTTTGCCTTTCTGGTCTAGCCCCATCCTCAGGGATAGCCCTTTTAAGCTTTATCTGGCAGGCCTTTTGTTTTACTCTGCTCTGAATATTATGTCCTTTGAAGGTTTTTTAGCTTAGCTCTTTATCCTCCTTTCCAATGCAGGTTCAAAATCTGGCAAATATTCTTTGGAGACAGGTCCCTCCCACTGCACTCAGCAAATGTTTTGTGGGAAATTCTGGCCATGTGTTTGGGGTACTTCTATATTCCAATCTGTTACATCAACCTACGAGGCCATTAAAACCCTTCAAACCGAGAGTGTCTGCAACTGCAAGCAAGATAGTTCCATACATCTGTCCCATGGGATCTAACCCCCCTCTCAATTAGAAACAGAGTAGGCATCACCATTCCAAAATCTTCAAGACTGGGGTATGAATAATGGACTAAAGTAGACTTATTATTATTCTATTATAGACTTATTATTATTCTAGCAATGGAAGAACTTTTATCATTGATATAAAGGCAGTGGCCACTGGAGATTCTGAGGGGAGGGAGAGAGAAGAGTAGGTGTAATATGGGGGCATTTTGGGGACATTGGATTTGTCCTGCATGACATTGCAATGATGGATACAGGCCAGTATATATTTTGTCATAACCTACAAAATTGTGCAGGACAGAATGTAAACTATAATGTAAACTATAGTCCATGGTTAGTAGCAATGTTTCAATATGTGTACATCAATTGTAACAAAGGTACCACACTAATGAAAGATGTTAATGTGGGAAGGTGAGGGAGGGGAAGAGGGTGGGACATATGGGAATCCATTATTTTTTTAGTAACATTTATGTAATCTAAAGCTTCTTTTAAAAAAAACTCTTCTGATTTTTTTTTTTTTTTTTTAAGATTTATTTTATTTACTTATCTCTCCATACCCACTCATTGTTTGCACTTGGTATGTCTGTTCATCTCTGTTTCTTTAATAGGCACTGGGAACAGAAACCCCAATGTAGGAGGGAGGTGCCTAATCACTTAAGCCACCTCTATTCACTTCTGATTTCTTTTTTTTTATTTTATTTATTCATTTATCCCCCCCTTGCTGCTTGTGCTCGCTGGGTCAGCCAACCGCGCCGTGTGGGCGGGCCCGCCTTCACCAGGAGGCCCCGGGAACCAAACCCGGGGCCTCCCATATGGTAAACGGGAGCCCCACTGATTGAGCCACAGCCGCTTCCCACTTCTGATTTCTTTTGACCAAAGAAATGTCTATGGTAGCCCCATCTGCAGCCTGTGCCCAGACTCACAGATGCCTATAGGAAAGAAAATAGCCAGCAACCTCTGCTTAGCAAGGAAGGACTCTTCCCTCTTAGGAATTTTAGTCTTCTTGTATACTTTGTTGCCATAGCTCTCTGACATCTTTTAAAATACAGATTTTGTAATTTTTTTAAATAGTTATTGCAGTGGGAGCAACCTGCTTCATTCTACTTAAGTTAGAACAAGTTCTTTTTTAATAGTCAGAAATTTTGTCTTTCTTCTTCTTCCTTGAAATCACATTTCCACTTTATCTGCCCCAGAATTTCTACCTAATTTTAACAGTTTTTTATTTTAAAAAACCTCCATATTTTCAGCAACAAAAATAAAACACAAAGTGTTTATAAATACCTATTACATATAAAAAGAAGCAATTTATTCTAAGTGCATCCCTTAAGAAGATAAGGAGGGAATGAAGGTTCAGATTATGGCCCTTTGATTAAATAATCTTCAGATTTTTTTTGGCATTTTGTAAGTTTTTACACCTCAGGGAAATATATTGTGCTAAGATTCAAATGGTTAGAATATATATATAAAGTGGGAGAAGGACAAATGGGAAATGGGAGGTGAGAAAAGAAAATGGGTGCTTTCTGAGGAATATCAATTTTATGAAAGAGTACTTATGGAATTTGAGAATCTGGAAATGGATTCTTTTAAACTAGCTGTGCCTGCACAATCCTTGGAAAGTCTAGGTACACATTTCTCAGTTTTAATATTGCAATCCTAAATCACCTATCAGGTCCCAGCCAACTCTGAGATTGTACAATTGTCTGCTTATGAAGTCAGCCTAACAGTAGCCCGTATAAACTTCTAAAATTGCCATACCTTAAGTCAGTACAGAAATCACTAGTGACAGGAAAAACCAAACCTATACTTCTATTGCTCATTTCCCCTTCTCTCTCTATTCAAAACTGAAAAAGATTCCAGAGAGCAGTCCTTGGAGATTATCTACCTTCTTTTTTTTTTTTTTTTTGAAGGAGGGATCAGGGATTGAACCCAGGACCTCATACATGAAGTAGGCACTCAAACCACTGAGCTACACCCTCCCTCCCCACCTTCAATTTTAAAAGTCACGTTGACTTAATAATTAAAAGCTTTTCAAGATCAGGTAAAGATACAATTCATCCCAAGGATTATTTCTGCAGCTAATCAAGCTAAGGACTTATGAGGGTGGAAGACCTAGAAAGCAATATGTCTTAAATATAGAACTGCTCCTAGTGTTAGAACATCACTCTGTTCAGATAGACTGCTGCTGTCCATCTGCTTCTGTTTCAAAGGTAAACTGCTTCACTCATGCTTTCCAAATTCCTTGTTTAGTAACCAGACCACAGCATGGTTACACCAAAAGTGGGCCTCAATACGTTTTTTGAAAGGCAGATGTTTGGTAACAATATTGTTAATTCAGCAATAGGCAAAGTCAACAACTTCCTTAAACTGAATGCTAGACACATTTTGGGTAACACCCTTGGCATAGTACTCTATTACTTTCCTAATGGCCACCTTTCAATTTGACGCCATAGATCACCCAGAGCACATGGCTATTGATGAACTATCCTGAGTATAAAATACAGGCATTGTTCCACTAGTACGAAGCAGCCTAAGTAACACCCAACTGAGTATGTGAGGACACTACTGTCAAGAAAAGAATGAAGAATGATCCATGTTGTCTGAGAGCTCAGATGCACTAGAACAAACGCAGAAATAATTCTTCCTAGGTGTTTTGCTGTTTGCCAAACCCCAGGTCAGCCAGGCCCCAGGGAATGTGCCTGTCCATCAACAGAGAAAGCCTCCCTTTAATTAAAACTCATCAGAGAGACCACAGGAAAGGAAGGTGTTCTAACAACTGTATGTACAGCAAGAAGCAGGAATGTGGAGATGAAAAATGCATGTAAAAGCAAGATAAAAATATTACAGGTGTGAAATGGGAGAGGGGGAAATGGACATCAAGGAGATCTGTGAAGTCTAAAGAAAGGATCTTAGGAGGATAAAGTCTGAGCATCATTACGTCAGCTATGTGGGAAGGTGATAGTTAAATCTGGTTTTTAATTTTTATTTTAAAATTTCCTTTGGTCACCTTTACAATAAACTGTACATTATATTCAAAGAGAAACATCTTTCTCTATTGCTACAGATCTGCCCTTTTAGGGACAGAGCCAACATTATCTCCAAGTTCATACTAAGGATATACTTACCTGCTTCTGGATCTGCGGGAATTCTCCACATGTACAGGTTGAAATCATCAGAGCCTGAAAGGATGTACTGTTGGGCCAAAAAATATATATATATTTATTACATATATTTATATATAATTATAAATATAGCTACTTCTCTATCTATAAAGAGATATTTTAAAAATAAACAAGATAAAAGAATATATATTTATAAGGCACCATACCACAAATATCCCCATAAAAATACCTGCAAATCCAAGGGCTCATTGGCTAATAAGAGGAAATACAGAACAGAAGAGAGCAGGGTCCATGATTAGCTTTTCAGAACATCCCTACTGAGTTTAGACTAGTATTGGTATCAGTGTGTATGAGTATAAAAAGGACCAGAGGGAAGCGGCTGTGGCTCAATCAGTAGGGCTCCCGTTTACCATATGGGAGGCCCCGGGTTCGGTTCCCGGGGCCTCCTGGTGAAGGCAGGCCCGCCCGCATGGCATGGTTAGCTGACCCAGTGAGCACAAGCAGCAAGGGGGGGATAAATGAATAAATAAATAAAATCTTAAAAAAAAAAAAAAAAAAAAAAAAGGACCAGAATCCACTGCTTTCAGTTTCTGTCACCAGAGTAAGGTGAAAAACCATGAGAAGCAGCTAGAATCCAAGGGGTGGGGGTAGGGGGTAGGCTGGACTGATTTGTAGGTTTTTCTACTCCTGAATGAAAATCGTTCTGTGAGTTCTCAGAGGGTCTAATGGGGAGAGAGAGTCTTGGGTTATATGGTCATAGGATGTCCTGTCATATTTTGTTTCTGGGAATGAGTAAGAGCAGACATCGAATAGGAATAGTGATTAACTCATAACTCATGTCCAAGGCAAAGTGACACAAAACACCAATGATGAACTGCTTTAGGGGGAAAAACATCCTTTCTAAATTTATCCATAAATATTTTCTACCCATACATAGGGGAATAAATCATAATTTATAGGAAAAAAACAGACATTCCTCAGCTTCTTTAGCTTTGATCTAAAGAATGACCTCTCAGCTCACTGACAAAATGATAATTCATTTCCACTGGATCTAGATTAATGATTAAAGATGCCAGAGGCCACCTTCATGCTGAACTTGTGCATCCCAATCCTAGGGCAGAAAGAAGATGGACTTTGGAGTCAGGCCTAGACTTGAATCTGCCATTTTCTAGCTATTGATTTATGAATATTAAACTTTCAAGCCTCCATTTTTTCATCAATAAAATGGGAATATGATTACGATCCGATTTAATTTCAGGACGATTCTCAATAAAGTACCTAGCACTGTGTGTGGCATGCTAAATTCATTCTCTTCCTTTCTATTTGGATAGAGAGAGAAAAACACCATCCACTACCTGCTCTGGGTGTTCCTTCTTATGAAATACTGGATACCTAACAAAGATATTTCTCCTTAAGCACAAAGGACATTCTCAGGCTCCTGGACCCTCTTGAGGGTTTAACACTCACTTTATCTTCAAAGCTGAAGTAAGAGGATAAATTAAAGCATTCAAAGTCTTGCTTAGAGAGCCCAAACTAGGAGATTCCCAGAGAGCTTTTATCCAAGACCAAGTACACCGAACTTCCCTGCTGTCAACTAACATCTTTGAGCAGAAAGCCACTGCCAACCCAGCCACCAGTTAGTGTCAGGGGCATAAGCAATCCCCTTTTATGTGTCAGTTTTAAACTGCTGGATCCCAAGAAGATAGGACACTAAGCCTTATCTATTCTAATTTGAACTCATAAAAGCATTGTCTAACAGCAACAAGTGAGCAATTCTGAGAGCTTGTTTATTTCCAAAGATTAACAAAAGTGTCTTATTTTAAGTTGAAGTCAGCATTCCTTCCAGCCTTTTGGACCCATCTGCTTGTTTGCCTAGAAAAAGAAAAGCCTACAGTTTTCTAAAGAAAACTTACTTAAAAATGAAACTGACAAAAATTCCAAAAAGTGTAAGTCCAATATGCATACAATCTCATGTGTCACATACTTTACTAAATACTTTGCAATCATTTAAAAACCAATTTATCAATCTTTAGAATACTTGTTAGGAACATGAGAATGGAGTCAAAGATGAAGAAAATGCTAGCCACAGAGGCTGCGTGTTTTGGTCCAGAGCACAGTGAAAAAAGCAATGGGCTCAACTCAGTTTCCTCATTTGCAAAATGAGAGAATTGGACTGGCTGCTTTCTGAGGCTCATTTAATTCTAAGACTCTATGACACGATTATTCTGTGAAGGAATGGTGGAGGTCGGAACAAACCTGAAAGTTCCTCAGCTGCCAGCCCATGATTCACTTGACAAGACACTACATAGAAATGCTTAGGATAAGAAAACTCAAAGACTAATCCTATTACACTTCAATTAAAAAATTTCCCTTAAAAAAGATGAAGAAAAAAGATGAAGCCTAATTGCCCTCACTTTTGGATCCATCCAGTAACTCCCTGCAGTTTATGACACTAGCCTGGTTGAAGTTAGGAAGTTAGAATTCAGGAGCCCAAGGCCTTTCTTCTCATGGCCTGCTTGACAAAATAGCTTACTAGCCAGTGGGAAAGGTTCATCTATTCCATACTGAGCATTTATCTCATATGCCAGACACTCTGGTGATTACAAAGTTGTTTAAGGGAACACATGAGCTCCCAAGGAGTTTAAATCAAGTAGAAATACGAATAAACATGTAGCTACACAAGACCATGCCATGAAGTAGAAATCGCTAGGTGCCATTATGAAAGATAAGTTGCCAGGTGATTCACAGAATAGTCAAGATAAATCTGAGCACTGAGCTGGCCTGGGGCAAAAATGTGGTTTAAAAGGTGAAAGAATACAAGGACCAAAGCTAAAGCAATAGAGCTCAATTAGTCTACTGTTTTAACAGAAAAGGGAAACATGGCCTAGTTTACTCTCCTTGGTACCCTGCTCATATCCCACAGGCCTTTCTGCTTTGTGCACTCTGATCTCCAAAGG
Source organism: Tolypeutes matacus (assembly GCA_026826555.1). NCBI lineage: Eukaryota > Metazoa > Chordata > Mammalia > Cingulata > Chlamyphoridae > Tolypeutes > Tolypeutes matacus. The sequence continues at coordinate 1,327,217 of JAKSZT010054193.1, read as the reverse complement.
TCACTGTCCATACCTCTTTGCCTGAGAGCTTTCTCCAAAGTGTAGGAAGGATGCAGGCTGTTTTGGGAAATGGCTCTCACCAATGACTGAAGGGAGTTGGTGTATAAATAGCCCAGCTTCCTTGTCCCACAGGTGGAATAACTTTAAGGTATATAGTCTACTCCATTTCCCTTCAGGATTAAACTTCAATTGCCTACAGTTGTAGTTGGCTTACTTAGGTACCCTTCCATTCCCTGTCTCACTTCCCTACTCCTCTATTGTTGCCTGCATTTCCAAATAAACTACTTGCACCTGAATCTTAAACGTAACCTCCCAAATTAAGATGGGGATTCAAAAGAACTGCCCACTAATTTTATATCTATGATATATAACATTCTCATCACTCAACATTTTATCCTATGCTCTGAAAAGAGGCTATAAAAAACTTCATAAAGAATTCCTGCTACCCTGTCCCCCCAAACTAAACAAAAACAAACAAACAAACAAACAAAAATTAAATAAAAGAAGAGTAAGCCAAATTGGGCTTATCAGAAGTTTTACTATTTCATTGTGATGAATCAGCATTTTCCTATTTGTTCGGTTATTTACCAGGACAAAGCCATGGAAAGGAAAAAGGGGATTCCCAGACAGAATGCTGGCTGAGAAGACTGCCTTAGAAGAAAACTCTCCCAAAGAGAAGGCCCTTTTGCATGGATTTAATATAACAGCTCCTAAAATACATGGAAAATGCTTAGAATGTATAGGCTTCCTCTCAGGAATAAGGGAAACTCTTGACCCTCTCCTTCCTCTTGGAACTGCTCTTCCACCCACCACAAGGGAACAGCTTGAGATGATTTCCAAGGAGGGGGTCTTGACCCACTGCTGTCTAGTCAGACTGTTTAAGTGTTTACACACTGGAATCACAAAACTGCTCCGAGGAATTCATTTATGCATTTTATGCTTGTCTGCTGGGCCCGTTCCAGCATTAAAAGTTGGCTGCCTGGGATACTGCTGACTGTGGAAGAAATAAAAATAAGTTCATTCATTTATTCATTAATCAAATATTTATCAAATGTCTACTATGTGCTGGGCACTGTTCCAGAGAAGGGAATACAGAAATATCAAAAGAGATCCTCTCCTTGATCTCATAGAGCTTACATTCTTTTGGATGGGAAGAGGGAAAACAATTATATACATATACAATGTGAGTGGGGAATAGGAAAAGAAAAAAAAAATATATATATATATAATGTGCCCAGTGATGATAAATGTTAAAAAGAGAAAAATTACATAGGTTAGCTTTAGAGAGTGCTAGGGGTGGAGTTGGTTAATTTCCTCTTTGATAATGTGACATTTTGAGCAGAGCTCTGAAGGAAATGAACGATCAAGTTATGTGGATATTCCAGGAAGAGGGACCAGAATTCTGGGCTATTTTAAAATATAGGGTAGCCAGTAAGAGCTCTTTTGCCTTTCTTTCTTTCCTCTTTTTTAAAGATAAGCAGAAATATAGATTAAGTGTCTGAGTATAGATATACATTTAAAATCACTGGCAGTTGGAAAGATTCCTCTCTCATAAAGTTGTGTTGGAAGGGTTCATCTCTTCCCAGACTTAGGCTAGAGCTTCCACTGAGGCCCTGCTAATGGTTTGAATATAATTATATTCAAATTTATGAAACACAATAATTATTTGAATTAATCAGAAAACTGAACTTCATCTCAAGTGGTAAAACTGGAGGTATAGATTTCTCTTTCTCTCTTTTCTTTTTTTATCTTGATATCTAATTTCAAACAGTAACTGTACTTTCCAGAGTAAAGGGCTACAGGCATGGGTAAAAGAAAGGTTTTACAGCAGATAGCTCTCTACAAATAGGCAAGCTATAGAAATATAATAGAAAGAATAGTTAACCCATTTTTATTTTAACATTTTTACTTCCCTGTATGACGTAGGACTTCACAACCAATATTCACATTTAAAACACCATTGTGAAAAATCCTAACCATTACTATTCAGCTTTATTTTTTTTATTTTATTTTATTTTTTTTTTAAGATTTATTTATTTACTTTATCCATTTTAAACCCCCCCTTCCCCATTTGCTGTTTTGTGTCCATTTGCTGTGCAATTCTCCATGTTTGTTTCCTGCCACCTCTACTCATCCTCCTCCTCCAGTCTTCACCAGGATTCGATCCTGGAGACCTCCGATGTAGGAGAGAGGTATTCTGCTGCCTGTGCCACCTCAGCTCCTGGCTTCTGGAGCTTTCGGAGCATCTCGTCTTGTCTCTCCCCTGTTACGTCATCATCCTGCTGCCTGGCTCCCGAGGCCCGACGGCTCAGCGGCACACAGAGCCTGGCAGCCCATGCACCTTCTATATATATATTTTTTTATTTTACCGGGAGGTCCCGGGGATCAAACCCAGGTCCCTCCATATGGCAGATGGATGCCCAACCATTTGAGCCACATCCGGCCCCACTATTCAGCTTTAGAAAAGTAAAAACTAAAGTGTGTGGCCAAGTGGAGACCTCATTCTGAATAATAAGAGGTAAACCATAAATTAAAAACTCCCTTCACATGAGTCTTTTACCCTGCATTCTGAGGGCTCCAAAGAAGAATGTTATCTAGGCAATAGAGGGCCCACTTCCCAAAAGCTCTGGGTTGAGGGGGAGGTAGAAGATCCACAGGCTATTTCAGATCAGAAAGTAGAAGAAATATTTCATTTGAATTTGGCGTTGTAGGCAAGATGGGTGAAACCAGTGCAAAAATGAACACAAGCTGTTTGTGGACCCCTATCATCCATACTCTGTCCCAGCTGGCCAGAAAATTTGAAGGTTGGCCACACTCTGAACCACCTCACGTTCATTTATTCTGTGGTCCAAGAGAATAGCCTGTTTACTGGCTTTGATATGTTCTAATTATTTTAAGTAGAATTCACCTGAGGCCAATGCCAGGTGACCTTTTATCTATTGCCACTGTCAGTATGATGCACCTATTAACTTGCTTAAGCATAGGTAAAGATCAACAACTGCTCCTCTCAAGAGATTTCAAGAACCACCACTGACCACCACCACCACCACCAATGAAAAAATGATGAACACATTAGCACTGTCTCATTTGCCCAAATGTTCTCTGTCAAACCATTAACCTTTTATACCAAAAGAGCTACTTATCTAATACTTCTTACTCTTTGGCAGACTGTTCTAGTATCAAACAACATTGGCAGAACTCCTACCCCTTTCTTCATCCCTTAGCATCATCAAATTATACATACTCTCCAGAAAGATTTTTTTCTATTAGCAAAGGTTTTCTGCTAGCTGAATACCCAAAAGCAGCCATGCCTTTAAATCAGGGGGTCTTAACAAGGGGTCTGTAAGCCTGAATTGAAATTCAAAAAAACATTATTCTTGTGGGAACGTGTTGGTGCGGGTGTGACATATTTATTAAATAATACACAGTATAGTGTGGACTTAGTAAGGGAGCTGTGGTTTTCACCTGACTGGTTAAGGGGTCTGGTGGGACAAAAAAGGTTAAGAACCCCTGCAAATATTATAAACCACCTTTGCAGAACCACCCAAGTTGTAAGAAATTTTTAGTGACTTGAAGGCTCAAAAAAAGGTCTAAATTTTTGCCTGCCTCAACAAAACCACTTTCTAGGGGGAAAAAAATCAAATGTATTAGCATCCTCAAGCAAAGCGACTATTTCTCTCTCTCTACCACCTTTGTTTATGCCTTAATGGTTAAGCAAACAAACAAAAATTTTGAACACAGATAACTCCCTTTCAAATTATATTCTAAGGCCTACTTAGAAATACGGATATAAACAAAACATGCCCCCCCCCCAAAAAAAAAAGAAAGAAAAAAACAAAACCCAAGTTAAAAAGAGGAAAAGTTCTAGAAGGCAGGAGGGGCAAGCTATCTATAATCAGAATATAATAGATTCCTAAGAATTCATGGCCCTTAACAGGACTTTTGCTAACATAGAAGAAACCTCTCTGCTCAATCTCTCTCTCTCTCTCTCTCTCTCTCTCTATATATATATATATATATATATATATACACACACACATATGCATGTGCATGTTTGCACAGCATTTGATATTCCCCAACATCTGCTGATGAAGAAGGAAACAGTTACTATTCACTGAGTACTGATCAACTTACACAGTTCTCTCCAAAGGCTCCTTCCATAGTAATTGATTAATTATTCTCCATTAAATGTAAGTCTGTCTAATTAACTGTATTGACTAGGATAGAAAAACCAGATGGCTCTGTAGCCTGGATCAGTAACAGCAGATAGACAGCCATTTAACATTTAAATCAAATGCAGCTCTTATTTCCTCCTGACCTTTTGTCAGAAAGAAAAAAAATGTGTGTGAACAACTTTGTGATGTGCTCTCTAGAAGACTATTCCCAGAAAAGGGGTTTGCTAATTAGTATATAATGATCATTACACCCAGTGCCTGCCACAAATACCATCCAAAGCAGAGCAATTTTTCTTTGAAAATGGCCAAAGCCATAGATGGTTTATTTTATTTATTTTTTGTGTGTGGTAAGAGAAATGGAATTTCATTGACTCCCAATAAAAGCACACCCATAAGATTAACACTATTTTTGTATAAGTTATATTATTCTTGTGTCTCTGGATCATTTGCCATTTCAGCTCCATTAGACTCCTGGAATCCTTACGTTTATTAAAATAACTAACCTTTATGGATTCAGAGTAGGAAAAATTCTATTAATAAAGAAAACTTCCATAAAGACAGCCAAAAATAGTCACATAATCAGTAGGGAAAGAAAAAAAGCTCTAAATCACCAACAGCTGCTTGTAACAAAGTAGCCTGCATTACTTACAAATGAATCATTATTTGGCAAAACTCAAACCTGGGACAGAAGAGGGACCACCAACAAAATAGCCTTTGGCAACCAATCACCCCTTTGTGGGCCTCAATTTTTATATCTGGGGATTGGGAAATGGGAAACAGCATCACCCACTTCAGTCCACAAATGAGTATTTATACTCTTCATTCAGGCAAAGGTCTCCAACCATTCTGTGGAAGAAACATTACTATCTATTTTCTAAACTTGAGGGAAGTGGCTGTGGCTCAATCAGTAGGGTTCCCGTTTACCATATGGGAGGCCCCGGGTTTGGTTCCCGGGGCCTCCTGGTGAAGGCAAGCCCGCCCGCATGGTGTGGTTAGCTGACCCAGAGAGCACAAGCTAGCAAGGGGGGGATAAATGAATAAATAAATAAAATCTTAAAAAATAAAATAAAATAAAATAAATAAACTTGAAGACAACAGAAAAAGAGGCAAAGCTAAATGAAAGTAAAATCTCTAAGGAGAATGGGACCGGTAGAGTTATTAATCAGGGATTTCCTAGTGGAACACAGACTCCTAGCCAGGAGCCATGCATTAAAAGAGAACTGTCATGTTGTGTCAGCAGATCATGTCATTTCCACATGTTCCTAAGAAGAAACTCAGGTCACTTGAGTTGTTCCTTTTCAGCTGAACAATTGATAAGCCTGATCCTATCCAGCAGGTCTGCAAATACTCCAAACCTTTTTAAGCTTTCCAAGTTTTAAAATCATATCAGTAAACACATTAAAAGGTGACTAATCCAAGAGTAAAATTTTAGGATTGATAATACCTGAACATCTAGATTACAGAGATTCCACAAACCCCTTAATATTTTATGCAAAACTATATGGATATGTGCATTTTTCTTAGAAGACTGTTTAGACATTTTAGACTTTCAAAGGTGTCCAGAATTCAAGAAGAGTTATAAATGGCTGATCCAATAAATTATTTTCACACTACTTTCTCTTTAGAAAACTAAAAGTCTATTAAAATAGTCACTCCCTAATGACACATATAAAAAGGAATTCTGCTGCCACAACATTCCATATTCATCTCTTCCTCATTAGAAGACCATGGAGGACCACCTCACCACTTGATGTCTGTAACAGAGGTGGCAGCATGCCTGAGAGGAAGCAGGTACAATCATAAGCAAGGGCCCAAGTCTAGCCCTGATTCTGATGCCAATTAGATCTGCCATTTCAAACTACCCTGGGCCTCAGGTTCACGCTGGGATGAAATCTGTCCACCTATACCCAAAGGTTGCTGGAGGATTCAAACTAGATATTGGTATGAAAGTGCTTTAGAAGTTAAAGGCTAAAAATATATAAGGTACAAAAGAAGGACAAGGAGAAGAAAAAAAAATTCGCCTAAAATCACAAAGCAAATCAATGGAACCCATGAGTTGAATTTCACCCTATTAAAAAAATGTGTGTCTTTATTTCAATTAAGGGAGAACATCTGGCACCCTAGGCTCCCAAGTAAGCTATTCTTAAACAGGGCTGCATGAAGTTTTGTATGTGTATACATATAATTTTTTTTTTTAAAACAAAAGCAAAGTTGTAACTTTATAGGATGCTTCGCTGGCCTGGAGTGCACTTACTGGTGAATTCCTGCACCTCTACTGTACCATATAATATCAACACAGAAAGGTTGAGTGGTGATGTAATGTCTGAGGCCAGGCCATGTATTCAAGGCCATTTTGTTGGATTCACAGGGTACAAGTTAGCTTTTTTCTCCAAGAGATGGGACAAACTGATTTCATTATCATGATTTTGGTCTTTACCATCTATCAAGTTCACATGAAAGACCTGTATAAGAAATCCCTGTGCTCAGATACTCCAGCACTCAGCCCTTTCAAGAAAGCTTTAGTATACTTTCTCTTTCCTTCCCTATCCCATTGTCAGCAAGATGTAGGGACTACCAGGCCAGACATTAGATGAGACTAAAGCAAGACAAGTTTTAAAAATTATCAGACTCTCTACTTTCAGGCCACATACCTGCTAGCCTAAAAGACTTATTTCTCAGAAGCCGGAGCCGATCAGCGGGATACTCACAATCTAGGACAAGAACCATTTAAGGAATTGTAAAAGAAAGGAAACAGAAGTTAAGTGCTGCCTTACAAGTGTGAACCAGAAAAGCTAGCAGGTAGAAAACTGGCATTCTTTTTTAACCCTGTTAAGAGGTTGGCTCACTAAGTATTCTGAGGAGAGTGCTAAGTTTGGGAGACAGAACATCCCTGTCAGGCTTCAGGGAGAAACAAAAAACAACAAAAATCCAAGTATGATGCAAAGGTAAAGAGAAACCTCCAGAGAAAGGAATGCTTTTTTTACTGCAAGATTCCTCACTGTATTGTAAGATCAGAAGGTGGGCTGGTTAAAATGAAGTTCAAGGGATTCATTGGGTTTTCTGTTTATCCCTAGCCAATCTGGTGTCACTTATGTTACCTGATCGGATGGTAGAAGTATCAAACTTAAATAATTAAAATATTGTACTAGAAATATAAACAAACCATGTATGTATAGCCAAAATAGCAAAGACAGATTGTATATAGGGTTTTGAATTGCCATCTGGCAGTGTCATGGGAATGTGTCTAGCTAGCATAGCATCTGGCACACAGTAGATGCTCAGTAAAGTTCTGCTTTCTTTTTTTAAAAAATGGGGAGGTAAAAAAAGACATGAGGTTAGGAAGTGTTCAGAAGGAACCAAGGAAGGAGCTTCCCTCCATTCACCCATGAATTTGTTACTAAACATCGTGCTGAAGCACAGAGGTTTCAAAGTAGTTCTCAGGCAGAATTGGTATGGTATACAGACTTGTTTTAGCCAGACAATAAAGTCTGAATTTGTTGCAATATTTAAAAATTAGGAAACGTCACATAAATCTTTTATTTCTGGCTTCTGAAAAAAATCAGAGGTCCTGGGAACAATGGGCTGAAGCTGAGTAGTAGTTATTCATTTAAATGGAATGCGGGGGAAGCGGCTGTGGCTCAAGCAACTGAGCTCCCGTGTACCACATGAAGGACCCGGGTTCCATCCCCAGGACCTACTGGTAAAAAAAGAAAAAAGGAGTCCCAGACCTGCGCGGAGCAGAGAGGCGCACAGGCCCCCGCGCGGCAAAGTGACACACCAAAAAGAAAAAAAACACATAAATGGGATAGGGGCTTTCCAGTTGGCCACAGTCCCCACTACTCCCTATCATTTACTTTCAGCAAACTTCACTTATTTTTCTGCCTGCCTGCCTTGCTTCTGTTGGCATCGAGTTTGTATAGTGAAAGGAGTCTTACTGACAGCTCCGAAATCCAGGTTCTAGTCTTAGCTCAGCTATTAACTTGTATATGTCTTGACTTGCATGCTTAACTTCTCTGAATGTCAGTTTTCTCCATCTGTAAAAGGGTTTATACAAAATGATCTCTAAAAGCTCTATAATTAGAATTACTCTACAATGATGGCAATGACTTTGGGGGAGACACAAATTAGGCTCAGACTATTTCACACTTTATTTCCTGAGTCTAAATTCTTGAAATGTTCATTTCATTTTAAGGCTAATGAATTACCTATTGAACTTATGATGGTTTAAAAAGAAGTACAGGCTCCATTTATGTGGACTGACTAATATAATAATAATTAAAAGCCAGAAGACTATCTCAGATACTACCACATGCTGCCTTTCTTTACCATATTCATTCCTATTATGGAAATTTCTCAGATTCATCTGTGGGATGGTTACCCAGTCTACGACTAAATCAAGAGTTCCAGAGCACAGAGCCCCAGGCTCTGGGTGTTCTCAGTGTATAAAGGAACATGGTCAAGTATTAAGACCAATATAAGGAAAGGGTGGGCTTTGGAATTTGAAAGCAGCAAAAAAAGAACCTGTCTGAGGTAGTCAAGGAATACACATGTTAGTCCTACAGATTATATTGTAACTGTGGCAGCTGCTGCTTTAATCATGAATTTGGGAAGTTAGAGCCTCTAAATCATCTTTGAGAGACATGTTCCAGGACTGAGAAACTCTTAGTAAGTTTGGCCTCCTGTGCAAGAGTATAAGCTCAACAGATTAATTTTACTGGAAATCCATTTTTTATTCATCCTCCTAAAGGCCACTGGAAGTTAAAAGGGGAAAAAAAAAAATGGTACTTAACAATCCTGATTTAAAGTTGGAGAAGACTTAGCCCCCAAAAGCTAAATACCAAACATTGACCAAAGTACTTAAGATTCACTTCAACAAATATTTATTGTGCTCTCGCTGTGTGCCAGGCATTGTGCCAGACAGGACAACAATTAGCTACATTTCTTAAACCACAAAGAGTGAACACAAAAGCCAAATATATATATATATCTGTTCTTCCTATTCCCTATATTACCTCTGATAATCTATATGATTTTTAAAGACTTTAACTCTGTAACTGATCCAAAGTTAGATCAATGATTTGCATCCTCCTACATCCAAGGAATACTACTTAGCCCAACCAAAAGCAGTTTAATTAGTTAGAAGAGGATACAGTACCCATGCTTTTGCCACAGGCCAAAAGCCGCATATAATAAATTAGTCAAATCTGAATATAGAAAATCAAAACCATTCAATGTTTTTTTCATTACCTGAAAGGCAAAAACTACTTTTCAACGTACAGATCCAGGACCATCACAAAATATTTTGTGTGGCTCTGCCTGTGGCGATACCTGTCCCAATATATCAGGGCAAATTGGGTAATTATTGTCTAAGTCAGAGGTTCTCAAACAGGGGCAATTCCCCCCTCCCCCCCACAGAGGACATTTGACAATGTCTGGAGACATTTTTGGTTATCTAGGGGACAACTGGAAGAAGTATTACTGGGATCTAGTGGGAGAGGCCAGAGATGTTGATAAACATCCCACAATGCATAGGACAGCTCCATACAACAAAGAATTATCCAGCCAAAAGGTTTGTGGTGTCAAAGTTGAGAAGCCACGGTCTAGGTGTGCCACATTTTGGCTAGAGGCCTTTGTTCCATCTAGGTCTTTTAAGAATTCCATGCAGACAGCCTCTGGCTGCTAATACAAAACCTGAAGAACATACAACATCCATTTCCTTTACCTCTTTCCCCATCCCTCTGTCCCTGTGTGCATCTGGCAATAAAGCCTAATAAACCACTATACTTAGGACATGCTCTTGATGGTTCTACGAAATAAAAATCACATGCATAAGAGGAAGATGAAAGATAAAAAATCAAGAAAAGGAAGGAAGAAAAGAAGGAAGTAGGAAGAAAAGGGCCTGGTTGTCATTTCCACAGCTAAATGAAGCTAAATCAACCGTTCTGCATAGCAGACAATAAGCTGGCCTACTGTGTGTCTGATCATTTCTAAAAACTGCTTCTTTCTACCCAAGGAACAAATTGTCTACAGCACCATATAAGCAGGTGAAAACTAAGTCATTCAGGAACTGCAGCCTCCTCAAGGAGACCACTCATTTAACTGAGGCCACCTAGTGGACTACAGTGTAGATCTCAGCTAAACAGGCCCTAGGATTCCAATTTGAGTATAAATTCTGAATTTGGATATATATTCTCTACTTACAAAATGCGAAATCCTTAGCCTGGAAAACATAAAAGATACTCTCAGTTTATTTAACATTCAACTCAACAAGCATTTTTTTTTTTAAGATTTATTTATTTATCAACTGCCCCTCATTGTTTGCAGTCGCTGTCTGCTCTCTGGGTCCATTTGTTGCATGCTCTCTGTGTCTGCTCATCTTCTCTTTAGGAGGCACTAGGAACTGAACCCAAAACCTCCCATGTGGAAGGGGGTGCTCAATCACCTGAGCCACCTCAGCTCCCTGGTTTGTTGTGTCTCTCATTGTCTTTCCTCTTTGTGTCTCTTTTGTTGCGTCATCTTGTTGCGTCAGCTTGCCGCGCCTGCCTGCTGTTCCAGCTCGCCTTCTCCAGGAGGCACTGGGAACCGAACCTAGGACCTCCCATGTGGTAGACGGAAGCCCAATTGCTCAAGCCACATTTGCTTCCCAACAAACATTTATTATGCTTCTACTATATAGACTAATCCTAAGCTATGATATTGAGGGAGATTCTAGCAAGTTTATGCTAGGGAAAAAAATCCTAGCTTCTGCTTTCAAAGAGCAGAGTCTTGGCAGATTCTCAAAGAACTATTTCTTTTATTCCCCTGACCCACAAATAACTAAAGAGGTGGGGCAGAGTATGTGAGAACTGTATGTCAAAATTTGAAAGTATAACATAGTTGGTTGATGGGGACCAAAGAGAAGAATCCTAAATATTAGCAAAAGACTAAGAAGTTTCTCTTTTTCCAATCTAGATGTAAAGACAGATTTGTTGTGCTTGAGAAGAAAAAAAGTTTATTTGTTTATTTGATCAATTCTTCTTTATATTTGTCTTTACTCAGCTCGATTGTTGAGACCAGTCTAACTGGTCCTCTCACTGACACTCACTTCAGAACTTCTGTGGCCAAGACAGACAGATGCAAGAATGCCAAGTATGTTCTTAAACTGCCAGATTTAAGTCAACATCAGTGTCTGGATTCCCAATGAGAATGTGAAAACACTGGAGACTCGCTTGGGCTCTCCATTCCCAGTTGTGATACTGGCAGTAAAAAGAAAAAGCCAGCATCTGGCTCCTTTTCGGACAAAGCTGCTCAGCCCATTTCATCCAAGAAAAAGATACCGTACCAAGAAGGCATTCAAGACACATGTCTCTTGAATGATACTTAGAGTGTTTCATTCATCATTATGTTTTATTGGTACAAAAGGATGTTTCTCTTACTGGCAGGCTAATTTTTCATGGCCTCCCTTGTTTGTTTTCAAGTGACCCGTTCTCAGGACCTTCAACTCCGTTCACAAACTTGGCAGAACTAGGTTTGCCAGCCTTGGTTTTGGGTATGTGCCTCCTTTGTACTCAATGGCAGTTCTGATGAAGAAACTATTAAGCTAGAACAACCCCAGACAGTCACTTTCCCCTGACAAATGCAAATAAGAAATAAAGATCAACACAGAAATAGAGCAAAAAGCATAGGTGTGAGAAGTCAGAGGGCGCTTACTTGGTCACGATCTCCTGCAAAACAGCAGCTTTTCATGGTGCAAGAGTTGAAGTAGCCCTGATTGTCAAACTGGAACACAGGCAGGCGGGAGTGGATGTCATACAGCACGGGGGGCAGACGACGCCTCAGGGCCAGGAGCTGGGTCCCATTGCTGTTGAATCTCACACTCATGGCACTTTGGAGGGATAGGTTGCCACCATAGCGCAGGAGAGAACTGGAAAGAAAAAAGTAGAGGAATTGGGTGTAAGACAGGATGGACAAGAGTCTGCAAAACACACTGAATTGACTTCTTCACAGCATGTGCTCAGAACCTCATGTCAGGCATGTACATCTGAATTTCAGCAGAATGATATTTCTATTCAGTAACTAGAAGGTAATAATGGGGATAGGAATGACTCCTTAATTACATTAAAGCAAGTTTTATTCATTCATTCATTCATTTTAGGAGGTACCAGGGAGTGAATTCAGGACCTCATACATGGTAAGCAGGTGCTCAACCACTGAACTAAATCTGCTTCCCAATTAGAGTTGGTTTTGTTTGTTTGTTTTTAGGAGGTAGCGGACATCGAACTCGGGACCTCACATACAGGAAGCAGGTGCTCAACCACCTGAGCTACATCCGCGCCCATAGGCATTTATTTTTTATTTTTATTTGTTCAAAGAGAATGGTTATATTCCACTAGAATAACTAGAAAGTAAATACTAAAGACATTTTAAAAAATTTACATGTAGAGCAAGTAGAACAACAACTAGAAAAGTACGATGACTTGTTTTCCTTTACAATTCCCAAGTTCATATTTATTTATTTATTTATTTTTTTAGTTTTGAAATATACATTGGTTAATATATATACTTCCAAAAGAAAAAAGAAAAAAATATATGTGTGTGTGTGTATATATATATATACACACACACACACACACACACTTCCATTTATCTAGCCTCACAAGGAAGTGGCATATTTTGGTTCCCCTAATGTAGTTTCATAAAATTCATAACATTTTTTTAAAATCCCACAGTATGGTTTTAAATAATTTCTTTTGATGACTCAGAAGACACTTTCAATTTTACAGCAAACCAGGATAGTAATGAACATTACCAATTAAACAGTACTAGTAAAAATAAAAAAGGTGTACATTTTACATTTCTGGTAGTCAGTATCCTTGATTATCTGGACACTATTTTTTATGGAGAAATGACTGCTTACTGTCCATGTCACAGGCAACTTCCCTTTTGTATTTCAGGTTCAATTATTGGAGCATTGAGTTATTGGTAGGAAAGTGAGCTAAAAGTATATGCATCAGAGATGCTGCAGGAATGAGCACCAACTTGCTCTGCCTTACACAGACATTGTTGTCATGGGAAGGAAGTAGACCTAGAAGTTAGAAGTTTTAGAGAAAAATAGTTTAATATATTCTAGGGAATCACAGAGCTGGAAAGGACCTAAAGAAAACTAAATCAGAACATAGCAGATTTATTGAAACATTTTTAAGAAAGAAATTTTAATAGCATTTAACAAACAAAGCCCAGGCATTTCCTTTACAGAGTGCCCTAGCTGCCACAGGCATGTAGCGTTATCTAAACACTGAGCTCAAAAACATTGAGAGGCTTTCAATACAAGATGGGCATGGAGTATGCAAATAAACTAGCATCTGTAGGTCTGAAGAAGAGTAAGGGGTGGAAACAAGACTCAACAAAAAGAAACTTGGCCAGCTCCACAAGCCATAGCACAGGGTTTACACCAGCCGAGGCATCACTTACAGGAAAGCTGGGGCCTCTGGTAAATGCCCTTTCCATCTGTTAATAAGAACTTCCTCTGCAATTCTAGTCACGCCTGTAGAGTATTCTGGCCAAGACAGGCATCCAGGCCCATCCCATCCCCACACAAGCTCCTTGATCACATCTGCAATCTGGTCACTCTATAGGGGTCTGTTTGTGGGCTCCAGGATAGTAACTAGCTTTTTTCTCGCCTATACTCCTATTTCTAACATGGAGAGGGTGCATAGGCATCTTGCTACTAGAACGTTTAAAGATGCTATCTATTGTGATGATGAATACACAACATTGTGATTATACTAAAAGCCATTGATTATACACTTTAGATAGATCGTATAGTATGTGACTATATCCCAATAAAACTGCTTAATAAATAAATAAACAAATAATTGTGCAAGAAAAGACAGAAATGGCAGCTATGTACAGCAGGGGAAGTATAGAAAGATTGAGAGGTGAAGAATTTTCTTGTTTGTCTGCTTTTTGTTTATTATTATTACTATTATTGAAATAATGAAAATGCTCTAATGAAGTGATGAAGGCACAACTATGTGTTTATACCAAATACTATTGGTTGTATACTTTGGATGAATTGTATGCTTTATTAATATGTATCAATAAAATTGATTTGCAAAAAAAAAATTATATATAAAGTAGGGGAGTGGATGTGGCTCAAGTGGTTGAGCACCTGCTTCCCACATGAGAGGTCCCGGGCTTGGTCCCCAGTGCCTCCTAAAAACAAAACAAAACAAAACAAGATGCTATCAAAAGGGCAGCAGCTATCAAAACTGAATACTTCATGATTGGACTCAAAATTCAATTCTTTTCAGAGCAATGGACCAATACCTAAAATTCAGAAAGTGAGCCACGTGAATTGTAATTTCTCAGCAAGGGGTTCTGCAATTGGCTACTCCTGGTGAAAATGGTAAGGATGATCTAGTTGTCCAGGAAAAGCAGTCAAGATACATATATAATGTCAAAGATTCTATAGTTTATGGTTCTAACTATAGTGCACATGAGAAATCATCTGGGATTTTTTTTATATATATCTTCCCAGATATTCTAATTCAATCTGGAAAGTGGGTCCAGGAATCTGAATCTAACAGTTAATTCTGATGCAGGTGACTTTCAAGCCACACTTTGAGAAACATGGTTCCATTTTGGATTTTTTTTTTTTTTTTTTTTTTTTCCTTTTTTCTTTTGCATGGGGAAGGGAACAAGGGAGAAAAGCCACACAACATGGCACGTTTTCAGCCCCATGTCTGTTAGCAGAAGGACTCTAATTCCTTCTAAGTTCCACTCCACCAACAATGCCTGAATGAAATGTGTGTGTGTGTTTTTTTTTTCCTGCCCACAACACATTCCCTGAAAGAGAAGTTGTTTCTCATTTCCTCTTAGAGAACTGAGGGTGACTTTATGCAACAAGAATGCCTCAATCTTGACTTACTTTCTGGACTCTGGTCTTGATAATAGAGATGCCACTATCTCCACTTCTCCAGAGAAATGGATGCCATTACACACTTAATAAGATGGGCAGCATCTCAAAAGGGTTGGCAACAAATTAAAATGAGTTTAAATCAGAATGTCCCTAAAAGAAAAATAGAAGCAATCTATTCCCAACCCATCTTCAACCAAGGACTTACTGCAAAATGCAACAAGAATGGAGTCAGAGATGATCCAAAGGTCAGCATGCGAAACACTCCGGATGAAAAGCAAGAGACCCTTGGAACGTTAGGAAAACATTCCTCACTAGTGTAGTCTCCTGTTGTTGGCCTTTTTTTTCTAATGCTCAGTCGGACTTTTTTAATTGATCTGGTGAGGTTAAAAGAATTTGTTTTAGGAGGTACTAGGGATTGAACCCAGGACCTTGTACATGAGAAGCAGGTGCTCAACCACTGAGCTACATCCACTCCCCAATGAGAGAGTTGGTTTTTTCATGTTTGTTTTTAGGAGGTACCAGGGATCGAACCCAGGACTTCATATATGGGAGCCACTTGAGCTACATCCATTCCCCAAAAGAATATTTTTTAAAATACTTGTTGCTAAGACCCTAGAACAGAGGAGAGATAGGCAGAGGCTGTTTCCAGGGAAGGTGACTGGGAGTATCATCTCCAGCACAAGACAAGGGTATCAATAAAGGTTCCAAGATCAGACTCCATGAGTCTAGGTTTCCACAAATCCATGATTAAGTAATTCACATACTATCTGATGGTGTCAATAAGATTTTCCAAAGCCCATTGGCATGAATTTCCTGATAGTTTCTATGTGAAAGATCCATTAAAAGAACAACAAATAAAAAAAAAACAATAAAAAAAAAAAAAAAAAGATCCATTAAGACTTGAGTAATGTTTGGAGTCAAGGCACACATGATACATGGTTTATCTGTTGTGGGGAGAACTGCTTCATTCTAACTCACGAATATCAGAGCTGGCATCGTACAACAACCAGAGAGGCAAAAGTAAGTTTCTTTATATGGGGGAAAAATCTCTTCCCACCACAGTTGATGCTGTAGGACAGGATGACCTATAAGGAAAATGGGACCCAACCCATAGAATATAACAAATCTTAGAGCATGCTAGAATTAGGTAAAAAGTGAACAATTTCAAGGAGTTACAGCCCACACTGGTCTCATTCGAGTGTGTTCAGGGTTCCAATGACCCCTTGACCATTTCTTCTATGGGAGCTCGAAGGGATCTGAACAATCAAAGCTTTGTCTTTTGTTTTTTCTAATACAATGCTTAGTCCCCAACTTGAGACTACTGTAGAGGAAACCAAACTGTTGGACAACCTGAGAAACACTGTAATCTGTTATTGAACAAATTTGTTTTCTCCAGAACATGATTCACCATCATGTCTTTCTGGCTTGGAATATAGATTATGGGTTCAGTATTAATGGTAAAAATTCCTTTCCTTTTTTGACATTCAAAATTTTAAATTGGGCCACCATCATGCCATCCAGATTGAGAGAGACCAGAAACTCCGAGGCCACGTGAACCATGGCCACAGCCGTATCAGCAAACACCAGAAGCATCCAGTAGGCTGGGGTAATGCTGGTGGCATGCATCATCACAGAATCGACTTTATATCACCCAGGTTACTTCGGGAAGGTTGGTATGAGACATTATCACATGAAGAAGAATCAGAGCTTCTGTCCAACTGTAAACCTTGGTCAATGAGCAGACATGGGTAAATGCTGCCAAAAACAAGACTGGAGAGTGGAGACTGGAGCTGTTTCTATCATTGAAGTGGTGCGATTGGGCTACTAAAGTTCTGGGGAAGGGAAAGCTTCCAAAGCAGACTGTCATCATGAAGCCAAATTCTTCAGCAGAAGAGCTGAGGAGAAGATTATGCGTATGGGGGGAGCCGGTGTCCTGGTGGCTTGAAGCCTTATGGAGGAAGGTTCATTAAATGCTAACATGCTTTTCCCTTGTGGTCTGAGTGTAGACTCTTCAGCACCTCTACATCCCCAACTGTGCAGCTTAATGCTGAGCATAGTCAGCATCAGGAATACACCATAACCAGGTTCCAGGACAAAGAATGTGGAGGCCTTAGCCAATTAGCAAACTTGAACCTTATTTTCATCTATAAGAACGGTAACCTGTTGAAAATTTTAGTTGAACACCTATTTGTATTGTTTACAGGGGGTGAGAGAGAATGGACACTTATCTATTCCATGGGGATCAAAAAAGAAGACTCAGTTTCAATTTGTCACCTCTACAGAGGGTCAGAGTGATAGAGTTGAGGCAATTCTACAGGGCTAAATTCCTGATCCTAAGGGTTTTTTCCTGGGTCCCTTATTATATTAGTCAGCCAAAGGGGTACTGATGCAAAATACCAGAAATCGGTTGGTTTTTATAAAGGGTATTTATTTGGGGTAGAAGCTTACAGTTACCAGGCCGTAGAGCGTAAGTTGCTTCCCTCACCAAAGTCTATTGCCACGTGTTGGAGCAAGATGGCTGCCAATGCCTGCAAGGGTTCACGCTTCCTGGGTTCCTCTCTTCCTGGGGCTTGTTTCTCTCCCGGCTCAGCTGCTCACATCTCTCCACAAGGCCAGATGTAGATTATCAGGCCAACAGTTCATCTCTCTTCCTGGGGCCTCTGCTGTGTCTAATTGAGCCTTCCCTCTGCTTCTCTGTGTGCTTACTTCCTGGGCTCCAGCATTAAAATTCTCACTCTCTTCTCTGCCGTGTGTTTTTCACGTCCTACTAACGTGGCCCAATCAAAGCCTTAATCATTTTTTTTTTAAAGATTTATTTATTTATTTATTTTTATTTATCCCCCCCTTGCTGCCCGTGCTCACCATGACCATCTGCTGTGCATTCCTCTGCATCTGCCTGTCTCCCCCTGCTGCACCATCCCACTGCGCCAGCTCACTCACCACGCCGAGCAGTCGGGCTTTCCTTCACCAGGAGGCCCCGGGAATGGAACCCGGGACCTCTCACATGGCAAATGGGAGCCCAACCAATTGAGCCACAGCCGCTTCCCCTTAATCATTTTTTAATCAAGTAAAAGTGAAAACTCAGAATCCAATATAATCTGATATGCCTGGAGAGACAGGCATAGTTTACAAACATAATCCAATATCTATTTTTGGAATTCATGAACAATATTAAACTGCCACACTTATTTTGGGCCAAACCATTCTAGTTTTAACCAGGATCTAGAATTAATAGTTTTTTCTTTTAGTCAAAAATGTATCTAGTGGAGAAAATTGGGAAATCCTGAAGGCCAGAAACTGAGTCAGGTTTTCTAGGATTTATATCATCCTGTTAAAGCCAAACCATAATGACCAGTGCTTGTGTGCAGATAAGATCCTCAGAGACCTCAGTGTAACTTATTTGCTACAGCTTTTACAGTTCTGGAATTTCAGACTATTGACCCAAAATAAAGAAGTCTAAAACCCTGAGTAAAGAAAAAAAAAATTTAAACTTGATTGAGGTTGACAAAAGGGCTTGTCTAAACATCTGATAAGGAAATTTTTACATAATCAAATGGCATATCCAGCACCTCCATGGAGGAAACATGGATGGCAAGTACGGCAATGCTTCCAATCATTTTCTTTCAGAACAGGAAATATGCCCAGAGTTTAAGTGATTTGGAGCCAGGTTTTTGCCTTTGGTCCAGAGATCCTAAAAGCTATGTCGAGCCAACCAGTAACTCAAAACAAATTAAGAGATATAACAGATTTGTTTTAGGACATTCACGACTTTTCCACAGAATTAGGGACTCAACATTCAGTCATTTAGTCATCTGAGTTCATCAGATGACCTGACTTGCACATAACCTGGATAATTCAGAATCCTCTCCCCCTACCCAATCTTGAGGAAGTAAAGAGTTTTATAAGTAGCCACTGAGGCTTCATCTTAAAAATATCTCCCATCCTGGGAAGCGGCTGTGGCTCAATCAGTAGGGCTCCCGTTTACCATATGGGAGGCCCCAGGTTCGGTTCCTGGGGCCTCCTGGTGAAGGCAAGCCCGCCCGCACGGCGTGGATAGCTGACCCAGCGAGCGCAAACAGCAAGGGGGGGATAAATGAATAAATAAATAAAATCTTTAAAAAATATATATATATATATCTCCCATCCTACCACCTAATCGATGTTACCTAGCATCAGCCCTGACCTCACAGAGTATATAACTAAGGAGATGGAGCTTAATAAACAATGGGTAGCAGGAGAAAGGAAAAAGCAAGTGGAAGGAAGGAGATTGAGTGGCAGTTGCTAGAACGACAGTAACAGTGCAGTAAGTGGGTGGAGAGCTATGCAGGTAAACAGGCAGTCTCTGACAGCAGAAGAAACTAGGAAGGATGTTCTGAGTGTTGGGTGACAAGGTCACAAAGCCAGAGGAAGGTTAAAGAACAAAAAAACAAAGTTTGGGGAAAATTCTATGCAGAAGAGGGTCTGAAAACAAAAATCATGATTTGGCACTTTCTAATAAGAAATCTTATGCAAACAGTTGAAAACAAGAAAGGTGCATAAAAGAAAGGTGAAAAAAGGCCAAACTGGTGACTGATGAAGCACAAGTATAGGAAAATGGCTCATCTCATACAGGAGCCACTCACTGAGAAAGCATCTAAAAACACAAAGTCAGCAATAACAATGGCTTAGAACTTTTTAAATATTAACTCTTGGTAATAAATACATTTTATACTGTATTCCAGTATACTCATATTTATTTAGCATAAATTCATTGGAGAACAATACCTACCACCTACCATATGCCAGGCACTGATTTTTTATTCTATATTTTCTATTTAATAAATACTTATGGTTATCTAAAATGATTTCATAACCCACTGGATTTTTTAAAAAGCCTCCAAACTTGTCACCTTGCTTCTACTTTTTCCCATTGCCCTGTTTATCCTGAACAAAGCAGCCAAAAAAACAAAAACAAAAACAAAGCAGCCAGAAGCGTGTTGAACCATGAGTCATATTTTATCATTTTTCTGCTGAAAAACCTCCAGTGGTTCCCCACTTCAACCAGAGTAAAAATCAAATTCCTTACAAAGCCAACAAGGCCCTAGACAATCCCTTTGTATTCATCCCTTACCTCTCTAACCTCCGCTCCTAGCATTCTCTACAACCTCATGGTGCCTTCTTTACTGTTCCTAGAATATGCCAGGCATGCTTCTGCCACAGGGCTTTTGCAGTTGCAGATCCTGTGGCCTGGAGTGCGCCTTCGCAGATATCAGCATGGCTTGTTCACTTACCTCTTTATTCAAATATCATCCACAATGAGGCCTTTTCTGACACCCTATGCAAAAATACAACTTCCCCAATCTAACACCATCGAACATACTATATATTTATTACATATTTATTTTGATGCTTATTTGTCTTTTCCCACCAGACTATTACCCTTTATATCTTTTCCCTGTGTATACCAAGTGTTTAAACAGTTCTAGACACACAAGAGGTCTTCAATAAATACCTGTTGAATGAATGATCTAATGGGTCATGACCAGCAGTTTGAAAAATCCTGACCTTGGACATTAAAAAAAAAATAGCCACCACGATGGGTAAGCAGCAGAACAACAAAAAATCTGAGAAACGGCAGGAGACTTGGAGATCCTCTAAGTCAAAGTCTCTTTCACAGATGAAGAACTGTAGCCCAGAAAATAAAGTGATTTGCCAACAGCCACCACGGTCTCCTGCTCTGTGCATGATACCACCCAACATTTTTCAAGTGAGTTAAATTCACCCACATGCTAATCAAGAAAACGGCCAACAAGAAGGAAGAATTTAACAGGTGTCTTAATTATATCTTGCACTTTTAAAGCAAATTCCTGATTCTTGCAGAACAAAAGTTCAAAAGGAAAAGCAACAATTAAGTTTTAAGAATTCAAATACAAGTTAAGAAAAAAGAAAATAGATTAATCTATTACATTTTAGAAAGTGACCATTGAATTGTACAGGTTTTGAATGTAAGTTCTACCCAATTATATTTAAAAACAAATAGTGATAAATGTATTGATTGACAGGTGTACTGAGACTAAAAGAAGATATATTAACTAAACTATAGGATTTGGGTTTATTTTCTTTATACCTTTCATTTTATTTACCAAGTTTTTCTACAGTGAATGTGAATATCTATAAGCAAAATAAAATAAGTTATTTCATTACGCCTTTTTTCTTTTAAAGATTTATTTTTTATCCATTTTTAGCACACACACACCATTTCTGCTGTTTTTGTGTTCATTCGCTGGGCAATTCTGTGTCTGTTTCCTGCCCTCTCTTCTCATCCCGATGTGGGAGACAGGCGTTCTGCCACCTGTCCCACCTCAGTTCCTGGTTTTTCAGTGCGTCTCATCTTGGCTCTCCCCTGCGTCCCTCTCCTGCTACGGCACTCTCTTGCTACGTCATCATCTTGCTGCGTGCAACACACCCACACACAGGGCCTGATAGCACACCCGTTTGCAGGGCCTGACAGCTTACCCGCATGTGGGGCCTAGGGGCAGGGCCTGGCAGCGCATCTCCGCATCTCGACTTGCAGGGCCTGACAGCACACCTGCGCACAGGGCCTGATGGCAGGCCCGCTCGCGGGGCCCGGTGGCCTGCGCACCTTCTGTACTTTTTTCTTTATTTTACTGTGAGGTCCCGGGGATTGAACCCAGGTCCCTCCATATGGAAGACAGAGGCCCAACCCTTTGAGCCACATCTGTGCCCCCTCATAATGACTTCTTACACACAGTCCCTCTTTTAAAAGGGGACCACTGAAGACAGTTTTGAAAAATGTGTGGGAGTAGGGAATTTAAAGAGCCTCTTAATGGAAACTTTAAATAATACGCTGTCCCACAGTATTCTGGTACAGATGCTAAATTTGAAATTAAGTCATTATTTTAAATTCATATAATGATACCCAAACAAAAATTTTCAAAGGACTTTGAAATTTCAGTGTCCCTCACCATCCACTTCAATGAGAGCAAATAATATCCCTCCTTTGATAGTTTCTAGTTTCTAAAAGGGCCTCCCTTGGTTAACACTGGTCACAGTCATGAGGTTAAGTGTGAAACTACAGTCAGTTTGATTTCTTTCCAAAGATAGACCATCCCACTTCCAAACATCCATAAATAAATGGCAAAGATGTATTATCAGAATAGAAAACAGATTCAAAACACAAAACCATTTTATGCAGAATCCAGAAACATTAATGATCTAATACCCATTTATGGGGAAACCAGGGTCAGAGGAACATGCTAAATGACATGCAGTCAGCATCATCTAGAATGTGAGAAATTCTTTAAGACAAACAATCTGCTTTCTTCAACAACAACAAAAACTGCAAGGAATAAAAGGGGAGAGGCAGGGGTACCTATAGATTAAAAGAGACTTGGAAGCCATATCAACTAATCACTTTATATGGACCTAATCTGAATCATGATTCATAAAAACCAACTGTAACAAAACATTTTTGAGACTACTAAGGAAATCTGAACTCTAATTAGATATGTGATAATATTAAAGAATTATTGTTAAGTATTTAGGTGTGATAACAATATTGTGGTCACATGCTTAAAAAGCATTATCTTGGTATGGAAAAGTTCAGCAGACCCTCAAAAACTTAAGCATAGAATTACAATATTACCCTGCAAATCCACAGATGGTACTCAAACAAACTTGTGTATGAATGTTCACAGAAGCAGTATCCACATTAGTCAAAAGGTGGAAACAATCCCAATGCCCATTGGGCATTGGGAGAAACAAAATGTGGAATATCCACACAATGGAATATTATTCCACCATAAAAAGCAGTGAAATACTGATACAAGCTATAATATGGATGAACCTCAAAAACATTGTTAAATGAAAGAAACCAGACACACAAGGTCACATATTGTATGATTCCATTTAAATGAAATATCCAGAATAGGTAAATCCTTAGACACAGAAGCAGATTGGTGGTTACCAAGGGCTGTGAGGAAGGGGAAATGGGGAATAATTGCTTACTTGTTTTATTTTGGGGTGATGAAAATGTTTTGCAACTAGATAGAAGTGGTGGTTGCACAAATTGTAAATGTACTAAATGCCACTGAATTGTTCACTTTAAAATGGTTAACTGTAGGTTATATGAATTGCATCTCAATTTCTTTAAAAAAATATCTTTTTAGAAATATGTATTTAAGCATTTACAGAGGAAATGATATATGAAAACTGATTCAAAATAATTGGGGAAGGAGTTTACAGATGAGGAATAAATGAAACAAGATTGTCCATAAGTTGATAATTATTAGTTAGGTAAAAAGTTAGAGGGGTTCATTTTACTATTCTACTTATATTTGAAATTTTTTACCATGAAGTTTTTTTTAAAAAGAGAAAAGTCGGCATTTGATTCTAAAATTCGAAAGTCCACTTGATGTAGAATTTTAGTAACTGGACTTGGGGAGTATTAAAGAAATTACATAAAATGGGGCTCAAATGGTTGGGCATCCATCTCTCATATGGAGGGACCTGGATTCGATCCCTGGGACCTCCCAGTGAAATAAAGAAAAATATAGAAGGCACATGGGCTATGAGGGCACGTGGTACACCATGAGTAAAGGGACAAAATCAGACTAGTCACATCCCTACTTAAAATTCTTCCTGAATTCCTGTTTCCCTCAGGATAATATTTACGTGTAGGATGGAGCAGGACACAAAAGGCTTTCTAGACCTAACTTGCCAGTCTCCAGCCTCTTAGAACCTAGCCATTCTCACTCTCTGTTCCAGCCACTGAAACACTCATAAATCCCACCCTGACTTTGCCTCTATTCTTTATGGCTCTTTGCTTTTGCTTCCTTTGGTCTGAAAGGTTTTTCTCACTTCTTAATTAATTTCAGCTGGTCTTTAAAGGCCAAGTTCAAGTATAAACTCCTCAGTGAAGCCTTCCATGACTTCCCCACTCCATGCCATGTTAGAAGCTGGCCTTTGGGTATCCACAGCACCTGTCTTAGCCTTTATCATGCTCTAATGTTTAATTCTTTGCTTGCATGAGAGCAGGGACTGTGTCTTCAATCTTTATAGCAAAGGGCCTAGTCCACAGAAGACAGTAAATATTGGTCAAATTAACGAATAAGTAAATTAAAGTATCATAATTAGGCAAAAAAAAAGAAAAAGAAAAGAATACAGACTCTTCTACTTGTTCTTCTACTATAAGGTGTTAAGAACACAGTGATACATGGGAAAACATAGCTAATGTAATTTATAGACTATAATTAATCACAATATTGTAATGTTTTTGTAGCAAAAGCAAAGAAGGTACTATATTAATGCTAAATGTAAAAAAAAAAAGAATATAGGGTTTGGTTTTGTGAGATATGAATATGATTAAGCATTTTTTTTCATTAATAAGGAGACCTTGGGGAAGCAGATCTGGCTCAATCAGGTTTGGTTCCTGGTGCTTCCTAAAGAAGACAAACAAACAATGAGCAGACAACAAGCAAAACAAATGAGCAGGGAGCAGATGTAGCTCAAGCAGTTGAGAACCCGCCTCCCACATGGGAGGTCCTGAGTTCAGTTCCTGGTGCCTTCTAAAGAAAAAACAAGGGAGCTGAGGTGGCTCAAGTGATTGAGCACCTCTCTCCCACATGGAAGGTCCCAGGTTTGGTACCTGGTGTCTCCTAAAGAGAAGACGAGCAGACACAGAGAGCACACAGCAAATTGACACAGAGAGCAGACAGCAATGACAAACAACAGGGGCGGGGGGATAAATTAATAAAAGAAAAACAGACAATGAGCAAAAAAAAAAAAAACGCAAAAAAAAATAAATAAGGAGACCTTGACTATGTGACTATGTCATTTAACTAAGCTGTATTCATCTGTGTATGTTCTGAACCCTAGAGGAACAATTGAGTTAGTTGTTGGAATTAGATGATATAAAATTTCCCAGACAGAACTTTTTAGGAGTAAGGCTTCCATAACTTGTTGAGCTGCCTTTTTCTGTTATTTTATTTTTTGAATTTGATATAAAGTTTGAATAATGATGATAATAATAAACAGACTCTTTTAGGACGAGTATATAATACTGCTGTCAATCAGTCTTTACTGATGGTCCATAATGTTCCAAGCACTGTGCTAGGCTCTAGAGATTAAAGATCAATAAAGCATGGCTCTGCCCCTAGAAATTCACAGAAAAACAATGAGTAATAGCACAGATTAGGACAAGTACCTCCTCTGTGAGAAGCAATTCATGGGTGCTAAGAAGGAAATCAGGTGCAGTACTGGTTTAGCTGGAGAGATGGGACATGGTCATATTAAAAGATAACTAATGGGGGCGGATGTGGCTTAAATGGTTGGGCGTTCGTCTCCCATATGGAGGGACCTGGGTTCGATCCCCAGGACCTCCCGGTAAAAAAAAAAAAGATAACTAATGATGGCAAGCAGCAAATGAGACATGTAACATGAATGCCACAGACCATAAATACTTTACAGAGTTTCTGAATAGAAAGACCTTCCTCTAGAAGTAAGGGAAAGCTCCATTCATTCAACAAGTATTTATTCTTACACATACTCTGTGCTAAAACTCTGCTAGGTACTGAGGACACAGTGAGAGAAGTAACAGAAGCTTGAAGAGTATGTAATGGGTAAAAGAGGGAAAGTTTCCCTCATGGGCTATCATTTGATCCTGGGCCTTGAAGGATAACGATTTGAATAGGTAGAGAAAAGTCAAGGAAATAGGAGTAATTCTGGGAGAGGATGTGGCTCAAGACGTTAAGCATCCACCTCCCACATGGGAGGTCCCAGGTTCAGTTCCCAGTACCTCCTGAAAAAAACAAACAAAACCAACGAAAAAAAAAAAAAAAAAAAACAAAACCAACTTGGGACTTCATTTCTTCTTACAGCTGCATAATATTCCATTGTGTGAATAGACCACACTTTGTTTATCCATTCATCTGTTGATGGACACCTGGGTTGTTTCCAACTTTTGGCAATGGTGAATAATGTGGCTATGAACATTGGTGTGCAGATGTCTGTTCGTGTCACTGCTCTCAGTTCTTCTGGGTTTATACCCAGTAGTGGTATTGCAGGGTCACATGGCAAGTCTATATTCAACTTCTTTAGGAGCTGCCAAACAGTCCTCCATAGTGGTTGTACCATCCTGCATTTCTACCAACAGTGAAGAAGTGTTCCTATCTCTCCACATCCTCTCCAACACTTGCAGTTCTCTGTCTTTTTAATAGTGGCCATTCTGAGGTGTGAAATGATATCTCATTGTAGTTTTGATTTGCATTTCCCTAATCATGAATGATGTCGAGCATTTCTTCATGTGCTTTCTTGCCATTTGTATTTCTTCTTGGGGAAGCCAGTGTAGCCCAGTGGTTGAGTGCCAGCTTCCCACATATGAGGTCCTGGGTTCAATTCCTGGCCCATGGTACCTCAAAAAAAAAGGAGTAATTCTCCTCTAGACGTATGTGTCTGCATTGAGGGGAGGAGTGCAAGGGGAAAAGGGAGATTGGCATAAGAGAAGGGACAAACTGCTTGCTTAGGGAGTTTGGATTTTATTCAGTAACTACGTCATACATTCATTCAATAAATATTTTCTTAAAGTATCCCATGTTAAGGGTTCTGGGGATATGGCCATGAACAAAGATAACAAGAAGTTTAACTTCCTGGGTAGGAGAGTGAAAAAAAGTGATAAAATGTAAGGATATGTGCTATATACCAGAAGCAAGAGACAAGTTAGGGAACTAGTACAGTTAGTACCTTGTAGAAAGAATGATATAGACCTGAATTGGGGCAGAAGCATTGAGAACTAAAAAGAGTAGCCAGACACTATTACAAAGCAAGACAAAGCAGGGAAAGAGAGTCAAATGGGACTCTGGAATTTCAATCTAGATGACTAATAAATACTAA
Organism: Tolypeutes matacus; assembly: GCA_026826555.1. Lineage (NCBI taxonomy): Eukaryota > Metazoa > Chordata > Mammalia > Cingulata > Chlamyphoridae > Tolypeutes > Tolypeutes matacus. Next base: position 1,300,253 of record JAKSZT010054193.1, on the reverse strand, counting down.
TGAAAAAAAAAGAAGCTAAGAAAGGAATACAAATGACCAAAAAAAGAAAAAAGAAAAGAAAAAACAAGAAAGACGAAAGAAAAAAAAAAAAAGAAGAAGAAGGAAAAAATGAATTTAAAAAAGGAAAAAAGAGAGAGAGAAAGAAAAAAAGAAAGGAATACAATTCTGGGGAGAAAACAAGCCTTTTATTAAGGGTCTCAGTAGAACACAACACTTTCATGAGTATTAGGGGTATGTGTGTGTCTATGTGTATCTGGTGAAAATGGGTGAGTGGGAAAAGAGAGGAAAAAAAAGAAGAGTGGCTAATCAGAAAGCATGCCCCCTGAGTAGAATTAATCATTCTGACATCTAAACTCTAATGGTCTCCAGCTTTTCTGCTGAATTTTCTAGAATATCATCTAAACTACTGGGTCCTCTTGACTTTTCCCTCTTCCCCTCTCTTGCCCCTCCAAACCTAAGTTCCCTAAAGAACTAGTGATATTGCTACAATATCACCATACCAGAGTCATACAATATCAGAGTCATAGTGAAGAAGGTAAATACCCACTCAAAGATAACAGTGACCTTGGATTCTTTTTCATTTTAAGTTATTTAAAAATATAATACAACCAAATACACTAATTCTAAGCATACAGTTCAATAAATTTTTACCTAAGTATATACCCATGAAACTACCACCCAGATCAAGATAATAAAACACCAGAAGTTTCCCTTATACCTTTCTAATAAAATACCCTACCCAGGGAAGCGGCTGTGGCTCAATCAGTAGGGCTCCCGTTTACCATATGGGAGGCCCTGGGTTCGGTTCCCGGGGCCTCCTGGTGAAGGCAAGCCCACCTGCACGGCGTGGTTAGCTGACCCAGCGAGCACAAGCAGCAAGGGGGGGATAAATGAATAAATAAATAAAATCTTTAAAAAAAAAAAAAAAAAAAATACCCTACCCAGAGGTTACCACTATTCTTACTTCTATAACCTGCCTGTTGTTGGACATCATATAGTATGTACTCTTTTGTATCTGGTTTCTTTCCTTCATCATTATGTCTGTGTGATTTATCCATGTCAATGTATATATCTGAAGCTCATTCTTTTTTATGTCTGTATAACATTTCATTGTAGGGATAGTCCACAACTTATCCATTCTCCTATGATGGGCATTTGGGTTGTTTCCAATTTGGGACTATTATGAATAAGGCTACTTTGAGAATTACTGTACATGTCTTTGATGGAAATATGTACTCAATTCTCTTAGATATACCTAACTATAAGATCGCTGGGTTACAGAGTCATATGTTTAGTTTAGTAGATACTGACAAATAGTTTTCCAAAGTGGTTGTACCAATTTACACTCGCCTAAAATATATGAGAGTTCCAATTGTACCACATCCTTGCAAACACCTGGTACTTTCAGACTTTTAAATTTAAACCATTCTGGGTATATAGTGGTAACTCACAGTAGTTTTAATTTGTACTTCCCTGATAAGTAATGACCTTGAGTACCTTTCAAATACTTATTGGCAATTTGGATATCTCCTTTTATAAAGCACCTGTTCAACATTTTTGCCTATTTTTAAACTAGAGTTATCTTTTTCTTTCTGATTTATAGTTTTTTGCATATTCTGCATATAAATCCTTGTATTATGAATATTTTTTTCCTAGCCTGTGGACTTATCTTTTTACTCATTTAATAGTGTCTTTGATGAACAAAAGTTCTTAATTTTAACGAAATCCAATTTATATTTTTTTCTTTTATGTGTAGTGCTTTCTATGTCCTGTTTAAGAAATATAAGAAATCTTTGTCTACCCTGATGGCCTTGCATTCAGAGAGGAAGGATGCCAAGACCAGTAGAGCCTCAATCTTTAAAGTTTCAATAAACATCAACAACATGAGGACCTTTTCCAGCCTTTGAAGTTAAAATTGTGCTCTCTATTTTCCCATAATAGTATGAGCAACCTTTAAATGCAATATGGGGGAAGTGGATGTGGCTCAAGCATTGAGCTCCCACCTAAATCACTTGGGAGGTCCCAGGTTCAGTTCCTGGTGCCTCCTAAAGAAAATGAGTAAGACAATGGGCAGGCGCATTGAACTGCAGGACAGTGAACTGACGCAACAAGATGATGCAACAAGAGACACAAGGAAAACACAATGAGAGATACAACAAAGCAGGAAGCAGAGGTGGCTCAAGCGATTAAGCACCTCCCTCCCATATCAGAGATCCCAGGTTCGGTTCCTGGTGCCTCCTAAAGAAATGACCAGCATACAGGAAATGTGAACAATGATATATTTTTTTATGTAGCATCTTATGTAATCTAAGTTTCTTTTAAAAATAAATAAAAAATATATTTAATATATATATAGAAGGCGCATGGGCTGCCAGGCTCTGTGTGCCGGTGAGCTGCCAGGCCCCGGGAGCCATGCAGCAAGATGATGACATAACAGGAGAGAGATGCAGGGGAGAGACAAGAAGAGATGCTCTGAAAGCTCTGAAAACCAGGAACCGAGGTGGCGCAGGTGGCAGAACACCTCTCTCCTACATTGGAGGTCTCCAGGATTGAATCCTGGTGAAGACTGGAGGAGGAGGATGAGAAGAGAAGGCAGGCAACAGACACAGAGAATTGCCCAGCGAATGGACACAAAACAGCAAATGGGGAAGGGGGGGTTTAAAATGGATAAAGTAAATAAATAAATCTTTAAAAAAAAAAAAAAAAAACCACATATATATATATTTAAAAATGCAAACAATGAGGGGATGGGAAGAAAAAAATAAAATAAATCTTAAAACTAAATAAATAAACAAACAAATGCAATGTGGCAGAAATTGCCTGGCTTGTTCAGAAAGAAAGACGTTATACTTAATCTAGTGTATGTAGGAGAAAGATTGGCACAGGTCCCATAGAACAAACATTTAAACTAGAGGTCCCAGAGCCAGGTGAGGTCCTAAGAGCCATTTCCTTGAAATAATTGGAATTTGTACTTATTGCCCATTTTCAGATGTGTCAATTACACAACATATAAAAGCACCATCTTGTAAGGTAAGTCTTTATAGGAATTCCTGGCTTACCCCAGTTTAATTACCGAGTGGGAAAGAACCACTCTCTTTATTATCCTTGTCAAAGCAAGACACTGTTACCTGTCATAGAACTAACTGTTCCTGACAGAAACTGAAGAGATTATAAGGGAGAGAGATAGTGAGTGAGAAGACAGTTTTAAAAGGCAATGAAAAGGGTGAGACAAGCAGAGTGACAGTGAGGGAAACTTTGCTTTCCCTGAACTCTCTAGATGTCAGAGAATCTTAATTCTAAAAACTGTTCAGAGACCACTGGGATACTCTAAGCAAGACATAACAAGGGTGTTGGCGGTGACATGGTTATGAAAAGACATTAGCAGAAATAGTCTAAATGAGCTTAATGAAACCTTGTCCAAACATGAAAATTCCTTTCCTATCCAGTCACCTATATTCACATATCCCCAGAGTATGACCCACTCACTACTACTAAAATCCCTGAAGCAGACCTTTCAAACGCCAATGCCTACAGGACCAGGCAAGTAATGTAAATGAAGGAAGCACACCTGTGTAAGACAAGCCACACGTGATGGGACCCTTAACACACCATGACTCAGCTTCAGTTGACAGTTGCCATATGAGAATAAAGATCCCATGATATCTTTTGACTTTTTCAAAAGAAATTAGAAATCAAGATTTTTGTGTAATTTTCAAAACTTTATTAAGTTATGTAGCCAAATAAAATATCTCTGTGGGTAGAATTTGGCCTGTGGGCAACTAGTTTGCAACCTTTGTTCTAAAACTTTCCAGCAGGTTTCCAGGGTTAGAAGAACAAGAAACTTGGAAAGCCAGCGTGTATACAGGGGCTGGGTCAACAGGTAGTGAAAAGGGGTTTAATTTTTTTTTTTTTTTTACCAGGAGGTCCCGGGGATCGAACCCGGGTCCCTCCATATGGGAGACGGACGCCCAACCAGTTGAGCCACATCCGACCCGGGGTTTAATTTTTAAGAGGCAAAAAGCCTAAAGGACTCAGATTCCAGATTTGGGCAGGTCTATACTGGAGAAACTTGTGAGAGGAATCCTGAAAAAATTCTATTGCAAGGAGGTATAGGTGAAAGAAAACTAGATTAAACTAAGGTTTAAATAAGGTAATTCATATAATTCTCAAATATTGGCACATAGTAAGTGCTTTATATACATTAGCTGCTGCTATTTATTATCATCAGGCACCAAGAAGTGAAGTAACTTGCTCAAGGGTAAGTGTTAAGATGTACTGCTTAGATTTGTACTTGGGAAATTTGGCTACAAATACTATACTCTAAACCATGAAGCTCTTTTGCCTTCCCTTACCTCACTGAGCTGGTTGCTTAAGCGGTACTGAGGAAGCCAAATCAGATTATTATAGTCCCTTCTAGGACTGATATTTTATGCTACCAGCCAGCCCTCTAATCAGCTTATTTCAGGGCAGCAGTGGGACAAATGTGTCTCTGCTAACTCTATTGGCTAGGAGGTGATCCTGTTCACACACCTACATGCTACCAAGCTAAACTAGAGAGGTACAACATAAGCTTGGGGTAGGCCAGAGAAACATTCAAGCATGGAATAGTCTATAGGTTAAGTCAGGAAGGAAAAGGTATCCAGGATAAGGCCTCCTCATTGACATAAAGAGATTATATTTGTTTCAAGTTGGCCAGAACACCTTCCAAGTAGGCCCTGAAATTCACCCACATGCCCAAGCTATTATAAGATGGAAGATATTTATTAGCCTGGCAAGGAGCCATGATAGGCTTGAAACCTAAAACCTCCAGAACACTGACTCATTCTTTTGGGATCATGGGTATCAATGAAAACCTAGTAAGAGTTCTCTCCCTCTCTCACCACATATGTGCCACTGTGATACACAAGCACATACACAAACAATTTTACCTGCAATTATAAGAGGTCCACAAATTCCATAAAATCTCTCCCTAGAGTTTAAGTATTGCTGAAATAGATCTATCCTGTTCTTGGCTTGTTCTCCCAGGGGATTCAGAATTGCCCCAAGATCTGGGTCAGAGTTTCTAGGCAGCTGTGCTCAGGAGACAAATCATCTCCTACAACTCAGCACAATTAATCATGCAAGGAAACAAAGGGCCCTCTCTCCCTCCCACACACAAATTTGTACCGAGGGGATTCAAACAGAAAAGATCTGCAATTCAATCCCCAACCAACCACCAATGGATGTGAATTTAAGAACAGTGTTCAAAGAATATTCCGTGCCCCTTTTCTGCCTCACACAGAGAAAAACCTCATAGAACCTTAGAAGAGTTGAAAGAATCTAGACAAAACTATCATAGTCCCCATGGCACTCTGCTCCTCCTTTTAATCCAAGAAAGAATTCAGTCAAGATTGCCAATTAGTCTTATTGGATGACTTATCTCCCATATGGGCTTTGAAAACTATAGGTTACCAAAGAAACCATATAACCTCACTCATAACTAAAGGGGAAATAAAAACAAGAAGATACTGTTTTTCTCCTAAAGATTAGGAAAAGTTTAAGTGTCGGTGAGAGTCTAGAAAAACATGTATACAGCTGGTAGGTTTGTAAATTAGTACAGTTTTTCTGGAGAACACTGTGACAATTTTTATCAAAAATGTAAATAAATATATTCTTCGATGCAGCAATTTCCTGCAGATATTGTTGCAAAAATAGGCCAAGATAGATGTGTAACCAGGTTCAATGCAGCATTTTTTATAAAGGCCAAAAACTTGAAACAAGAAATCCCGGGTGTTGGGCACATCACATAAATGGAATACCATGTAGCCATTAAAAGAACAAGCTAGGGGAAGCGGCTGTGGCTCAATCAGTAGGGCTCCCGTTTACCATATGGGAGGCCCCGGGTTCAGTTCCCGGGGCCTCCTGGTGAAGGCAGGCCCGCCCGCACGGCGTGGTTGGCTGACCCAGCGAGCACGAGCAGCAAGGGGGGGATAAATGAATAAATAAAATAAAATCTTTAAAAAAAAAAAAAAAACAAGCTAGATTTGTAAGTGCTAATATGAAAAGAGCCCGAAGACATATTAATGAAAAAAAGGGGTTGAGAACAGTGAATACTGTTTTGTTTTTGTTGTTTTTTTTAAAGATTTTATTTATTCATTCATTCATCCCCCCCCTGCTGCCTGCGCTCGCTGGGTCAGCCAACCTCGCAGCGCGGGCGGGCCCGCCCCCACCAGGAGGCCCCGGGAACCGAACCCGGGGCCTCCCATATGGCAAACGGGAGCCCTACCGATTGAGCCACAGCCGCTTTCCAATACTGTTTCTTTAGACTAAATTTTTTAAAGGATATAGATACATGTTGATATATGCATTAAATTATGTTCTGGAAAGATGCATAAAAAGCTGTTGGCTGTGGTTACCTTTGGAGAGAGTGACTAGAGACTGGGAAGGAGAAGAACCATATAATATAAAAATATTTTAAAAAATAATAATAAAGTAACAGATAAATCTGGAGATGGGATGTTTTTCTTTTTTCTTTCTTTTTTGTTTTGTTTTGTTTTCATTACACTTTTCTACATAAATCCTAAATCTAATAAATGTTATCATAAAAATAAAACTATACTCATCATTTAGAATTTTTTTAAAAGAAAGAAACCAAAAGGACATAAGTAGAAAGGGAAACTGGGCCTAAATACAATGCACAGTTGGAAATTGATGGAGAAGACAGTGGGGAGGGAAGAATGAAGAAGAGAATAAAACACTCACAACCCCCTCTTCTTTGAAGACACTGCTGACATCATGAATTACTCTAGCTTTCCACTGGAGATGAATAGATCAGTGTCCTACTCCAGTTGCCAGCTATTCATTGCAATTATAAGTATGGGAGGTAACAGGTTGGGAGGAGACAGCTGGCATAGTTAGTCCAAATCCTGTCTTTTGTAATATGGATGAAGCAGAACAGTTGCTCCTAAAGAGCCTGAAGTGACACAAAACACTGTAGCTAAACACAGAGGTTGCCTTCCTAGCAGAAAGCAAGCCTCTCTAAGCACACAGTGCAAAAGCACAATAGGGGTTCTGCCACTACACCCCTTTCAGCAACATGGAAAAGCAAGAGCCAGATGTGCATACCACAGAGAGGGCAGAAAAAAATATCTGTTGCCCCGTGGAGCCACAAGGAGCCTGCTCAACACTAGAGACTCCCCTCTGGGCTACAACAGCTCCAACCCCTCTGACTGCCCCATGAAGATAAGTAGCTATGATTAAAAATAATCAAGGAAGATAATCCTCTGTACTGAACTGCCCCTTTCATCTAAGGCCTATGAAATAAATCACATAACCTTGCTTGCTTTCCATGATATTCTTTTGCAATATTGCTTTACAAAGTGAGAAATTCCCTCTGTTGTAGAATTCCCAGCCATGCATTTAAGTCTAATAGCAAGGCCAGCTTTATGTACTGATGCCATGAAAGGGTCGTTCCCTTCCCCCGTAGGATTTAAGGAGCATGAAAAAGCCTCCTACTCTGCACACACACATTTCCCAAAATGACATCTGAAATTCCCCCATCAGTGATTTGTACCATTGGTTCAGGATTGTCCTACATATACTTTTTTTTTTTTTTTTTTTTTTTAGGTACCAGGGGCCAGGAATTGAACCCCAGACCTCGTATTGGGAAGCCAGCACTCAACCACTAAGACACCTTGGCTCCCCTGAGTTGATTTTTTCATTTGTTTTGTTTGTTTTGTTTTTTTCAGGAGGCAACAGGAACCAAACCCGGGACCTCCCATGTGGGAAGCAGGTACTCAACTGCTTGAGCCACATCTGCTGCCCAACCAAGTATTCTCTTTTAGTAATTCAAACAGAAGGGGAAACACATAATAAAATGTCCATACAATTTTGGGGGTTCCAGTCCTCCTAAAGCACATCTAAGAATCCCCTCCAGTCTGTCAATGAGTTTGGCAGATCTCTTTTCCTCCTGGGAAGAGCTCCCATGCATCTGATGCAGACTGGGCCTAAAGAGGGGAGGCAAAACTAAAGAGACGCTCTCTCCACCTCATCAGTTTGCTTAGAACTGACACCGTCTGGACTCCAGATGACAACTTATGATCCCTACTCCTCCAGGAGGGTGGATTTCTTACTGTCTGCCACTGGAAAGAGGACTCCCCTGGTTTCAGTGACTTGATACATGTTAGGAGATGCCCACATGAGATCAACTGCCAAACAGTTTCTCACAATCCCTGCTAGCTGATCACATTACCTGAGAGATGACGTGGGGAAAAGTTTTAATACCTTATAAATAAAGGTGGCTCACCTCTGAGGTTTTCGGATATCCCAGAGTCCCACTCCTTCCTTTGAATTGGCTGTGGCCAGTAACCTGGGCTCCACAGGATTAAACATGACACTGTGAAAGGCCGATGGATAGTTTGCCAGGCAAAAGGGTTCTGTGAAAAGAGAAATTATGATTAGTTCATTCCAGGCACCTTTGAGCCAGTGACAGGCAGACAAGCTGGAGTGTGAATGTGAGCAGGAGCACAACCTTTAATAACTACCTCGATGGGCCCATCTGAACCTAGCACATGATCCCAGCAATCACCCTTACCCACAAGGTCCTCATGAGTCTTTGAATACACTTTCTGTACACATAAATTCTGAAAACAGTAGCTTAAAACATTTAACCATGGGGGCGGATGTGGCTCAAATGGTTGGGTGTCCGTCTCCCATATGGAGGGACCTGGGTTCAATCCCCGGGACCTCCTGGTAAAAATAAAAAGTATAGAAGGCACGTGAGCCGTCAGGCCCCACGAGCAGGTGTGCCGCCAGGCCCCATGCGTGGATGTACCGCCAGGCCCTGCCGAACCATGCAGCAAGATGATGACGTAACAGGAGAGTGACACAAGGGAGAGGCAAGACTAGACGCGCTGAAAAACCAGGAACTAAAGGTGGTGCAGGCGGTAGGACGCCTCTCTCCCACATCGAAGTTTCCCAGGATTGAATCCCAGTGAACACAGGAGGAGAAGGATGAGAAGAGAGGGCAGGAAACAGACACAGAGAATTGCCCAGTGAATGGACACAAAAAGAGCAAAAACGGGGGGGGGGGGG